>SJYX01009205.1:397264-421076 GCA_006410675.1 Oreotragus oreotragus | reverse complement strand
GCCTGGCGTGCTGCGATTCATGGGGTCACAAAGAGTCGGACATGACTGAGTGAGTAACTGAACTGAACTGAACCTTTGTCTTTCAACCTCAATTTTTTTTGTTTTTTTGGTAGGGAGATCTCAGTGGAAAAAGTACAATAAAAAATAGACACTCATTTTAATAAAATTATATCAATAACAAGTTATATCTTGTCACACATAATCACAACACATCAAGGTAAGAATAACTCTCTAGGCTGCCAAGTATTGCAGGCAACATTTCCATAAGACTTATCCATAGATGGACAAAATTTAACGAAGGTTATACTATGTGATACAAAAAAGATGATAAATTTATACAAAAAATAACATTTTCTAAGAAAAGACAGTAAAAGATTTACGATGAATTTTAATAAAATGAACACATAACCGTTGTTACTCTACTCATTTATTAATACTGATTATTTGGAGTCTACTCTGATAAAAAATAGAAAGATAATCAGTTTTTAAATCAGGGATGAAGATGATATTACTATCAGAAGAAGCTTTGACTGTTGAGTATTGCCACAGATAGAGGTCAGATTCTTACAAGTCTTCTTAAGTCATTCTGTAAGTTGTATTGAAATGTCAATCCACTCCAGTATTCTTGCCTCAAAAAATATTAATACTGATTATTTGGAGTCTACTCTGATAAAAAATAGAAAGATAATCAGTTTTTAAATCAGGGATGAAGATGATATTACTATCAGAAGAAGCTTTGACTGTTGAGTATTGCCACAGATAGAGGTCAGATTCTTACAAGTCTTCTTAAGTCATTCTGTAAGTTGTATTGAAATGTCAATCCACTCCAGTATTCTTGCCTCAAAAATTCCATGGGCCAAGGAACCTAGTGGCCTATGGCCCATGAGGTCTCAAGGAGTCAGACACAACTGAACAACTGAACACACACAATTATAATGACAGGACAAGAAGTAGTACTGAATCCCCATCATAAGAGACAAATAATAATTATTCTTTTCTTTGCTACAAATATGAAAACTGGATTTGTCTTGAGTTCTCACAAATTTTCAAGGTATGTAGATGAAAATTAATAAAAGTATACAAATCCTGCTGCTGCTAAGTCACTTCAGTCATGTCCGACTCTGTGCTGCTGCTGCTGCTGCTGCTAAGTTGCTTCAGTCGTGTCCGACTCTGTGTGGCCCCATAGATGGCAGCCCACCAGGCTCCCCCGCCCCTGGGATTCTCCAGGCAAGAACACTGGAGTGGGTTGCCATTTCCTTCTCCAATGCATGAAAGTGAAAAATGAAAGTGAAGTCACTCAGTCGTATCCAACTCGTCACGACCCCATGGACTGCAGCCTACCAGGCTCCTCCATCCATGAGATTTCCAGGCAAGAGTACTGGAATGGGGTGCCATTCCCTTATCTGTACCCGGATCTCCCACATTGTAGACAGACACTTAACTGTCTGAGCCACCACGGAAGTCCATACAAATCCTACCTAGTAATTAAAATGTTTAAAAATCTGAGAAATAATGGAATGAAGGTTATCATGGGATGATTCAATTTAGTAGAGAATTCTTAAAGTTAGAGCCTTAACATTACCTAAAGTGATAAGAAAGAGAGCTGAAATATTACTTATCCTGAAGAATATGAAGGCAGATGTTATAAAGAGAAAACCTGGCACTAAGAGAAGAGCTCGTTGTAACTCTGAAATGCATAATTATCATTACTATTTAAGAATGCCCCAACACAGCTGTGTGCTGAATGGCCCCAAGTAGTAGATATGCTCTTCCTCATAGACCCAACTTTATATCAATGCATCTATCAACGTAGCCTGCAATTTCATTAGTTTTTCAAGCAGCTACAAGAAAAATCACAGTCAAGTAAGAAATTAAAGAGAAATCATAGTCAGGTAAGAAGGAAGAAAACAGAGAAAGAGAGAGGCAATGTTTACACCTATGTTGATTTGCACAAACGTGTACTACTTTCTTGGGAAAACATAGAGAATGGGTCTGTCTAAAGCAGCTTTTTTGTTCCCCCCTCCACAAATGGCTATGAGAACCTGGGTTGATGGTTAAGTAAAATTAGCCAGTGCAGTGTCCGTGTAGGTGGTTAATTATTAAAACTTGTCCTGTTCTATGCCCAATGCTGAATTCATGTGACAATTTTCAGATGGGGAAAAAGAGACAGAGAAAAGAAAAGGAGTGTCAAGTGCTAATTTGAAAAGGTCTTTGTGTTTCAGTTGTATATAGTCTATTTATTTTCACTGATGTTTTGCCATGAGTGGCCTTGTGAAAATCCTACCAACTGGAGTAGAGGTGTTCCACCCATGGACCTTCCAGAGCTAATAACTGAGTGACTTCAAATAAAAAAGGCATCTCTACCCTTTCAATATTATCCATTTAAGCTAAGCTTAAGAATAAGCTACTCATAGCACAGAAAAACATATGCATTTATTGGAGTATCAGGGATACAGCTATTGTGAGGCTACATGATAAAAAAAAAAGGAAATAGAAAACAGCAAGTCATTCAGGAGCGTATTAATGATGACATAGTTACGACACTTATAACGTGACCTCAAAGTCAGCAGTACCCTGGCATTTATTATGAGTGCCCCAAAGTCCTTTATGACGGCCACCTATGTGTTCCTTTTTACTAATCTAAATCAATGGTTGTCAGCCAAATATCTGGCAATATCTGGAGACATTTTTGGTTGTCACACTGCTAGTAAGAGAGTTGACTCTTACTGGAATCTCTTAGTAGAGTCAAGGGAAGTTGCTAAATATTCTAAAATTCATAGGTTAACCCCTAAAACAGAAAATAAATCTGTACCCAAAGTTCAATAGTCCCATATTTTAGAAAGGCTGGCCTAAATACAAATTCTTATTTCCTTTTTTGTCTCTTCTGCAAATGTACCTGCTTTCAGAAACCAATGATAAGGCTGCAAACCATTTTTTGAGAAAGATTATTATTAAGAATTATGTCACCATTTATGAAGTATCATTGTCTCAGTCAAAGTCATTTACAGTATTACTCCATCACATAAAGGACATTATTACAATTAGATTTCCAATATCTTGAGAATAAACATGATGGAATATGTACCCAAACTGAACTTGACTGAGAATTTCTTAATTATTTCGATAACTCACTAAATCAGTTTGAATTATTTTGGGGTGATTTTCTACTCTTGTGTATATTTTACATATTTGCTTGTAATTTGCATATATTGCAAATTTTGTAGGTCTGGAATATGTTGTTTCCTTTTGGATATATTTTATCAGTTAATTTTCAGAATAACTATGGATGGTATAATTATTTCTGTGAACATTCTGTAATGAGAAAATTGAAGGTATGGGAACTAGATAATTTTAACAATAAAGTATTTTTTAATTAAGGTATGTACATTTTTAAACATAATGTTATTGTTCATTTTATAGAATACAGTATAATAAAAACATAATTTTTATATACACTGGGAAATCAAAAACATTGAGTGACTTGCTTTTATTGCAATATTTGCTTTCTTGGGGTGGTCTGGAACCGAACCTGCGATATTTCCAAGCTATGCCAATCTTTGATTGTTGTTTAGGCACCCAGTCGTGTCTGACCCTTTGAGACCCCATGATTGCAACATGGCTCATTTTGATGGCTAAACTGCAAAGCCATGATTCAAATTTTGGTCTTCTGCATTCAAAATAATTCTCTTATCACTTTGAAAGACTGGTGATAGAAACACATGAACCCAAATTTAAGCAAAGAATTTAGAGAATAAGAGGGGGAATCAGGTAGGTATGTTGAAAGTGAAAGTGAAGCCTCTCAGTCGTGTTCAACTTTTTGCAACCCCATGGACTGTAGCCTACCAGGCTCCTCTGTCCATGGGGTTTTCCAGGCAATAGTACTGGAGTGGATTGCCATTTCCTTCTCCAGGGGATCTTCCCGACCCAGGTATCGAACCCAGGTCTCTTGCATTGTAGACNCCATGGACTGTAGCCTACCAGGCTCCTCTGTCCATGGGGTTTTCCAGGCAATAGTACTGGAGTGGATTGCCATTTCCTTCTCCAGGGGATCTTCCCGACCCAGGTATCGAACCCAGGTCTCTTGCATTGTAGACAGACGCTTTACCGTCTGAGCCACCAGGGAAGTGCTGCTAAAACTTTATTATACAAGTCACAAGACACAGGGAGGATACAGAAGAGAATACCAAAGAGTGAGTGAGTATATGAGCCTGCTTGAGATGGGAGTTGGGTGGTAGCACCTAAGCATCACCTTCCAATATGTTTCAAAGTTAATAGTGATCTAACCCATTACTACATGTGGTGCATGCACATCATGGAATCAGAAATAAATCATTTCTCCTGGTTAGAGGGGAAGGAAATTAGAGTTAGCTACAAAGAATTTCAAGAATCCTCTATATTATTCAATCAGAGAAGTCATATAGGGTCATATAAGGATTTTTAAAGTAGAGAGAATAGGATGAGTAAAATCGTAGAAGCAATATTTAACATGGTGCATATGTGCTAAGTTGCTTTAGTCGTGTCTGACTCTTTGAGACCCTGTAGACTGTAGCCTGCCACACTCCTCTGTCCAAGGGATTCTCCAGGCATGAAAACTGGAGTGGGTTGCCATGCCCTCCTCCAGGGGATTTTCCTGACCCAGAGATCAAACCCACATCTCTTATGTCTTCTCCTACTGGGTTCTTTACCACTAGCGCCACCTGGGAAAGCCATTTAACACAGTTCCATAAAGAAAGTGAACTGTGAGATATTTGGATGGATGGAGAGTATTAGTAAGATCACTAAGTCTTTTGAGCCAAGTGTTTTGATGTTATTTTAAAGGCAAAGGGGAAACGCTTTACAATTATTCAAGAGAGTGATTACTTAGTTTTTCTTTTAAAATAAGGCAGCATAGCATAATGGTTAAGTGCCTAGTCTCTTAAATAATACATCTATTTCTACAACATAGTATATAGCCTTGGGCAAATTACAACTTTTTCACCTTTAAAGTAGGGATAATACTGTTACCTATACCACTGTATGTGTGTGTGTGTGTGTAATCAATAAGACAACCTATATTAGATTATGTCAGACACATTGTAATTACAGAGTGAAAGAAAGCTATCATTATCAATACCAGTAATAAGCATTATATTTTTATTTTGGAAATGTCACTTTGAGTACAGTTCAGAGAAAGGTTTTTAGAATAGCTTGACAAGGATAGGCTTTCCAGGTGGCACAAGTGATAAAGAACTGGCTTGTCAATGTAGGAGACATAAGAGTTGTGGGTTCAATCCTTGGGTCAAAAAATACCCTGGAGAAGGGGATGGCAACCCACTTCATTATCTGTGCCTGGACAAACTCATGGGCAGAGGATCCTAGTGGGCTACAGTCTTAGGGTTGTAAAGAATTAGACATAAGTGAAGCAACTTAGCATGCAGACAGAGATGAAAACAATGTTTAAATGTCCTTGGTATACACAGATAAGAAATTAAGATAAAGTGAGTCAACGATAAAATGCATTGAAGAAACTGGATCAAATCAAGTGATGATAGGTAGATCTGATAAATTTTATTGACCAGGTAGATATGGCAAATGAAGGAAAGGACTCATGTTTCTATATTTGGAAAACTGAATATTTTATTCATTGAGGTACAAAATGAGTATGTTAATGGTAGAATATGGTAAATTCAATTTTGAACATGTTGCATTTAAAGATTCTGTAGGAGGCGTGAATCAAATTATCCTTCAGTTTGTGGAATATATATACTCAAATAGAGAATAACATCAGAAATGTGAATTTGAGAGTTATTAAATTTAGTGGGGGAAGGTGTTTTTTCTCAGTTTTGGGAGAAAGCTTCTGGAATAATCTTTCCTCAATCTATCTTATTTACATCTGATTATCTGAAAGGACAAACCAAATATGAGAAACTCAGCATCTTTCATTCTCCTTTATCTTGGGGGGGTCATGCTATCTACAGAAAGCATGTGCTCTTGAATATTCTTTGTCATGTGATGTGTTTTGAAGACAAATATTTCCACAAAACATACCACAGTCATTCATTATTGCCAATGAATGAGTGGGTAACTCCCTGTTTTATTATGCTATTTTCTGACATTCAACATTCCCAAATATATAGCTCACTTTCAAATACACTGGTCATTTCAAAAATGTAAATATGATGTTTTCATTTCTACCTACCTAAGTCTCTATCTTCTTTCTCTGTACGATCAGAATCCAGATAGAGAAGAAAGACATGGGTTATTGGACTCCCTCTAAGATTATAGTCTGCATATAGTTACACCAGTCAAAACTATTGACGTCAGTGAAGACAAAGTTTTTAGAAAAAGCACCTTAAAAGAGGAGATGGAAAACAGGGGAAATGAGAAGTGAGTTAACTTGAAGAAAGAGAAGGGAAGATCTATTTCTATGAGAAATCAATACAGAATTAGGACTATAGGATCATGCGAGCCATGTCTGCATGGCTCCAGAGTGGCGAGCAGTGGAGACAAGATACCCTACATCCAAGGTCAGTAGTGGTGGCCATGAGGAGATACCCCACATCCAAAGTAAGGAGCAGTGGCTGCACTTTGCTGGAGCAGCCGTGAAGAGATACCCCATGTCCAAACTAAGAGAAACCACAGTAAGAAGGTAAGTGGAGACAAGATACCCTACATCCAAGGTCAGTAGTGGTGGCCATGAGGAGATACCCCACATCCAAAGTAAGGAGCAGTGGCTGCACTTTGCTGGAGCAGCCGTGAAGAGATACCCCATGTCCAAACTAAGAGAAACCACAGTAAGAAGGTAAGCACTAAGACAGGGCATCAGAGGGCAGACAGACTGAAACCACAATCACAGAAAACTAACCAGTTTAATCACATGGACCACAGCCTTGTCTAACTCAATGAAACTAAGCCATGTCGTGTAGGGCAACCCAAGACAGAAGGTTTTGGTGGAGAGTTCTGACAAAATGTGGTCCACTGGAGAAGGGAATGGCAAACCACTTCAGTATTCTTGCCTTGAGAACCCCAGGAACAGTATGAAAAAGCAAAAAGATAGGACACAGAAAGATGAACTCCCCAGGTCGGTAGGTGCCCAATATGCTACTGGAGATCAGTGGAGAAATAACTCCTGAAAGAATTCAGAGATGGAGCCAAAGCAAAAAAAAAATCCAATTGTGGATGTGACTGGTGATAGAAGCAAGGTCTTTCTTGTGTTGTAAAGAGAAATATTGCATAGGAATTTGAAATGTTAGGTCCATGAATCAAGGTAAATTGGAAGTGGTCAAACAGGAGATGGAAAGAGTGAACATCAACATTCTAGGAATCAGCAAACTGAAATGGACTGGAATGGGTGAATTTAACTTAGATGACCATTCTTTGGACCAAACTCCTATACTTGGCCACCTGATGTGAAGAGCTGACTCATTGAAAAGACCCTAAAGTTAGGAAAGATTGAAGGGAGGAAGAGAAGGGGATGACAGATGATGAGATGGTTGGATGACATCACTGACTCCAAGGAGGTGAGTTTGAGTAAACTCTGGGAGTTGGTGATGGACAGGGAGCCTGGCGTGCTGTACAGTTGGACATGACTGAGCGACTGAACTAAGGTAAAGTGATAGTATCATGGGAAGAAAATCTCCTGGTAGGACAAACAGAGAAGAGTAGGAAAACCAGAGTGTTACAGGAAGACATGACTTGCGCTCTGTTCAAAAAGGAGTTGTATGGGTGAGAATGGGACCAGTCAATAAAATCAAGTACTGAAGATTAGTCAAGTAGGTAAAGGGCTAAAATCTGTCTTTAAGATTGGTTTCCCTGATGGCTCAGAGGTTAAAGCGTCTGCCCGCAATGCGGGAGAACTGGGTTCAATCCCTGGGTCGGGAAGATCCCCTGGAGAAGGAAGTGGCAATCCACTCCAGTACTATTGCCTGGAAAATCCCATGGACAGAGGAGCCTGGTAGGCTACAATCCATGGGGTCGCAAAGAGTCGGACATGACTGAGCGACTTCATTTCAACTAGGATGCAGCTGGTAAAGAGCTTAGAGTAGCTATTCCAGTTGGTGAATAGCTATTGCAGTTAACTGGAGGCAGGATAGGGAGAAGTGAGCTGGATTACACTGTACCATTCTTTCTAGTATAACTTTGTATGCACACGAGTATAGACAGATAGTTTCATGCATATTTTCATATTGTTCAACTCAAATTTTTTAAGTCAAAAAAAAGTTTCCTTAGGCGTCCTACTGAAATTATTCTGGGACAGATTTTTTTAAAATCTAGAAACAGTGATATAAGGGCTTCTCAGGTACCACAGTTGTAAAGAAGCTACCTACTGATGCAGGAGACTCAGGAGATCCAAGTTGATTCCTGGGCTGAGAAAATCCCTTGGAGGAGTAAATGGCAACCCACTCTAACATTCTTGCCTAGGAAATCCCTTGGAAAGAGGAAACTGGTGGGCTATAGTCCATGGAGGCACAACGAGGTGGACACGACTTAGCGGCTGAGCACAATGAGTGTAAACAGTGGTAGAAAATGTTTGTGCTCCTTTATTTTTTGTATCACTGATATGTGCAACCTTACTTTACTCATCCATGCTGATTCAGGAACAAACTTCTTGTCAGGAACAGAGATGATTATTAACAAACCACAAAAAATGTATTGTATAACATGAGCTGGTGAGTAATTCATGAAAACTTAAAAACTTACTCTGTCATAGTTTATATATTTTCTGGGATTTCCTTTCTTTAGGAGGGATAATTTTCAGTCAAAATCGTTATGTGATTTAATCACAGTGTATGAAAATTTAGGTTTATCTCTCTGTAAAGTTAGGCCTTATTCTAGCCAAGCAGTGCAAACAATCATAGACAGATCAGTTGTTCAGCCTTCAACTCACATTTTGAATATTTTGTATTTGTCTTAGAATATGTCAGGCTCTGCTAATACTTAAAGCATCAACTTCAAAAATAATAGGTCAAGTAGTATCTTATTGTTGCTTATGTAACTTATAGCATGCTGTGATGAACCTGAATATTTGGTCAGTATCAAAAGTTAATAAAAGACAGTGGATCCAATAGGCTATTTTTCTAAAGAGTGTTGTCTCTGGAACATTGAGCTCATGCTTTTTCAAGGAGCACAAGGATAAAATCATACATGATTGGGCTATAGTCTAATTTATGAGTGAGTCTAAAACAATTTTAGGAGCTTAACACTGCAATAGACCTTTGGGGTTTTAACTCTGTCAGCTGGCTTGCAAATCAGAAAATTGATGGCTCTATTACAAAGGCATGTAAAATATCAAATACATGGACTGGATGTAATACTTAACTGCTTTATGAGGTGACCGAAAACTGCTGACTGATTTGTTGGCTTAAATCCTGCTGAATGGATCCCTTTAATTGCCTTAAGAATACTCTACTAAATAATTCAAAAGAACAAGACCTAAAAGGGAAAAAATGTATAAGTTCAAATGGATTGTATTTAAATTAGAAAGTGTTTTTGAGGCAAGATTTGATGTGAAAAACGCTAGGAGTTCAACCATACTTAAAAATGAAAATCTAAAAGTTGAGTAGGAAAAAAAGAGAGAAATTGATTTTTTTTTTTTTGCTCAAATATTTCTTATTCCCTTCTCAATCGTTCCCACCATGCTGCTGCTGCTGCTGCTGCTGCTGCTGCTAAGTCGCTTCAGTCGTGTCTGACTCTGTGCGACCCCATAGACGGCAGCCCACCAGGCTCCGCCATCCGTGGGATTCTCCAGGAACGAACACTGGAGTGGGTTGCCATTTCCTTCTCCAATGCATGAAAGCAAAAAGTGAAAGTGAAGTTGCTCAGTGGTGTCTGACTCTTAGTGACCCCATGAACTGCAGCCTACCAGGCTCCTCCGTCCACGGGATTTTCCAGGCAAGAGTGCTGGAGTGGGCTGCCGTTTCCTTCTCCAGGGGATATTCCTGACCCAGGGATCGAACCCAGCTCTCCTCCATTGCAGGCAGACACTTTACCCTTTGAGCCACCAGGGAAGCACCTGATTAGTTGCTAAATCGTGTTCAAATCTTTGTGAACCCATGGGACTGTAGCCCACCTGGCACCTCTGCCCATGGGATTTCCCAGGCAAGAACACTGGACTGGGTTGCTATTTCCCCCTCCAGAGGATCTTTTTGACCTAGGGATCAAATCCATGTCTCCTGCACTGCAGTCAGATTCTTTACCATGAGCCACCTGGGAAGCCTAGGATTGCCCTAACTAGTATTAGAAATACTGTGTTAGACTGTCCTCTCAGATTAAAAAACTTGGTGAACCATCAGAGCGGCCCACAGACTTTTCCATCAAAGCAGGAAATTGTCCTTTTAATCTGTGCTGGCTAGTCATATTTACTCTACACACTATGTACATAGATAAGGAAAAAACAATGGTAGAAAAGGAATTTGTCTCAGAATTTTCCAAGATGATATATCCTCAAAACACGGGATTATTTTCTTCTCAACTCTTTCTTGTCTTCAGGGGTTCTTTGACTCAACTATGATATTTTGCTGAAATTAATTTATAAAATAAGAAAAGAAGTATATCTGCTTTAGTACATATTCAGAACTGGCTACTGTATTTCATTGTGAAATTGGGTTAGGGGTGTGAAAGTAAAAGCTTTTTTTTTAAGTAAAATGTTATGGATCCTGACCACAGCAGTCATGCTGTGATGTGTTCAGGCCTGCCTTAACCTTGGAACATAGAAAATAATTGATTCTAAATACAGACTGCAATTATTGTGTGGTTATAATGCAACCCGCAGAATGTGAAGTCTATAATGTAACACTAGAAGTACACTTAGTTAAGAGCCTTCTCTAATCAAACTCCATTTTTTCGTGTTACTATTTTTGTCTTTTTTTTTACTAAAAAATCTCTAGCATCCAAGAAGTAAAAAATAAAAAATAAGTTAAAAATAGCTTCTCAATGCATTGAAACCCCTAAGGAACACTAAAGAAAAACTAACTAGCCATTCCCTTCTCCAGTGGACCACATTTTGTTAGAAATGGTATCATTTAGATCCTTTTTGGCTGTTTAAAGCATAATTATTAATATATTTATTTCAGCAATGTGAAGACATAATCCTGTTGTCTCTAATGTATATTGTCGCTGATGAAAAGTGTAATTCTGTACCTTCATAAGTGCTCTTTTTGTTTCATGCAATTTTGGAGATTCTTTATAATCTGCAGTTCAATTATGGATTTATTTTATTGATCACTTTTAGGACTGAGTATAATTTTTTAACCCCCAACAAATATCATTTCTTTGTTAATTCTTCTCACTTTTGTCTCTGTATTTATATTAGGAATATACTGGCATTTCTGAGAATAATCCTGTGTATCCTAAACTTTCTCTCCATCTTTCCAATTCTGTTTGTTTTAAATTCTGTCTATCTCGATTTACATAAAATATTATTATATTTGCTTTCACCATTCTTTATTCTCTGATTTTCAGCTTTTCTCTTAAAAAGTTTTAATCTAAACAAAAACTTTTTATTTGCTAATTCTCAGCCTCTTAATATTTTACATATATGCCATCATCTCTTCTAGTAATAACTGCTAGTATGCAATGATTGATTATGTTGTTGTTGCTGCTGCTACATCGCTTCAGTCGTGTCCGACTCTATGCGACCCCATAGATGGGAGCCCACCAGGCTCCTCCGTCCCTGAGATTCTCAGGGTAGGATACTGGAGTGGGTTGCCATTTCCTTCTCCAATGCATGCATGCATGCTAAGCCACTTCACTTATGTCCAACTCTATGTGACCCTATGGACAGCAGCCCACCAGGCTCCTCTGTCCACAGGATTCTCTAGGCAAGAATACTGAAGTGGGTTGCCATGTTGCACCAGATACTATATCCTTTAACTGTAATAAGTCCCACATCAATTCAGTGGGAAACTGATGGGCAGAGAGTTAAANCTATGTGACCCTATGGACAGCAGCCCACCAGGCTCCTCTGTCCACAGGATTCTCTAGGCAAGAATACTGAAGTGGGTTGCCATGTTGCACCAGATACTATATCCTTTAACTGTAATAAGTCCCACATCAATTCAGTGGGAAACTGATGGGCAGAGAGTTAAAGTATACGTCTAAGGTCACAAAGACAGTGAATAATCCTCTTAAAATTTCTACACTGTTGGTTAAAAAAATTGTCTGATCTTTCTCCACACTTCACTCCCTTTTAAAGATGTTATTAACCCCTTTAGTTCTTTACACATATCACGTTTTAAAGTCCCTCTCAGACAGCTCTAATTCCCAATCATAAGTCCTCCCAGTTATGCAGTTTTTAGCTGTCATTCTTAGTAGTGAACTTTCTCATATATCCTCTGGTTAAACATACTTGTGGTCAAACAGCTCAGATTCCATGGATTATATCTCAGGAGTCTAACATGGGTGTTGCATGAGGCTGCCTTCCAGAGCATTGTTTTCTGGTTACCTCCGCCTCTTTTCCACTGAGTTCATCAGTTCTGAAATAGATTGTATGTGAGATTTTTAGATTTCTATTCATATACTATGTGGTTTGCACAAAACTGGTCTTCAAAACTGTATTTTAGTCTTAGGGTGTCAATTATTCGTGACTTCATCTCTCTTTGCTTCGAGAACAAAACTCTAGACCAACATTTATAAATGAGGTCAACATTTCCTGAAATCCAGCTTCAGACTGGGAGTCCTGTCTTGCTAAAGTATGCTGTCCTTACTCTCATTTTGTAGACGTTTCTTTGACTTGCAAATTCCTTATCTGGTTACAGTACAATACCAGTTGCTCAGTTTTGATACTTGGTTATCAAAATGATTATGAGGTGCTTTTGGTTGGGTTTGTGGTGTTGTTTTGTTTTTAGTTCCACTTGGGCATTTCTCTTTCATCTCTGTAGTCTCAGAGATATATTTTTAATATTTTAATTATATATATATATAATTCATCATTTTCTATGACTAAATCATTTATCCAGGAAAGTGTTTTCTGTTCTGTTCAGTGTAACATCTTGATCTAAGTCCATCCTTTTAAATTTAAACCTGGTGCACTATGAATTTGCTCTACAAACAGATAATAAAAACTTTCCTGGATAAATGAGTGTGACTTTGAGCCTTCAACACTTGTCTCCCTTTTGAAACCAAGCAAAAAGATATTTGTTTTTAATACAGAAATTTAATGCTTTCCTCTCCTCTTTGTAATTTCAGTTCTAGGGATGAGTCATTTATATCTCTTCATGAACAGTAGGAAAACTATGTAATTGGTCATAAGTTTACTGTTCTTCAAAATTTATTTTATTCTCCATTGCCTTGGATAGTATGGAATTAGGTAGGATGTATTTGGAGAAAGTCACACTCAATATGAGTGGCTTTTAGTAAAATGTGAGAAGAAAGTATTCATTTGTTTAAAGTTCTATGTGTGTATCTATTGGGTAAGAGAATTTTCTATATGGTAGCCTGAATTTTGGAGAATGTAGTGGCAACTCCCTCCAGTATTCTTGCCTGGAGAATTTTGTGGACAGAGGAGCCTGGTGGGCTGCCGTCTATGGGGTCGCACAGAGTCGGACATGACTGAAGTGACTTAGCAGCACCAACCTGAATCTGAGCCTTGCGTGCTCAGGTACTTCAGTTGTGTCTGACTCTTTGCAACCCTGTGGACTGTACGCTGCCAGGTTCCTCTCTCCATGGGATTTCCCAGGCAAGAACACTGGAATGGCTTTCCATGTTCTCCTCCAGCAGATCTTCCCAACCTGGGGATCAAACCTGTATCTCCTGTGTCTTCTGCATTGCAGGCAGATTTTTTACTACTCAGCCAATGAGGAAGCCTGAATCTGAGCCTTGGACATATAAAAAATATTTCCAGAAGTCATGTAATGGCAAAGAAAATTCAGCCAAGTTGTTTCTCTTTCATGCAGTCTCCCTTTATTCCCACTAGAAATCTGCCAGCTATATTACACATAGAATCAAATGAAGTAAAGAGTATTCTCAATTGATCTCTTTGATTAAGACCCTATTTGTTGAACAGGAAGAAATGACAGGGCAGTGAACCCTCTTTAAAATAATTTCAGAATATTGAGATCCTTCAGGGGCCAAAGCCTGACAATATTATATTTCAGACTTCCAAGTCTCAAATTAAACCACTAAACTATTATGTGCCAGTTCAATGTAAGATTTATTTTACTGTTAAGACTCTTAGTTTAGTAAAAACACAAAAGAGATAATGATCCTCAGCTAAAGGCTGCATTTCAAGAGGTCCTTGAATGACAACTAAAAGAAGTTTCTCCACTGTACTTGTGTCTTGAATGTTTTGGCAGATGTAGAGAAAATTTGCAACTGGCAAATCATCAATTTAATTTGATGAACACTTAATGGGAACTCTGTGCCAAGCATCCTGATTTTCTGAGTGATTAAGATGGAGTCTGTGCTTTGGAAGAGCTCTCATGCTATGGATGAGATATATGTATAAGCAATTAACTTGAAAACAATGTACTGAGTGTTATAATAGCAGCTCATAAAAATGCTCTCACAACGGAACTGAAAAATTAGACTCGTTTTAGGGAGATCAAGGTCTAATTAAAAATACATGTTGGGATCACATGGGAAGGGAAGGGTTAAATTTTATTATGATTTGAGACTTTCTGATACTTCTCTTCTGGTATCGGGGAGGGAGGTTGTACTTCTACTAGTGAAAATAACTCCCCATGGCCACACTAATGTGTTATAACTTATAAGAGTAAGTTATATCACTCAGGTACATTGGGAGACACTCCCTCAAATCATTAACTGTCACTAACTTATGTCAATATAGTGGAAGCAAAAACCTTGGGGAAAAAAGATTCAAAGGCATGATGAAAACTGTGGGACACTTAAATGCACCTGGGTTTGTAATTCATTCATTTATTCAACACTTTTATATAGGTATTGAGTTAATGTCCCACTTCATTCAAGTCTGCTTATAAGTCAACTCATGCATGAAAACTTTCTTGATTTTCTAATAGAAAGAGGATTTATCATCATTCTTTATTACCTTATTCTGTGGTATTTTTAGCACTGATGTACTATGTATCTGTATCTGTATACATGGTATATACTTTATATACTAAGATTTCCCTGGTGGCTCAGACGGTAAAAGTGTCTGCCTACAATGCAGGAGACCTGGGTTCAATCCAGGAGAAGGAAATGGCTATCCTGGAGAAGGAAATGTCTATCCATTCCAGTACTCTTCCTTGGAAAATCCCATGGATGGAGGAGCCTAGTAGACTATGTACAGGGGATCGCAAAGGGTCAGACATGACTGAGCAACTTCACTTTGACACTTTGACTATATATACTATGACACATTATGTCATACCTGACATACTATATATTTCTTTCCTTGTTTCTTTCATGTTTCCTTCTTACTAGCATATAGGCTGCCTGAGACCAGAAGTTTTACTTGTTTTTCTTACTTGTATTTCCAAAGCCTTGAACAATGTCTCTACATGGTAGGTGCTCAGAATGCCTGATTGACGTTTGAATTACTTATATTACAAATTATCTATTATGTGCCAGATATCATGAGAATATTGTGAGTGAGTGATGAGACTTGAAGATATGTTAGGAATAAGCCTTAAAGGACTGTACGTAGTATTATATATCAAATATGAGACTTTGTTCTAATCCATGAATATTGTCTATTTGCTTGCAATTTTTTTCTAAGAGATTTAGTACAACCTGTAGTTATCAAACTATGAAGGTGATGAAGCCCTGGCTGCTTCTTGTTTTTGTAAATAAAGTCTTATTGGAACACAGCCACACCTATTTATTTACTTGTGATTATGATTCTATCCTGCTACTAGAGCTGATCTGAGTTGCTGTGGTTGGAAATGGATTGCATGAAAAACTGAAAATATTTATTATGTGAACTATAGAAGTCTGTTGACCTAAGATAAAATAGAAGCAGGAAGACCAATGAAGAAACACTTGCAAAGCTCCTGGCAAGCAGGGATGATGGTGTTAACTGAGTGAGAGAGAGTTCATAAGACTTGTTGAATAAACAATTGGAATGACCTGAAGAAGGGAGCAATAAGGAACTGTTTTCCCACACAGAAGGATGATGGAGGCATAATGGAAGAAGTCAGTGGTAACTCCAGGTGGCTGAGAAGTTTGGATAATATGTGGTCTAAATCTAGAGGGAACAGAGTTTCAGCCTGGTAAATTCTGTGATCACTTGTTCATGCTCTGCAGAGGGTGTGTACTGTGCTAAGTCACTTCAGTTGTGTCCAACTCTTTACGACTCTATGGACAGTAGCCCACCAGGCTCCTCTCTCCATNCGTTTTTCAGTTATTTTGCATTCCTTGTAATTCCTCCCAAGAAATCGATGACCCGTTGAACAGAAGCATCATGCCTTACATGCATCTCGCTCCTCACCGCATCAGTGCAGTCCTTTATACACAGTGGGCGCTAATATTGTCCCTGGTACTTATTTCAAAGCCGTGATGCACAAGAAAGCTTTCTTTTCCACAGTAGGAGAAGTCTTCCAGTTCTTAAGCTGGTTATCGCAATACCTAGCTTCTGGTTAAACACTAAGTACACAAATAGTTCTTCTTCATCTAATTATGACCAATCTTGTATCATTGTGATAATTAGGTGAGCAGCTCTTTTGTTAAGAGCGCTCTACAGATGTGTCTTTTAGAACTGCTCTGGAACTTTGTAATTTTTTTTTAGCTGGTGTCATCTTAGTTTCCTGACCAGGGATCACACCCAGTCCTCTGTCAGTGAAAGTGCAGAATCCTAAACACTGGACCACCAAGGAATTCCCTAAGGGCTTTGTAATTTTTGTAAGATCTGACATTCCTCTCTTCTCCTCTGCTTGGACCTTCCCTTCACTCTGTATGTCACACTCACAGCCAGGCTTGGGTCTTACTCATCCTTCATGCCAGGCTCCTCAGGACTTCCTGGATTTAAGTCAGAGCTTCTTAAGGAAGCATCTGTTTGATAATAAAATAAATATACTGTCTGGATCTAGCCATCTTTAGTAACTTTCTCTGCCTCCTCTTCAGGCAAGCTTTTCATTTTCTGTAATAATTAGCTTTCTCAAGTGCTCTGAGAATGGGGGAATTTGTGAAGTGTCTTGAATTTGAAAAATGCGACTCAGGGTCTCCTCATTGGGGACCCATCTGGCCAGCTTAGCCCTGGAATGAAGGAGATGAGAGTGGGAGGGCTCCCATGTCTGTACATGGGCAAATAGAGAAAGATGACTTGGAAATGGGGGAAAAGTGCTCAGAGGGGAAGGAAATAATAAAATCAAGCTGCTGTATGGCCTCTCAGTCCAGAAAAGTTTTCAGTTAGGCTCTGTCTGTAAAAGTGGCTCCAAGTAACGCTTGCTTTGCATTTCAGGCATCATTGTGTGATAAGTGGTGTGAATTTAGCCCCTTTAAGCCTGATCTCTTGGGAGTTGGATTTTAAGAGACGTTATTTGAAAGGACTCTATCGATTGGGTTTGATTTGGCCCCTCCTTACCAAAGAGAGTACTAAGTAATGGCTGGGCCTCCCTGGTAGGCCTTTTTTTTGTTGTTTTTAATTCATTTTATGGGTCTCTCTATTTGCCCTGGTTCTCCACCTTCTATTTCTAACTGTTCTACTTAAAAAGACTGAAGTGATGTGAAAGAGGGGGTAAAAGGGAAAGAAAATCAACTGTCACATTGTAAGCTTAATTGATTCAATAAATAACGTCTTTCAATTCCCAAGGCAAACCCCAAAGTCTTCACTTACGTCATTTAGCTCTCGGCTCAGTAAATGGTGGCGTTCTTAATTTAGACAGATGGGAAGAGTTCACTGGTGCTCACTTCTAAGGAAGGAGTTTGCTTTTNAAAAGGGAAAGAAAATCAACTGTCACATTGTAAGCTTAATTGATTCAATAAATAACGTCTTTCAATTCCCAAGGCAAACCCCAAAGTCTTCACTTACGTCATTTAGCTCTCGGCTCAGTAAATGGTGGCGTTCTTAATTTAGACAGATGGGAAGAGTTCACTGGTGCTCACTTCTAAGGAAGGAGTTTGCTTTTAGGAAGGAGTTTGCTTTTCTGGTTTTAAAGACATACTGACTAGACTTTGGGGCCCAGTCTATAAAAAGAAGCTTGCAACAGAATTAACATGGCTGTTTTTATTCATCCTGAAAAGAGAAGGAAGGCATTTAATTATTGCCCAGGGGTTTGTTGAACCAAAGGGAAAAAAAAAAAAACAAAACGAGACAAGGGGAATGAAATCTACTAGTCCATATGTTCCATGCAGGCAGGGATTTAGATTTGTTCACCATTTACTCTCCAGTGCACATAGGCAGGTGCCCAGTAAATACAGTGAACTGGTTCTGTTGTTGAATGCGTGAGAGCAGAATTAGTTTAAATGTCATTCCACTTGTTTCATCCCCAACCCCTCCTTTCCTGTCTAATTAAAATGGTAAATAGCTCTAAGAGTATGTGCTGTATCTTCCGAAATGATTAAGGACAGTTGTTTCATCAGTGTCCGGAGGTGGTATCCAGCTGCTTTTTTAAAAACAAATTCTCATACTTGAACACGTCGTGCTTCAGAACCGCAAGAGGGCTGTCTGCAGACTCTGCTGCTCCAGCCTCGGAAGTTCCGATTGTAGGGGTCCGGGTAGGGCTGGGAATCTATATTTGCTTTTGCGGGTTCCCCTAGTAATTCTGGTGTGCAGTTGCACTCTTTAGTCAGCCTCCGGGTGCCCTGAGCTCTCTGGTCTCAGTGATGCCTTGGTAAAAGTGAGGAGCCTGAGGTAATCAGCAGGATCCTCAGCAGGGCGCCTGGCCCTATAGTCTGATGTTTTGGTTCGCCCCATAGTCCATGCTTCTTGGCATCAACAAGATCCTTTAGTTAATATTTCTTCCTTTCAAGATAGTGGCTATATTTGTGGTGCTGGAGAAGACTCCTGAGAGTCCCTGGACAGCAAGGAGATCAAACCAGTCAATCTTAAGGGAACTCAACCCTGAATACTCATTGGAAGGACTGATGCTGGAGCTAAAACTCCAGTATTTTGGTCATCTGATGCAAACAGCTGAGTCATTGGAGAAGTCCCTGATGCTGGGAAAGATTGAGGGCAGAAGGAGAAGAGGGGATCAGAGGATGAGATGGCTGGATGGCATCATTGAAGCAATGAACATGAACTTGGGCAAACTCTGGGAGATGGTGAGGGGCAGGGAGGCCTGGCGTGCTGCAGTCCATGGGGTTGCAAAGAGTCGAACATGACTGGGTGACAACAACAACAGCAGCTAGAAATCTGAAGGACCTTTGGAAACCTCAGAGAGCCTCAAGGAAATGTTAAATTTTGTTTAGTGTACTTTGGTGGTGGTGTTCAGTTATTGTGTCCTACTCTTTTGCAACCCCATGGACTGTAGCCCACCAGGTTCCTCTGTTCATGGTATTTCCCAAACAAGAATACTGGAGTGGGTTGCCATTTCCTTCTCCGGGGATCTTCTCAACCCAAGGATCGAATTCATGTCTCCTTCACTGCAGGTGGGTTCTTTACCGTTGAGCCACCAGGGAAGCCCTCAGTGTACTTTAGTACTCAGTGTATTGTGCTGTCTTCTCTAGAGATTCATTCCCCTCCTGTGGCTCAGAACAAACCTCGAGTAGGAAGTCCCTACTGTCTCCTGTAGGTCCACTCAGTGTTTCCTAGCCCTGCTTGACTGTGGGAAGCACCAGTTAAAAATACAGCACTGTGGGGTCCACTAGAGTCCTCCGAAATCAAAGCCTTACTACATGGGGCCTGAGGCCTGCAATTTAAGTTGGCGCTGTTATCCTCTGTCCTGTCCCTGAGTGCAGTGTCCCATTTCTGATAACCCAGCTTTGAATTCCTTAACACTCCAGTTCATAATTACATCAAAACCCTGCCTTTCCATCTGAAGGTTTAGCCTCTGACCTACAGAACTTGTCCTTCAAGAAGGAAAGAGGGAGTACCTGCTCTCTTCTTTCTTTCAGGGTAGAACTTGACCAGCTGAGGTGGGTGGGCCGGCAACTTGATGTGTTCAGCCTTGGTGTGAGCCTTGTGATGTTAAGGGGTGGCCCTGAAACCAGAATTCAGCGTCTGTGTTCTCCCTCTGGCTTTATTATTTAATAGCTGCATAATGTGGGGGGAATTACTAAACCCTCTTTGAATTTCTGTTTTCTTCATCCGTAAAATGAGGGTGTCTCTTCAGGAATTTTGTGTGTATTAAACAAGGTTGGGCTCTCGGACACAGGCTCAGATGGGGATTTTTGTGCAGAGGGTTGTTGGAGTGGGCTCTTGGGAGGGAGTGAGGGAAGCAGGTAACCGTGAACTGCAGTGCAGTTGGGATAAAGGTCTCAGCCGATCCCATGGGGAACTGTGGCAATGGGATGCCCTTCCGAGTTGTCCCAAATATACACGGGGGGCTGGGTCTTTCTACCTTATACCGGCCAGCCATCCGATGTGGGCCATTCCTGGAGAGGGGCATGACCTCGGGTACCGCAGCTCCCTTTGGCTGAGGGTGGCTGTGTGCTGGCAGCAGCCTGTGGTGCTAGCAGAGGGGGAGGCTCTCTGTAACACACCTTGTACCCACCACCGGATAACGGTGCACCAGATAACGCCCGTGCAGACCTTAGCAGCGAGTCTGGCACTTGGGCAAGTATTGAGTAATACTTACACAGGCATAGCTCCTTTCATCACACCTCACAGGTATTGCACATTTTACAGACGGAAGGCTCGTGGCCACCCCACATCAAGCAAGTCTTTTTTTTTTGGCCGTGCTGGGTCTTTGTTGTGGCATGTAGGCTTCTCTGGTTGTGGCTTGTGGGATCAAACCCATGTCCCCTGCATTGGAAGGCAAAGTCTTCATCACTGGGCCACCAGGGAAATCCCCAGGCAAGTCTTGTGGCATCATCTTCCCAGCAGCACCTGTTCATTCCGTGTCTCTGTGTCACATTCCAGTAGTCCCTGACTTGCCCATTGTCGTCGTGCCTGTCAGGTGACCTGTGATCTCTGATGTTACTAGTGCAGTGTTAGCTGCCACCATGATTGTTCCAGCTCTGGCAGTGCCACTTAGTAGCTGGATTGGTTTCAGTAAGTCGCTTGAAATGGAAGATTGAAATGCTTGAAATGCTTAAAATGCTTGAAATGCTTAAAATGGAAGATTCACAGCTCTGCTCTGTTTCCCCCAAGTAGTTCCGAGCACATGTGGAGAGAATGTATATAAAATTGCTGAATGGAATATTATAAAAATGTGAGATATGACTCCAAGCCTACTTTTCTGAAATGAATACATGGCCATGGCTTGAAGGGAAAGGTTGTGATAAATGTAAAAGTGCTTGTCCATGAAATGTGGCATTTTGATGTTTCTTTCTTCTCTCCATAGGGAATTAGAATAATGGAGATGCTGCTAGAGGAACAGTGTGGTGCCCCCTTAGCCGAATAAAGAATCACCAGTGAGTAACAAAAGCAAAATCAGAATTATTTACTCAAGCCATGTCTTCATGCTTATAAGCCTAAGTATTATGCTTCAGCCTCCCTGGGCTATTCTTGCCGTATGTTTCCCAGTTATACTCACAGGATGCTTTTTGCAAGTGGTTTTGTTATCTGTTCTATATACCTTTATTTGCTTGGTTCTTTGATTTTCAGAGCAGTTTTGTACTACGTGCCGGGTTACAACTGCTCTTAGATTGTTTAAACTGCTCAATACAATCTGCCGTGATTGCCACCCTCAAGATAACATAGGTTGTAGAGACTGCAGTTCACAATTAACTGAAGCTTAATTTTATTGTCCCAAGAACAGTGAAAGCAGGGGTTTAAAGCTGTATTTGGAGTAGGAAAAAAATAAGAAAGGGGCATGTTGATTGATCAGTAAAATACAGATATTTTATCAGTCATGTATACGCCAGCTGATTGGGGGTGGCTGTCTGAAATGCTATTGAGGAGGATTCCAAGGCCTGGAGAATAACTCTCGGGCTCTGGATGAGAGTGTTGTGATTGATTAGCAATGCCTGCCATGGGCAGAGGATGGAAGAGATGGTACTTGTGCTGGAGCACACGCCACTTTCGGGGCAAGTGATGTTGGGTTAACAGATAAGCAGGGGGATTCCAGAAGTATTTCCTTTCCAGTTCCTTAAGATTTATTATCTACATCAAGGAGAATGACATGCTTGCTGGGAAGGGCAGAACAAAGTTATCTGAGAGACTAAAAGCCTAATATAAGTTAATGGATTTGCATCTTACACAATTTATCTGACTTCAATTTTTAACATCTGAGAGAAGGTAAAACCTTTGACTAGAGCAAGCATTGTCATGGGTAATTCAGAATTACCTCAAAGTTCCTTATGTTGGCTTTAAACTAGAGTATACATGGTCTTGTATAAATGACCTGGTCTCTAACTTTGATATCCAATAAAGTTTGAGAACAGTTAACCAAAGAAGAAGCAAAATGAATATTTATATACAAGAACCTCAGCATTCAAAGCATGCAGGCCAGGCCTGGGCACGAGGATTGGAGAATTATAAAGGGTTTCTGCTTGTTAGCAAGTTTGACTCCATTCTGATGAATATTAAACCTCTGTATACTTAACACATACTGATACATCTATTTATTACCAGAAGGGCTAAGCAAGATAATTTCATCTAGTGAAAGCCTGGCACATGGCAGGTGCTCAAAAAATGTTGGCATGGAATCAACATGTGATGTGCTCCCACATCTGCTCTGTTCTTGGGAACGTTGTGGAGAGTAACTCAGCCACATCCCCTTGTTTTTCCAGACTGGCCTCTTTGTGAGGCTTTCCAAGGACCTCCGGTGCTTGTGCACTTGGGCACAGAGCCCATCTTACCCTGCAGGGTGGAATCTAAAGTCAGGTTAATTAGAGAATGAGGAACTCCTCTTACAAGTATATACTGGTTTTCAGACTTTAAATCAGCGATTTGGAAACTTTAGTGAGTGTCACAATCAGGTGGAGAATTGGTAAACACAGAGTGGTGAGTCCCACTCTGAGTTCCTGATTGAGGCGATCTGGGCGGAGCCTGGGGCTTTGTGCTTCTGACCGGAGTCCAGGGGATGCTGGTGAGGCTGGTCCAGGGACCACACTTTAAGAATGATTGCTTTAAATAAGTTCCCATCTTGGAGTTGGAGACAGCTGAAATGCAAGGATCCTGTAAAAGCTGATAGCTGGCATTTTGAAATTATTGTGTAGATCTTCCATCAACTTTAATCAGAGGAAGAGTAATCTGTGTGTGGCTTTTCCCTGATTTTTAGCATCTCAGCCTCTTCCTGTTTGCCACTTTTATCTTTTCTTCCCCTTCCTTGAAGGTTGACAGGCTTCACAGTGGAGCAAAGATGACTGAAAAAGGTTGAGACTCAACAACACCTCATGTTTGAAATCATCAGCTTGTAGTTTTAATTTAAAGGGTTATAGTGAAAAAGCGGAAATTTAATAAGCATTACCTCCCATCTTAAATGATCCATGTTGTTGTGTTTTGGTTTTGATTTTACTGTGGTGGAAAGCTAAGTCATGATCCCGAGGCTTTTTGTTGTTTCTAAAAAGCAACCAGTTCTCCTCCCTGAAGTGAAGAAGTTGAGGTCTGGATGTTATGAGGAGTTGGGTGCAGGAGAGCTGCATTTAATGCCTTTAATGCAACAGAGTTCCTGAAGGATTTACATAGTTCAGACTGTCATCATTTATGACCACTGCTCTCAGGAGCAAATATGAATTAAGGACTGTATACTCTTACCACAGGGGTCTACAGTCATTACAAATTAGGGGCTATGGCCAAGGCTTTATGCTTTTTTCAAAACTGGCTTCATTGCTCAGTTAAATTGCCTTCATCAGCACAATTAAATTGACTAATTTCAATGTATGACTCGGT
>SJYX01009205.1:374362-397253 GCA_006410675.1 Oreotragus oreotragus | reverse complement strand
AAATGAAGTAAAGAGTATTCTCAATTGATCTCTTTGATTAAGACCCTATTTGTTGAACAGGAAGAAATGACAGGGCAGTGAACCCTCTTTAAAATAATTTCAGAATATTGAGATCCTTCAGGGGCCAAAGCCTGACAATATTATATTTCAGACTTCCAAGTCTCAAATTAAACCACTAAACTATTATGTGCCAGTTCAATGTAAGATTTATTTTACTGTTAAGACTCTTAGTTTAGTAAAAACACAAAAGAGATAATGATCCTCAGCTAAAGGCTGCATTTCAAGAGGTCCTTGAATGACAACTAAAAGAAGTTTCTCCACTGTACTTGTGTCTTGAATGTTTTGGCAGATGTAGAGAAAATTTGCAACTGGCAAATCATCAATTTAATTTGATGAACACTTAATGGGAACTCTGTGCCAAGCATCCTGATTTTCTGAGTGATTAAGATGGAGTCTGTGCTTTGGAAGAGCTCTCATGCTATGGATGAGATATATGTATAAGCAATTAACTTGAAAACAATGTACTGAGTGTTATAATAGCAGCTCATAAAAATGCTCTCACAACGGAACTGAAAAATTAGACTCGTTTTAGGGAGATCAAGGTCTAATTAAAAATACATGTTGGGATCACATGGGAAGGGAAGGGTTAAATTTTATTATGATTTGAGATATTCTGATACTTCTCTTCTGGTATCGGGGAGGGAGGTTGTACTTCTACTAGTGAAAATAACTCCCCATGGCCACACTAATGTGTTATAACTTATAAGAGTAAGTTATATCACTCAGGTACATTGGGAGACACTCCCTCAAATCATTAACTGTCACTAACTTATGTCAATATAGTGGAAGCAAAAACCTTGGGGAAAAAAGATTCAAAGGCATGATGAAAACTGTGGGACACTTAAATGCACCTGGGTTTGTAATTCATTCATTTATTCAACACTTTTATATAGGTATTGAGTTAATGTCCCACTTCATTCAAGTCTGCTTATAAGTCAACTCATGCATGAAAACTTTCTTGATTTTCTAATAGAAAGAGGATTTATCATCATTCTTTATTACCTTATTCTGTGATATTTTTAGCACTGATGTACTATGTATCTGTATCTGTATACATGGTATATACTTTATATACTAAGATTTCCCTGGTGGCTCAGACGGTAAAAGTGTCTGCCTACAATGCAGGAGACCTGGGTTCAATCCAGGAGAAGGAAATGGCTATCCTGGAGAAGGAAATGTCTATCCATTCCAGTACTCTTCCTTGGAAAATCCCATGGATGGAGGAGCCTAGTAGACTATGTACAGGGGATCGCAAAGGGTCAGACATGACTGAGCAACTTCACTTTGACACTTTGACTATATATACTATGACACATTATGTCATACCTGACATACTATATATTTCTTTCCTTGTTTCTTTCATGTTTCCTTCTTACTAGCATATAGGCTGCCTGAGACCAGAAGTTTTACTTGTTTTTCTTACTTGTATTTCCAAAGCCTTGAACAATGTCTCTACATGGTAGGTGCTCAGAATGCCTGATTGACGTTTGAATTACTTATATTACAAATTATCTATTATGTGCCAGATATCATGAGAATATTGTGAGTGAGTGATGAGACTTGAAGATATGTTAGGAATAAGCCTTAAAGGACTGTACGTAGTATTATATATCAAATATGAGACTTTGTTCTAATCCATGAATATTGTCTATTTGCTTGCAATTTTTTTCTAAGAGATTTAGTACAACCTGTAGTTATCAAACTATGAAGGTGATGAAGCCCTGGCTGCTTCTTGTTTTTGTAAATAAAGTCTTATTGGAACACAGCCACACCTATTTATTTACTTGTGATTATGATTCTATCCTGCTACTAGAGCTGATCTGAGTTGCTGTGGTTGGAAATGGATTGCATGAAAAACTGAAAATATTTATTATGTGAACTATAGAAGTCTGTTGACCTAAGATAAAATAGAAGCAGGAAGACCAATGAAGAAACACTTGCAAAGCTCCTGGCAAGCAGGGATGATGGTGTTAACTGAGTGAGAGAGAGTTCATAAGACTTGTTGAATAAACAATTGGAATGACCTGAAGAAGGGAGCAATAAGGAACTGTTTTCCCACACAGAAGGATGATGGAGGCATAATGGAAGAAGTCAGTGGTAACTCCAGGTGGCTGAGAAGTTTGGATAATATGTGGTCTAAATCTAGAGGGAACAGAGTTTCAGCCTGGTAAATTCTGTGATCACTTGTTCATGCTCTGCAGAGGGTGTGTACTGTGCTAAGTCACTTCAGTTGTGTCCAACTCTTTACGACTCTATGGACAGTAGCCCACCAGGCTCCTCTCTCCATGGGATTCTCCAGGCAAGAGTACTGGAGTGGGTTGCTGTGCACTCCTCCAGGGGATCTTCCTGACCCAGGGATCAAACTGGTGTCTTTTGTATCTTCTGCATTGGCAGGCAGGTTCTTTACTACTACTGCCACCTGCAGATGAGCAGATTTCAATCAGTGTGTTTGCTTGATAACTAAAGATGTCGTTATTCCCATTGGGAACCACTTTCATCCTCAAAAATGTTCTACAGATATGCATTTATTCCATAATCCTCCCTCTCATGACAAAATTCTGTGTTTTATTTGTAGGCAATATTTAAGTATAGCTCCTGGTGGCAGGGGATTTCTGAGCTGCTGAGAAGGCATGAATTTAGTAATTCACTAAATGAAGAAGAACATAAGTAAGGATAGATCCAAAATGAGTTCTGGGAAAACTGGAAATAACCTCAAAGATAGTTTTCACTGAGACTTGAAGACCATTGAGTTGGTCTCAGAATAACCATGAAAATAATTATGCTTTATCTTGCATATTGAAAAATATTAGTCACAAACATAATTTTTAAAGTTTTCTCAAGTAATATTTAGAATTATATATAAAGTTGACAAGTACGTAGGATTTACCAAGTAGAACCTTAATAAGTAAATTGTTGATAAGTATATATTGTTTTATATAAATTTCAGCCTAATTCTGAAACCATGATTTAAAGTATGTATTTTTAAATCTTCAGTTTCTTTATCTTTTATTTCTGAGATATCAATAGGTAAGTATATCACTACTAGATGGTTTGTGGTTCTAGTGTTGTGCCACTGATACCTTGGGAAATTTATTTACCTGCCATTTTTCAGTTGTTTTTTTTTTTTCTCTTTGCCTTTACATGAAATACTGTGAGATTTTTTTATGCTTTACAAACACCAAGTATCAGGCCTTGGGATCAGAAGTCTTCAATCATAGGGCCTGGAGAAATATCAGAAGGTGCTGTATTTGAGTATACAGAGTTTTGTAGGCCAGGTGGGTCCAGTTTCACAAAAAAGTTCCCACCATGTAACTCATTCAACAGATTACTTAAACTCTCTGAGTCTCCATTTTCATATAAAACATGGACAAAAATGCATATTTCCTAGATCTGTAGGGGTATTTAATACATCTGTGTGCANTTTCACAAAAAAGTTCCCACCATGTAACTCATTCAACAGATTACTTAAACTCTCTGAGTCTCCATTTTCATATAAAACATGGACAAAAATGCATATTTCCTAGATCTGTAGGGGTATTTAATACATCTGTGTGCATAGATCATTAAATCCAGGTCCTAGCACAGAGTAGATGCGCAATAAACAATAACTTATACAATCGTTGCCATCAGATTTTGCTGACTTTTTATTCTTGCAGTTTGCTAGGCTTTCTGGTACCATGATACTTTTTTATTATTTCCTAAGTTATGAGGGCTCATTTCTCCTTTCTGCCTGGATATATTTGTGTGTTCTTTCACTAACCTAGCCACTATCCTTGATCCATTGTTCACTTTGCTGAACCTGTGTTGTATATGATACATCTCTTGTCTTGCCATTTCCAGAAGGCTATAAATATTCGTATCTTATACTTCCTAGGCTCCTAGAATCTATTCACTTATGAAACCCTAAAGAAAGTGTTATATACAAGTGTGACCATATATTTTACAAGCAAACAGGGATAATTGGAAATCAAATATGAATGCTAGTCCTAATTACAGCAGGTCATCTGGTGTAATGTTTCCCTGGTGGCTCAGTGGTAAAGAATTTACCTGCAATGCGAGAGACCAGGGTTCAATCCCTGGGTTGGGAAGATCCCCTGGAGAAAGAAATGGCAACCCACTCCAGTATTCTAGCCTGGGAAGAAATCCCACGGACAGAGAAGGAGCCTGGTGGGTTACAGTCCACAGGGTCACAAGGAGTCAGACATGGCTTGGGGACTAAATAACAACAATCTGGTGTTTACACTAGCACCACTTAGGACAAACAGGCATGCATTGTCCTCATATTTAAAAGCAAAGTTACTTCTGAAAAGTTACATTGAAAGCACACGTACAATGCATTTCCTCATTGCTGTCTATCATTTGGGACTTTGCAAATTGTTTAATTTTCTAAAAAGTGCTGATTGGAATGGTTTCTGAATTCTCAGGTCAGTTTTATGTAGTAAAATGGAAACTGGCTCAATGCCCAAACATTTGCAATTGAAAGATGCAGGTGATATTCTCAACAGCCGAAAACCCAAAGGAACTATAAGGCCAGGTAATCACCTACTCTATGTTATCAAATCACATCGACCATTTTGACAGTGGGATTTTATAGTGATTCATTGCATTGTCCAAATAAAGATTGATGTAGAAGGCCAAAAATAAATCCCCCTCATTTTGCCTACCAAAATACAAACAGTGCCAGAACTCATGAATGACTGCAAAGGCAATTAATCTGAATCACATACCAGATAGCTACAGTCAGTGCAGTTTCTCTGTGAGTGCACTGGGTTTAATTTAAAATGGCAAAGTAAGGGTAAATAAATCAATAGGTTGTTCTCCTAGATTTCTGTTGTATGTATAGAGTAGCTGAGTATTAGAGTTGGAAGAAGTTCCCATTAAGCCAGTGAGCATTCATCCAGCAGATGCTCTGTGTTAGGCACTGTGCTTGATACTAAGGGCACTGCCCTTGGTTAGTGCTGAGAAAAAAAAAAGCACACATTTGTGATGCTTGTCACTGCACATCACTTAGGTTGTTGGGACATATTTATTAACTTCAGTCTTTCCATACTTGACAGATATGTAGAGTGGGGAGAACATAACCTTTTTTCTCCTTTGTAAAAAGAAATGGATCATTTATGCCTCTCAGGAAAAATGGGCATTGTTTGCTTGTCACTTCAATACTGAAAAAGGAGCTTGCCTTCCTGGATTTCTGCCAACAGTTTATTCCCTCATGGGAATTCTGTGTTGTTGGAAAACACTCTAGTACCTTGATAGAGCCCCCCACCACAATCCCATCTTACATGTCTTCCTGTCTGCTGGATAGATGATTTGTGTCCGAGAGTCTGTTCTCTCCTCTTCCTTAAGGTGATCACATCATCTTGAGAAATAATGACTCTCCATGAATTTAGGATTAATCTCTAACAGTAGCCAGACTCTTGTACTAACCTATCTCATTGACTCCCTTCACTCAGAATTCTTGTCTTGATTGATACTTTGCTCCTTTGCAAGTTTATAAAATTGTCTGCAAGGATTAGCATCCTTGGTCAGTCTAGGTATTAGTTTACAAGGGCTGAAGTAACAAATTGCCACAAGTTGGGTGGCTGAAAACAACATAAAGTCATTCCCTCTTATCTGGAGGCTAGAGTTCTGAAAGCAAGGTGTCAGCAGGGCCATGGTTTTCTTCTGAGAGTCTGAATGAAATCCTCCTCTTCCTCTTCCTAGCTTCTGGTAGTGGCCATCCATCCTTGGCTTTCCTTGACTTGTACCTACATCACTCTAGTCTCTGCCTCTGTTATTATATAGCATTTTCCTCTTTTTGTAAGAACACCAGTCATACTGGATTAGGAACCACCCTAACAACCTCACCTTAACTTCATTGTAGCTACAAAGACTGTATTTCCAAATAAGCTCACATTCACAAGTACCCGGGATTGGACTGCAACATGTACTTTGTGGGTCACAATTAAACCAATGCAACCTATGATATATAAATCTGTTGGATATTCTGCTTTCAGGAAAACCACAGAATCAAATAAACTAAATTCTCTATTCATGGAAAGTCTTCTTTGATATCTAAGGCAATATGAGTCTCTCTCTTCACTTACTCCTCAGTCTGGCATTATAATCATGGCCATGAGTTATGCTTGTCTATTTGTCAGTCTCCTACTCCATGGAGGGGGTTTTGGAGAGCAACATGTTAAAGAACAAAGATACAGGCCTTGGAATGAGCATCAATTTAAGTTTCAGTTTCCTCATTAAGCAGGCTGTGTGGTATTCTATCTAGCTATTCTAACACTAGTCATCCATCTGCCATCATCTCTCTTCAATATTTTGTTTTTTGAGAGGGATTATTTGATTTGCATACCAAACTATCAGACTTTATGCATGACAAATTGAATTGATAATCTGAGCCTTTGGACATTATCTTCCTCCAGTATTTACTTCATTCTGGCAGGCAGCTAGACTATAGGGATATCATATCATATAAAGATTGAGCTGAGAGGGCTGAGTGATACAGTAAATTTCTAGCTTATAATTCTGCAAAGAAAGTAGTCATTTAGGAGTTGTAAATAAGATCCTGGGATTTTCTTCAGGACCTTCTTCTTCATCTGATTCTTGTATTACTTTTTTGTCCCTTAAACCATGTAAGCCTCCCAGAAATTCTAACTGATTTCCTTGTAATGATATATTACATCTATTGATTTATGAATGCTGAATAAGCCTTACATTCCTGATGTGAGCCACACTTGATGATGTACTAGCCATTTTATGTACTGCAGGATTTGTTCACTAATGTTTTGCTGAAGAGACTTGTGTCTCTATTCATGAGAGATACTTACTTGCAGTTTTCTTGCAATGTCTCTATCTAGTTTTAGTATTACTATAATGCAGGCCTCATAAAATGAGTTTGGAAATATTTCTTTCATTTTTATCATTTTGAAAGAGATATAGTATTTCTTAAAAGTGGTATGATTTCTTTCTTAAATATTTGGTAAAATTCATCAGTAAAATTATCTGGGCAGTTCAGTTCATGAGGGTTTCATTCAGTTCAGTTCAGTTCAGTCGCTCAATCATGTCCGACTCTTTGAGACCCCATGAATCGCAGCACACCAGGCCTCCCTGTCCATCACCAACTCCCGGAGTTCACCCAAACTCATGTGCATTGAGTCAGTGATGCCATCCAGCCATCTCATCCTCCGCCATCCCTTTCTCCTCCTGCCCCCAATCCCTCCCAGCATCAAGGTTTTTTCCAATTAAAAGGATTTCATTATTATTGCTTTATTTTAGATGTAAATATATGCTTACATACCTATTTTATTTTATATTCATTATATATATATATGTATGTGTATGTATTTAAGCACTAATTCAAAGTCATTAATAGTTACAGGGATATTCAGTTTGTCTGTTCTTCTTTGGGTGAGTTTTGGTACTTAGCCTCTATCAATAAATAAGTTCATGACATCTAAGCTATCATAGTTATGTATGTAGAGTTGTATATAGTATTCTCTTATTATCTTGTTAATTTCCATGGGAACAATGGTGGCAAGGAGGGCATGGCAACTCAGTCCAGTATCCTGGCCTGGATAATCTCATGGGCAGAAGAGCCTAGCAGGCTACAGTCCATGGAGTCACAAAGAGTCAAACACAACAGAAGTAACTTAGCATAGCATAGGAGTGGTGATGATTGCTACTTTACTTTTGATACTGATAATTCCTGTTATCTCTCTTTTTACTTGGTTACTATTTTGTTGCTGTTCTTGAGTCACTAAGTCATGTCTGACTCTTTGCAACCCCATGAACTGCAGCACACCAGGCTTCCTTGTCCTTCACTGTATCCCACAGTCTGCTCAGACTCATGTCCATTGAGTCAGTGATGCTATCTAACCAACTCATCCTCTGCTGCCCACTTCTCCTTTTGCTTTCAGTCTGTCCCAGCATCAGGGTCTTTTCCAATGAGTCGATTCTTCACATCAGGGGGGCCAAAGTATTGGAGCTTTAGCAATAGTCCTTCCAATGAATATTCAGAATTGATTTCCTTTAAGATCAGCTGGTTTGATATGTTTGCTCTCCAAGAGACTCTCAAGAGTCTTCTCCAGCACCATGATTCAAAAACATCAGTTGTTCCTAGCTCATCCTTCTTTATGGTCCAACTCTCACATTGGAACATGACTACTGGAAAAACCATAACTTTAAGTATATGGACCTTGATCAGCAAAGTGATGTTTCTGCATTTTAAGATACTACTTAGATTTGTCATAGCTTTCCTTCCCAGGAACAAACATCTTTTAAATTCATGGCTGTGGTTACCATCACAGTGATTTTGAAGCCCAGGAAAATAAAATCCATCACTACTTTGACTTTTTCCCCCTCTATTTGCCATGAAGTGATGGGATCAGATGCCATGATCTTAGTTTTTTGAATGCTGAGTTTTAAGCCAGCTTTTTCATTCTTCTTTTTCACCCTCATCAAGAGGCACTTTAGTTCCTCTTTGCTTTCTGCCATTAGAGTGGTATCATCTGCATATCTGAGGTTGTTGATATTTCTCCTGCAGTCTCGATTCCAGTTTGTGATTCATCCAGCCCTCCATTTCTCATGATGTACTCAGTTCAGTCATTTCTGACTTTGTGACCCCATGAACCACAGCATACCAGGTCTCCCTGTCCATCACCAAATCCTACAGATTACACAAACTCATGTACATTGAGTCAATGATGGCATCTAACCATCTCATCCTCTGTCGTCCCCTTCTCTTCTGCCTTCAATCTTTCCCAACATCAGGGTCTTTTCAAATGAGTCAGCTCTCTGTATCAGGTGGCCAAAATACTGGAGTTTCAGCTTCAACATCAGTCCTACCAAAGAACACCCAGGACTGATTTCCTTTAGGATGGACTGGTTGGATCTCCTTGCAGTCCAAGGGACTCTCAAGAGTCTTCTCCAACACCACAGTTCAAAAGCATCAATTCTTTGGCACTCAGCTTTCTTTATAGTCCAAGTATCACATCCATACATGACCACTGGAAAAACCATAGCCTTGACTAGATGGACCTTTGTTCGCAAAATAATGTCTCTGCTTTTTAATATGCTGTCTAGGTTGGTCATAACTTTCTTTCCAAGGAATAAGTATCGCTTAATTTCATGGCTGCAATCACCATCTGCAGTGATTTTGGAGCCCAAGAAAATAAACTCAGCTACTGTTTCCACTGTTTCCCCATCTATTTCCCATGAAGTGATGGGACCAGATGCCATGATCTTCATTTTCTGAATGTTGAGCTTTAAGCCAACTTTTTCACTCTCCTCTTTCACTTTCAACAAGAGGCTTTTTAGTTCCTCTTCACTTTCTGCCATAAGGGTGGTGTCATCTGCATATCTGAGGTTATTGAGATTTCTCCTGGCANATCACCATCTGCAGTGATTTTGGAGCCCAAGAAAATAAACTCAGCTACTGTTTCCACTGTTTCCCCATCTATTTCCCATGAAGTGATGGGACCAGATGCCATGATCTTCATTTTCTGAATGTTGAGCTTGAAGCCAACTTTTTCACTGTCCTCTTTCACTTTCATCAAGAAGCTCTTCAGTTCTTCACTTTCTGCCATAAGGGTGGTGTCATCTGCATGTCTGAGGTTATTGATATTTCTCCCGGCAATCTTGATTCCAGCTTGTGCTTCTTCCAGCCCAGCATTTCTCATGGTGTACTCTGCATATAAGTTAAATAAACAGGGTGACAATTCCTATTTGAAACCAGTCTGTTGTTCCATTTCCAGTTCTAACTGTTGCTTCCTGAACTGTATACTGGTTTCTCAAGAGGCAGGTCAAGTGGTCTAGTATTCCCATCTCTCTCAGAATTTTCCACAGTTTATTGTGATCCACACAGTCAAAGGCTTTGGCATAGTCAATAAAGCAGAAATAGATGTTTTTATGGAACTCTCTTGCTTTTTTGATGATCCAGCAAATATTGACAATTTGATCTCTGGTTCCTCTGCCCTTTCTAAAGCCAGCTTGAACATCTGGAAGTTCACAGTGCATATACTGCTGAAGCCTGGCTTGGAGAATTTTGAGCATTACTCTACTAGCGTGTGAGATGAGTGCAATTGTGCAGTAGTTTGAGCATTCTTTGGCATTGCCTTTCTTTGGGATTGGAATGAAAACTGACCTTTTCCAATCCTGTGGCCACTGCTGAGTTTTCCAAATTTGCTAACATATTGATGTTCCTCTGCCTTTTCTAAATTTAATTTATACATCTGAAAGTTCTTAGTTCACAAACTGTGACTTCACTTTCACTTTTCACGTTCATGCATTGGAGAAGGAAATGGCAACCCACTCCAGTGTTCTTGCCTGGAGAATCCCAGGGGTGGGGAAACCTGGTGGGCTGCTATCCATGGGGTTGCACAGAGTCAGACACGACTGAAGCGACTTAACAGCAGCAGCAGCAGCAGCTGAAACCTAACTTGAAGGATTTGGGGCATAAAGTTTCTAGCATATCAAATAAGCCCAATTGTATGGTAGTTTGAACATTCTTTGGCATTACCCTTTTTTTGGATTGGAATGAATCTCTTCCAGTGTTATGTCTTCTGCTGAGTTTTCCAAATTTGGTGAAATACTGAGTGCATCACTTTCATGCCATCATATTTTAGGTTTTTAAATAATTCAGCTGGAAAACCATTACCTCCACTAGATTTGTTTTAGCAACCCTGTCTAGATGTTTCTTACTTTTATTTTTAAAGAACAAAATTTTCCTATTTTTTCACTTTTTTTCAATTTCATTGATTTCTGCATTAATTTTTAATATATTTCTTCTATTTGCTTTAATTCACTCAACTTTTCCAGTGTAGTAAGGTAAAGACTGAGGTTATTAATTTTATATCTTTCTTCCTTTCTAAAGCATACATTTAATGCTACAAATTTACCTCTTTAAGCACTGATTGAGCAGCATTTCAGATTTTTGCTGTTATAAATTTCAGTTTCATTTAGTTATAAATAAATTTCATTTTCTCTTGGGTCATCTTATTTTTATCCATGGATTACTTACATGTGATTTTAGCCAAAAGGCCAAGAAGCAATGCTCATGGATTATTTACATCAAATAGTTAGGGCTTTTCCAGCTATCTGTCTGTTACTAATTTCAAATTTAATTCCATTATATGATATTAAAAGTATTTTGTACAATTTCTGTTCTTTAAATTGTTTAAGGTATATTTTGTGTTCTAGCACATGACCCAACTTGGTGAATTTTGTGTGTGAGCATGAGTAGAATATGTACTTTGATATTATTTGGATTATTCTATAAATGTCAGTTAGGTCAAGTTAACAAATAGTGCTGTTCAAGTTATCTATATTCTTACTGATTTCCTGCCTGTTTGATCTATCAGTTATCAAGACAGGAGTATAGAAATGCCAAACTATAGTTGTTGACTTGTTTATTTATCCTTTAATTTCCATTAGTTTTTGGCTCATATACTTTGAAACTCTTCTGGTATATTAAAAAAAAAAATGCTATCTTGATCCAGTTTTGAGGCCCTGGCTAGAGACTAGTTACTTCCTCTCCTTTCTACTGCTGCTGCTGCTGAGTCGCTTCAGTCGTGTCTGACTCAGTGCGACCCCAAAGACGGCAGCCCACCAGGCTTCTCTGTCCCTGAGCATCCAACAAAGTCCACATTCTCAATCCTTCTGTTGGATATCTCACTCTCACACTCTGGGCCACTAAGTGCCTGCCCTAATTTCCCCAGTGAGGTACTAGACAATTAGGGACAGTCCCATGGCCCATAGCTGCTGAAATTAATCAAATTCATCATTCTCAAACCAGCTTCTCCTGTTTTTCCCTTTTCTTCCACAGAAACCTGAGTGGCCCTGATGCTGTATTGTGTTATTCTCAGGGGACTTTAAGTTAAAAAACTATAAAACTTCCCCATCTTCCCTCTCTTGATTTGTGTCTGGCCACATCATACTTTACCAGGGTAATATGGTTAAAACAGTTGCTAGATACATACACGTTTAGGAATTTTATATCTTTTCTTATAAAAAGTGATCTCTGTGTCATTGTAAAGTGTTCCTGATACTCTTCTTTTGCCCAAAGTTGACTTTATGTTAAATTATAGAATTGTAGCTACTATAAATTTCCTTTGATTAGTGTTAGCATGTTATATCTTATTGCATCCCTTTACTTTTAATCTGCTCTTTAAAAAATTATCAATTTTATATAGACAGCACTTAGTTGTTTTTTTAATCCAATCTATCAATCTCTCCCTTTTAACTATATTTAAGCTATTTACATATAAAGTGATTTTCAATATATTTTGATTAAAATTTTTCTCTTTTCTGTTCATTACATTTGTTCATTGATTAGTTCCCTACAATTTTTTTAGACTTCCCTATTTTAATTGAGAATTTCTATGCTTCTTTTATCTGATCTGTTAAGCTATTAATTACACTGAAAAAGTAGTGTAGCAAAAGAGTGTGTGAGATAGATTTTGAATAATCTAAAGCTACTTAGAATAGCACCATACTGCTCATGTGTCATGCAGGAAACACAGCAAAATATCTATCCCAATTTCCTCCCTCTCATCCTTGTTTCACTGTTGTCATTGATTTCACTTTTATATATGCTCTACCTACTCAATACTTTGTAACATGATTTCTTTAAACTTTCACTTATATCTTTTTTTTTTTTTACACGAACTCCCAAACATGAACCCCCCTCCCACCTCCCACCCCACATCTTCCCTCCAGATCATCCCCATACACCAGCCCCAAGCATCCTGCATCCTGCATTGAACATAGACTGGCATATCAATTTAGGATAAGAAAAATAAAATCCTGCATTTCACCCTTACTTATTCCTTTTCTGAGTTGTTGCTGTAGTTCTTTGAGTTTCTTGCATTCCAGTTTCACTCAATTTTTTGGATTTGTGATTTTTAGTTTTCTCAATAAATTTGAAAACTTTTCCATCATTATTTCTTCAAATAATGTTTTATATCTCATTTCTTTTATAGACTCAGTTCAGTTCAGTCACTCAGTCATGTCCGACTCTTGCGACCCCGTGAACCACAGCATGCCAGGCCTCCCTGCCCATTACCAACGCCCAGAGTTCACCCAAACCCATGTCCATTAGTTTTCTCAATAAATTTGAAAACTTTTCCATCATTATTTCTTCAAATAATGTTTTATATCTCATTTCTTTTATAGACTCAGTTCAGTTCAGTCACTCAGTCATGTCCGACTCTTGCGACCCCGTGAACCACAGCATGCCAGGCCTCCCTGCCCATTACCAACGCCCAGAGTTCACCCAAACCCATGTCCATTGAGTTGATGATGCCATCCAACCATCTCATCCTCTGTTATCCCCTTCTCCTCCTGCCCTCAATCTTTCCCAACATAAGGGTCTTTTCAAATGAGTCAGTTCTTTGCATCAGGTGGCCAAAGTATTGGAGTTTCAGCTTCAACATCAGTCCTACCAATGAACATCCAGGATGAAGCTCCTTTAGGATGGACTGGTTGGATCTTCTTACAGTCCCAGGGACACTCAAGATTCTTCTCTGACACCACAGTTCAATAGTATCAATTCTTTGGTCCTCAGCTTTCTTTATAGTCCAACTCTCATTTCCATACATGACCACTGGAAAAACCATAGCCTTGACTAGATGGATCTTTGTTGACAAAGTAATGTCTCTGGTTTTTAATATGCTGTCTAGGTTTGTCATAACTTTCCTTCCAAGGAGTAAGTGTCTTTTAATTTCATGGCTGCAATCACCATCTGAAGTGATATTGGAGCCCAGAAAAATAAAGTCAACCACTGTTTCCACTGTTTCCCCATCTATGACTATTTACATATGCACTAGGTTACTTGAAGTTTTCACAGATCACTGATGATATATTCATTTTCTTCTAAGATTTTTCTTTATTTTTTATTTTATGTACTTAATTAATTTTATTTTTTCTATTTTTCTTTATTTTCTAAATTTTCTTTATTTTTTGTGTCATATTTTCTGTTGTTGTGTAGTTAGCTTTACTAATCTTTTCTTGTGCAGTATCTACTCTGCTGTTAATCATATACAGTTAATTTTTCAATTCACACACTAACATTCATTTGTTGAAAATGATTTTGTTCTTTTTTTTTTCTATGTCTTTCCTTAGGTTTTAAAATATAGAGAATACTAGAGGGTAGAAATGTAGCAGTGGTTGCAATGAACTGAAATTTGAGAAGCATACTTAGATATGTTAGTCTCTTCATGCCAGTGAAGCAACAAAGAAGGAGGATGCTGGGGTGATTGATTCTAACTATCAAGAAGAAATCAACTTGTTTTACACAGTGCAGATAAGGAAGACTATGTTTGGAATGCAGAAAATCTAAGGAACTTCTCAGTACTATGTCCTTAGTGCTAGTAATTACAATAAATGGAAAAGTATAATAATACAGCTTAAACAGGATTGTTCAGGAGTGAGGTCATTATCATCTCACATATATATTACTTGCTTATGGAAAAAGCCACTTAAATGTTTAGTAAAAGAAAAATGAAAATGAAAAAGTGTTAGTTGCTCAGTCGTGTCCAACTCTTTGAGATCCGAGGGACTGTAGCATGCCAGGCTCCTCTGTTCATGGAATTCTCCAGGCAAGAATACTGGAATGGGTAGCCTTTCCCTTCTCCAGAGGACCTTCCCAACCCAGGGACTGAACCCAGATCTCCCACATTGCAAGCACATTCTTTACCATCTGAGCCACAAGGGACCATCAAGAAGAGAATAAATACCAAATACAGCCATGTGGTGACCAGTTGCAGAATAGAGAACTGTAATTGTTAGGAGTATGTTTTTCCTAATTTTCATAAGCATATATTTGTATATACAAATCATTTTTTGTGTATTTTCTTTATTCATTTATCCACTCATAGTCTAATACGATATTTGTGATAAAAGTTAACTTTATAAATTTGTACCCTTATGGCAGAAAGTGAAGAGGAACTAAAAAGCCTCTTGATGAAAGTGAAAGTGGAGAGTGAAAAAGTTAGCTTAAAGCTCAACATTCAGAAAACGAAGGTCATGGCATCTGGTCCCATCACTTCAGGGGAAATAGATGGGAAACAGTGGAAACAGTGTCAGGCTTTATTTTTGGGGGCTCCAAAATCACTGCAGATGGTGATTGCAGCCATGAAATTAAAAGACGCTTACTCCTTGGAAGAAAAGTTATGACCAACCTAGATAGCATATTGAAAAGCAGAGACATTCCTTTGCCAACAAAGGTCCATGTAGTCAAGGCTATGGTTTTTCCTGTGGTTAGGTATAGATGTGAGAGTTGGACTGGGAAGAAAGCTGAGCACTGAAGAATTGATGCTTTTGAACTGTGGTGTTGGAGAAGACTCTTGAGAGTCCCTTGGACTGCAAGGAGATCCAACCAGTCCATTCTGAAGGAGATCAACCCTGGGATTTCTTTGGAGGGAATAATGCTGAAGCTGAAACTCCAGTATTTTGGCTCCCTCATGCAAAGAGTTGACTCATTGGAAAAGACTTTAATGCTGGGAGGGATTGGGGGCAGGAGAAGGGGACGACAGAAGATGAGATGGCTGGATAGCATCACTGACTCGATGGACGTGAGTCTGAGTGAATTCCAGGAGTTGGTGATGGACAGAGAGGCGTGGCGTGCTGTGATTCACAGGGTCGCAAAGAGTAGGACACGACTGAGTGACTGAACTGAACTGATGGAAAAATACAAAAATCCATTTAGCACATAATGACTTCATTCAAATCCCTGCATTAAAAGACTTGACTGAGCTCAAACATAAATTCTAACAACTTAATGTCTGTGTGCCTAGGATGACCCCAGCCACTCTCCAAAATGCCTGCTGAAGAAAATAAGTATGCTCAGTGCTGCCAGGAAAATTTAATGTTTGTTCTAGCCAAAACCTGGTGATTGGCTGATAGGTTCAGAACTTCCTTTCAGAGTAGTTAATTTAGAAAGTTTGCAATTATAAATCCTTTCTCAGACTTTCGAGATATAAATCTTCCAGCAGCAAGCACCATCTATTCCAGGACCTAAAAGCTTTATCTTTGAAATGCAAGCATTCAGGAAGATAGCTCTTACAACACACGCTGCTCAGCTGCAAGGGTAATGTCCTAACGTAAGAAGCACCATGCTCCAACTTGTACTACTGCCTCCTTTCTAAAAGATAGGAGAGGTTTGTTTCTCCTCCAAATAAGCACAAATTAGCATACCTCCTGGTCTAGCCAAATGGAGCAAATCCCCTTTCTACTCTTCCCCTTTCCCTAGCACATCCCAGCCTTCAAAAATGATCTTGCTTTTTGTTTCTGTGAAATTGAATTCACTTCATGCTAGGTTCTTCCCTGTTGCAGTAGCAGTTACCATCCTTTTGGTTTTAACTGGGCTTCCAGGTGGCTTAAAGAATTAGCAAGAGACACAAGAGACACCAGTTCGATCACCAGGTCAGGAAGATTCCCTAGAGGAGGAAATGGAAACCCCCTCCAGAATTCTTGCTTTGGATACTGGTACTGTTAATAAACATAAATATAAGTTAACAATTTATAAAAAAAATCATGAAAAACATTATGTGTGAAGTACATAGGTATCACAGAATAAATGATCTTGGGGAGTTGCTATCTGATCTGGTTTTAGGAAGATAAAAATCTGGAGAGATCCCTCCTCATAAGAGAAAATGAACTAAGAAATATGACCTTACTTGAACAATATAGAAGACTCTGAATGTGATTCTTGCTGCCCTACAAAGTGGAACTTTCTGAAAAGTGTGATTATAAAAATCACCTGTCTGATTCAAAAGACATATTCCAGAACTCTGCTTCCTTTCCTGTAACACTGATTCATAGTCGCCAGGGGAAGTGGTTAAGAAGCTATTTATTAAGCATTTGTATCTCAAGATCAGATAGATTAGGGACTTGCTACATGAAAGAATGGTGTTGTACATTGGCATATTTTTATAACCAAGTTTAAATTTCCAGGACTCACAATCTAATATTTTAGGAGACCAAGACTGATGAACAATCTCAATTAATCCTCAAATGACAAACTGATACTGGAATACTAGAGTGGGTAGCCTTTCCCTTCTCCAGTGGATCTTCCCAACCAAGGAATTGAACTGGGGTCTCCTGCATTGCAGGCAAATTCTTTGCCAGCTGAGCTACCAGGGAAACCCATGTGGAATAGTTGTATCATGTTAGACAGTAAATATGCCTATGTTTTTGTCTTTATTTGGTATTATTAATCAGTGTTAGTCTCCTGAATATTAGATTATGAATCCTGGAAATTTAAACGTGAAAGCATGAAAACAAACAAACAAACTATACTTTCCCTACCAAAATTTTTTTTTTCACATATGAAGTGAATGCTTCCAAATACTTCCCATTAAAACAGAGAAATTGAAAGCAAGGAAGTAATTACTTAAATTCTCTTGATTATAAACACTATAATAAATTAGATCATTGCTTATTTTTACAACATTTAGCATTCTAAATGTAATTGTATGTTAACAGATTTTAAGTTTCTTAATTAGGGAGAGGATAGCAACCAAAACTTTGTCTCAATTTTTTTCCTTTGAATTTATTGACTTGCTTTCAAAATCTACTCTTGTTAAAAATCATAATTTGTCTTTTTTCATATCTTTAAATTCTTAAATTTGTTAACTTCACTTTACACAGTTAGTTTTCCAAGTTACATACCTAAAACTTCCCATTCTTTAATTTGACTCTCTAAAAGTGGTTTTATTTGATATCATTTTTTTCACAAGAGGAATTAGATACAAAATATGGGTACAGATTGTTTTATAAATCTGAATGGTAGAAAGAATTCTTTCAAATTCAAAATATGTTTTTTACTTTAAAACATATTTATTTTTCTCCAATTTTTTTTGTGTGGAATTGTTTTTAATCAGTTTGCTTGTTCTCTTTGGACAGTCTATAAAAGATGTTTCATTGGGCTCCAATTCTTTGTTCAGAATTGCTTTTTGGAAAAATCCTTACATGTATAATGCCATGTCATTAATTTGAATAACCTCAATGTTTGGTGAAAGTTTTATTATATGCTACTCTTCAAGGGTGAAAACTTTCTTAACAAAATAATACTTGAAAGTTAATATAAAACATATCAAGCTAGAAACTATAAAACAGAGTATTATGAATAAATTTAAACATATGCTAACATACTTCAACGTAAAAGAGGACACTGAATTTTAACCTTACTGTGCCATTCTTAGCTAGTCTAATGGATAACAGTTTATTTATGATTATAGTTTATGGATATATGAAATACATGACATCAATATTAGAAGTGGTTAAAGGGAGGAAATGGGAATAATTTGTATATTAAGAGAAAAGAAAAAATGCAATCGTACACAATGCTGATTAAAATTAGAGACAGCAGTAAAAGAGTGGAAGACAAAAAGTAAACAAATAACAAGGGGATATATAGAAACATTTACAGATATGATAGTAATGCAATTATATCAATATATTGATAATCACTTTAAGTTTTAATGATCTAAATACACAAACTGAAAGATTAAAAGCTAACAGAGTAGTTTTTAATATGCTGTCTACATTTGTCATAGCTTTTCTTCCAAGGAGTAAGCCTCTTCTAAATTCATGGCTTCAGTCACCATCTGCAGCGATTTTGAGCCCAAGAAAATTAAGTCTCTCACTGTTTCCATTGTTTCCCTATCTATTTGCCATGAAGTGATGGGACTGGATGCCATGATGTTCNGTTTTTAATATGCTGTCTAGATTTGTCATAGCTTTTCTTCCAAGGAGTAAGCCTCTTCTAAATTCATGGCTTCAGTCACCATCTGCAGTGATTTTGAGCCCAAGAAAATTAAGTCTCTCACTGTTTCCATTGTTTCCCTATCTATTTGCCATGAAGTGATGGGACTGGATGCCATGATGTTCATTTTTTGAATCTTCAGTTTTAAACCAGCTTTTTCACTCTCCTCATTCACCTTCATCAAGAGACTCAGTTTCTCCTTGCTTTCTGCAAGTCTGAGATTATTGGTATTTCTCCTGGCAATCTTTCCTTTGGCAGTTTCACAGTTTCAGGTCATACATTTAAATTACATTGCTCCTGTAGGTTGTATCAATGTTTTACAGATATCAATGTACATATCTTTCACCTCCTTGATTAAATTTATTCCTGGGTATTTGGTTTATGCTATTGTAAGCAGGGTTGTTTTCTTAATTTCCATTTCTGATGATTTCTTGGTAGTGTATAAAAGTGCAATGGATTCTTGTATGCTGGTTTTATATCCTGCTACTTTACTGCATTTATCAGTTCTGAGTTTTTTGGTAGAGATTTTAAGGTTGTTTTTCAATATAGAAGTTCATATCATATGAAAACAGTTATTTTTATTTCTTCTTTCTGATTTGGATTTTTTTTTTAACTAATTTCTTTATCTAGAACTTGTGGTGCTGTGTTGAACGGAAGTGGTAAGAGTGGCACCTTCGTCTTGTTCCTGATCTTGAAAGAAAAGTTTATAACTTTTTACTTTGGAGTGTTATATTAGTTGTGGGCTTGTAATATATGACCCATATTATGTTGAAGTATGTTCCCTCTGGACTCACTTTGTTGAGAGTTTTTATCATGAATGGATATTGAATTTNAAAGAAAAGTTTACAACTTTTTACTGTGGAGTGTGATATTAGTTGTGGGCTTGTAATATATGACCCATATTATGTTGAAGTATGTTCCCTCTGGACTCACTTTGTTGAGAGTTTTTATCATGAATGGATATTGAATTTCACCAAATGCTTGTTTTCTGTATGTATTGAGATCATGTGATTTTATCCTTCATTTTATCTTTAATTTATCTACATTTTAATGTGGTGTATCATGTTAACTGATTTAAGTGTTTGAAACATCCTTGTATCCCAGGATAAATTCCACCAGAACATGATAGCCTATGTTTTTAATGAGCTATTGAATTAATTTGCTTGTATTTTATTGAAGGCTTTTTCATCTACGTTCATTAAGGCTATTAGCCTGNCTACATTTTAATGTGGTGTATCATGTTAACTGATTTAAGTGTTTGAAACATCCTTGTATCCCAGGATAAATTCCACCAGAACATGGTAGCCTATGTTTTTAATGAGCTATTGAATTAATTTGCTTGTATTTTATTGAAGGCTTTTTCATCTACGTTCATTAAGGCTATTAGCCTGTGATTTTCTTTTCATGTAGTATTCTTGTCTTGATTTGGTATCAGGGCAATATTGGCACCATAAAGTTTGTTTGGAAGTGTTTCTTCCTCTTTAATTTTAAAAAGTTTCTGAACAGTATGGGAAACAACAAAATTTAAAAGCAATTTGTACAATGGGGGAAAATATTTGCAACCATATATCCAATAATAGGTTGACTATATATATATACACACACACATGCTCAGTAGGAAAAAAATACAAAATAAGAAATAACCCAACTGAAAACTAAGCAAAGGACCTGAATAGACATTTTTCTACAGAAGACATACAAATGGTCAATAGCATATAAAAAATGCTCAATACCACTAATCTTCAAGGAAATGCAAATCAAAACCACAATGCTATATCACCTTACATAGTAAATGACTTTGAAAGTTAATACAACATTGTATGTTAGCACAACTACTTATGGTACACTGGAGTGTACAAGAATACTAGAGTGGATTGTCATTTCCTTCTGCAGCAGAAAAAAGTACAGTAAAATTTATACTAGGGAAGAAAGAAGAGAGATTTCACTTTGAGATGAAACTGGATCTAGAAATTCTGTTTAATTTTATTACTTTGTTTTCTTGATTTCTCTCAATTCTTTTTGCTCATTTCCCTCATTTTCTTGAATTCTTGCTAGATCTTTTAAATGCAAATCTGTAGGTTAAGTTTTCAAATACATATTCAAACTTGACAATTGAAAAATCAATTGCTTTCGTCCTCTTCATTCCATTTCACTCTTTTTTCACCTAAATTCTTCATTTCAATAATTAATTTGGACAAAATTAATCCTATAATTATCTCTCAGTTCATCTAGTTAAATAAAAGTGACATCACACACACATTCTCTTCAGTTGTGTGATATTACGACAAATTTGTAAGAAAATTTGTTTAGCAATGCTAAAGAAGAAAAGCAAATTGAAACAAGTTCTGAAGCAACATCCCATGATGTATCCCATAAATTTGCAAGGTGTAAAATCTCTAAAGTCATTTGAGTTCTAATTTATAAATGTGTCTAAATTGTCCTTGGGAGATTCCTTTTTTAAACCTTTTAATGTATCTTTATTGTTTTCATCTGCTGCAGAACTTTCAAGTTGATACGTGTGTGTGTGTGTGTGTGTGTGTGTGTGTATGCACATGTGCCTGCACATGTGCTCAGTCATGTCTGGCTCTTTGAAAGTGAAAGTGAAGTCGCTCAGTCATGTCCGACACTTTGCGACCCCATGGACTGTAGCCTACCAGGGTCCTTCATTCATGGGATTTTCCAAGCAAGAGTGCTGGAGTGGGTTGCCATTTCCTTCTCCAGGGGATCTTCCCAACCCAGGGATCAAACCTGGGTATCGCGCATTGCAGGCAGACTCTTTACCATTTGAGCCACCAGGGAAGGAACCGCATAAACTATAGTCCACAGATTCCTCTGTCTATGGGATTTCCTAGGCAAGAATTTTGGAGTGGGTTGCCATTTCCTTCTATAGGGAATCTTCCCCACACAGGGACTGAACCTGTGTCTCCTGTGGCTCCTGCATTGACAGGCAGGTTCTTTATCAGTGGNATTCCTCTGTCTATGGGATTTCCTAGGCAAGAATTTTGGAGTGGGTTGCCATTTCCTTCTATAGGGAATCTTCCCCACACAGGGACTGAACCTGTGTCTCCTGTGGCTCCTGCATTGACAGGCAGGTTCTTTATCAGTGGGCCACCTGGCAAGCCCAAGTTGCTTTTGTACCTTAACAAAGAGAATGCCTAGGACCTTTTTAATATGGGACTTACACATGAATTGGAAATAACTTTGTTGCTATGGTTCACTTGATAGCACTTAGTAGTCCAGCAAGTCATGGCTTAAAAACTGACACCGTAGTGGTAATTCATAACCAGTTCTAACTGAGCTTCCAGCATGGTATTGGGTGAAAAGCAGTATTACCCTTCACTTCTAGTTCATATATGTTTCAATCCATCAGCTTTACTTTGATAAATCTCCTCTTGAGAATAGAATGTGATGTTTATCCTGGAAAGATATGTGTGAAGCTGTACCCAGTGGATAAAAAACAGTTGTAAATAAGCAGAAAGATAGACTTACATATATCCTGGAATGATAAGTGCGAAGATATAGTTAGTGGACACATAAACAAAGATAAATTCTTTCCAATTTATTCCATTTAGTCAACACACACGCACACACACACACCCTCGAATACACTCAGAGGATAGTATAAAGTATAAGGAACTATGAATAAAGGGTGAGAGCAATAACTCACATTCTCATTTTCTAAAATAACTATACTATATCCTACCTCCATTAAATCTGGCTCTCCCCAGTCTTTCTCAGCTAACAACATTGCTTCCCTATTTTGAGAAGATAAAAGTTTTCAGACAGAGCTCTCTGTGCTCTTCATTTTGTCCATGTGTATGTTCTCCTTTTTGCTCTTCTACAAGACTATGAAACACCTTGCTTCTGCCAAAGGAAAATCCTCATGCTTGAACAAAAAGGATCTTCATGACCCAGATAATCACAATGGTGTGATCACTCATCTAGAGCCAGACATCCTGGAATGTGAAGTCAAGTGGGCCTTAGAAAGCATCACTATGAACAAAGCTAGTGGAGGTGATGGAATTCCGGTACAGCTATTTCAAATCCTGAAAGATGATGCTGTGAAAGTGCTGC
>SJYX01009205.1:355842-373657 GCA_006410675.1 Oreotragus oreotragus | reverse complement strand
TGCTGGGAGGGATTAGGGGCAGGAAGAGAAGGGGACGACAGAGGATGAGATGGCTGGATGGCATCACTGACTCGATGGACGTGAGTCTGAGTAAACTCCGGGAATTGGTGATGGACAGGGAGGCCTGGCGTGCTGCGATTCATGGGGTCGCAAAGAGTAGGACACGACTGAGCCACTGAACTGAACTGGGTAATGAACTCAATTCCATATAATTCACCCTTACAAAAACTTTAATTTTACATATTTCTGTTTGGCTTGCATCATCAGGAATTGTATTTTACTGGGACAGTGTCTTAATATACTTCATCAATATTGTATATTATTATCTATAATATATTTCTTCCACTTGTAAAGTAAAAAAATGTTCAGTAAGATAGATAGCTGGTAAATAGTATATTTAAATTTAGGAATATAAGAAATATATTTCTTTTTTATTTTTATTTTATTTTTTTATTAAAAAAAGAAATATATTTCCACTTATACGTTTATGCTGCTAGTTATTATAACCCATTTTATTGATTCTGGATTTTACCTTTTATCAACTTACCCTTAACTAGACATGATAACAGAAAAGGCAATAACAACCCACTCCAGTACTCTTGCCTGGAAAATCCCAGGGACTGGGGACTCTGGTAGGCTGCAGCCTATAGCGTCGCTATGGACACAGCTGAGCGACTTCACTTTCACTTTCACTTTCATGCATTGGAGAAGGAAATGGCAACCCACTCCAGTGTTCTTACCTGGAAAATCCCAGGGACTGGGGACTCTGGTGGGCTGCCGTCTATTGGGTCGCACAGAGTCAGACATGACTGAAGCAATACTCACAATGTATCCGTTCATTCCACCAATACTTATTGAACATTGCTTGCAGGTATGGTTCTAGATGTTGGAGACTCAAAACTAATACTTTCGCATTTTTGCAATTCATATTGTAGTGGGGAGTATTGGAAGCAACATAGGGATAACAAATACTAAATATAATTTAAAAAATTATAATGAACATTAGAGAGTGATGAAAGTGAAACTCACTCAGTTGTATCTGACTCTTTGTGACCCCATAGGCTATACAGCCCATGGAATTCTCTAGGCAAGAATACTGGAATGGGTAGCCTTTCCGTTCTCCAGGGGATTTTCCCAACCCAGGAACTGAACCCAGGTCTCCCACATTACAGGGAGATTCTTTACCAGTTGAGCCATAAGGGAAGCTCAAGAATACTGGAGTGGATAGACTATCCCTTCTCCGGGGGATCTTTCCAACCCAGGGATGGAACTGGGGTCTCCTGTATTGCAGGCAGATTCTCCACCAACTGAGCTATCAGGGAAGTGACAGGTTGTAAAAACAAAACAAAACAACACAACAACAAACAGAGTGAGATAATGGAAATTGAGAAGAAGGCATTGGAACTTTTAAATAAGTGCTCAGATGGGCCTCTCAGATGAAAAGTATGCAAAGATAAGAAAGATAAAGGGAGTGAATCTTTTAGACACTTGGATTAAAATATGTTCCAGGAAAGAAAAAAAAAAAGAGCTATAGGGTATTGAGGTATCTGTAACAGAGGAGATTAGGTCAGAAATATAAAATATGGCCATACTGTAAGAGCAATTAATGCCACTGTATGGATTTTAGTTATTTTTATAAAAAATGGTAGGTAGTTGGAAGGAGCTTCAAGAGGGAGGGGACATATGTATACCTATGGCTGATTTCATGCTAATGCATGGCAGAAATCAGGCTTCCCTGTTAGCTCAGCTGGTAAACAATTCACCTGCAATGCAGGAGACCCTGGTTTGATTCCTGGGTTTGGAATAACCCCTGAAGAAGGAATGGGCTACCCACTCTGGTATTCCTGGGCTTCCCTGGTGGCTCCGATGATAATGAATCCACCTGCAATGCAGGAGACCTAGGTTCGACCGCTGTGTTGAAAAGATCCCCTGGAGGAGTGGTGGCAACCCACTTCAGTATTCTTGCCTGGAGAATCCCCATGAACAGAAGAGACTGGCAGTCTACCATCTGGGGGGTCACAAAGAATTAGATACAACTGAGCAACTAAGCACAGTGCAGCACATGGCAGAAACCAACATAATACTGTAAAACAATTATAATTTAATTAAAAATAAATTAAAATATAAAAAATAAATGAAAAAACAGTAGGTAGTAGGTGATTCTCAGCAGAAGAGTAATATAACTTGTTTATACAGAATTATCTGGATATTGGTATATTTTAGCAGAGCAAGGAGAAGCAAGATGTTGGATATAAGGTTAATTCAATGATCCAAGAGAGATTTGATTACCAACAATTGGAAGTGGTAAAACCTGTTTGTACTTTGAAAATAAATTCAAGATATTTCCTGGTGGATTAGATGTAGAGAGCAAGGAGGGAATGAAAGGAGTCAAGATGACTCCAGAGTGTTAGTTTCTCTGTCATGTCCGACTATTTGCGACCCATCAGCTGTAGCCCACCAGGTTCCTCTATTCAGGGAATTCTTCAAGCAAAAATACTGGGGTGGGTTGCCATTCCTTTCTCCAATTCCTTTAATTGAGCAAACTGAAAAGACTGTTGTCATTCATTCAGAGGTACAAATCTATGGGTGCTGCTGGTTTGAGGGCAGTGTTTAGTTTGAGATACAAGTTAGATATGAAAGTTATGATGGCGACTAGCAGGTTGAGTACATTAGTCTTGGTTTTAGGAGAGTGGTCCATTCTGGAGATATGAATTTGGGAATCATCAGCATATAGATGACATTTAAAGAAATTGGAATGGATTAGATCACCAAACAAGTGAGTGTAGGTAGTCAGAGAATAGAAGAGGTCTAAGAAGTAAACATTTGGGCACCTCAGATTTAGAAGATCTAGGAAAATAGGAAAAGTGAGAAAATGAGACTAAGAAACACTATAGAGGTATGAGGAAAAATGAATCATGTCCGAGAATTCAAATGATTAACCTTAATAAATGCTATTGCTAAGTCAACTAAAATTAGAACTGAGAATAAAATAAGGGTTTAAATAATATACGGGCTAATGGTATGCTTGGATAGTAAAGTACAATAGAGTGGTGGGAAAGAATACTTAAATAGACTATGTTTAAGAGAGATTAGCAGAAAAGATAATAGTTTTTGCATAATAGCTAAGAGAATTTGTCAGTAAGAAGTTTTGGAAAAGCAGAGAATAGGCAGAAATTTCAGGAGTCAATGTCGTATGATGAACAGATACCCAAGAGGAGGAAGTCTTAATCTAAAGGAAGAACAAGAAAGGAAAGTGAAAGTGTTAGTCACTCAGTCATGTCTGACTCTTTGTGACCCTGTAGACTGTAGCCCATGGACAGGCTCCTCTGTCCATGAAATTCTTCAGGTAAGAATACTGGAGTGGTTTATGATTCCCTTCTCCAGGGGATTGTCCCAACCAAGGGGGTGAACCTAAGTCTCCTGTATCGCAGGCAGTTCTTTACCTCCTGAGCTACCGGAAAAGCCCACAAAAAAGGACAAAAGAGAAGATATTTTGAATCAAGAAGGAATATTCACTAGGAGTTCAGAAACTGCAGTCTTGCAGAGGCCCTAACTTACTTGAATCTTTACAGACTCACATGCATAAGTAGATTTTACTTGGCTTAAAGATGAAGATCTACCCAAGCTTAATATTTCTTGGTACACATTAAGCAGTACAGCCAATATTCCTGGGTTATGCCTCATTTGAACTTCATAAAATATCTTTAATGAGTAAATTTTCTTTTTCTTAATTTATTTTCCAGGTCAAATTAACCTCCAGAACACAGAGGTTAATTTTTGAGGAATTAATGAAAGGGAGAAATCATCTATGTATTTTTAAAGTATACAGTAGGAAAGAAATATTAAGAATTAAACTAAGAAGTGAAAGATACATTGCTATGGCTAATGTTATTAGGCCTTAGACTTTAATTTCATTCTTTAGCTTTCCAAATTGAATTTAAATGTTCTGAATTAGAAATTCTCCCCTTTGTAAGCTATGTGTTATGTGTTAAATAATGAATGACATTATTTTACATATTATCTTAGCCACATTATACAAAAGTTTCATCAATGCAACAACAATCAGAAGGTTGGACTTTGGTTTTTCAGCCTCTTCTATTGCTATATTTCTAATTTTATTTCCATTTGTTTGATATCCATTGCAAATACATTAACATTAGAAAGTTTTAGGTGTATCTATTTTTTTTAATTGAAAATCAAGTGAAATTAGCTGATTTGCTTTAAGGAATATGCTATTTTAATTGCTGTACATTTAGCTATTATCAATATTTGCCATGCCTATTATTTATTAATTAGTAAAACACATTTAAAAATCATCAAAATCCATTTCCTAATATTAGTGAAAAATGGAATAATAATGTCTTATTAGAAATCTTTTTTTAAATTTTTTTTAACTTTATTTTACTTTACAGTACTCTATTGGTTTTGGCATACACTGACATGAATCTGTCACGGGTATACATGAACTCCCAAACATGAACCCCCCTCCCACCTCACATCATCCCTCCAGATCATCCCCATGCACCAGCCCAAGCATCCTGCATCGAACACAGACTGGCGATTCATTTCTTACATGATAGTATACATATTTCAATGCTATTCTACCAAACCATCCCACCCTCTCCCTCAGAGTCCAAAAGTCCGCTCTACACATCTGTGTCTCTTTTGCTGTCTTGCATACAGGGTCCTCATTACCATCTTTCTAAATTCCATATATATGTGTTAGTATACTGTATTGGTGTTTTTCTTTCTGGCTTACTTCACTCTGTATAATCGGTTCCAGTTTCATCCATCTTATTAGAACTGATTCAAATGTATTCTTTTTAATGGCTGAGTAATACTCCATTGTGTATATGTACCACAGCTTTCTTATCCATTCATCCGCTGATGGACATCTAGGTTGTTTCCATGTTCTGGCTATTATAAACAGTGCTGCAATGAACATTGGGGTACATGTGTCTCTTTCTATTCTGGTTTCCTCAGTCTGTATGCCCAGCAGTGGGATTGCTGGGTCATAACCGCCATCTTAGGACCACCTCCCCCAGAAATCTTTAAAATAAAGTTTATGACCCACTGAAAGTGAAATTCTTCAAACTACCTCTCTATTTATATACCTTATTGAAGATAATATCTGGCATTGTCATTCAATATTGCATACCTGAAGAGTCATCCCAGGCTCAACAGTTTGTGACAAACAAGAAAGAAATATTTGTTTCATATAATTCATAAGAGAAATGCAGATGCAGCTTAGAGAATATGAAATACAAAGCAAAAAAGAAAAGGATTACTTTCAATTATAAAAATAGTAGCTATCAATATGATTTATATGTTTATCAATTCTCAAATGGAAAAAAAGATGCTGATGCAAACCATAAAAATTTAAATCCAGAATGGTTAGAACTCAAACTCACATAGACATTCTCAAAATGGGGACAGTTCCTGTTGTTTGATTATTTGAAATGTTCACTTTCACTCTAGTTATTGATATGGCAAAAAAGTAACTATAGACTGTCTTCATATACATTTCAGAGGTATGTCTCTTTGTCTACCATCATTATTTAACAGAAAATTGGTATGGTAATCTTGAATGCAAAGCAAATCCATATTACTAGAAACATTTCTTTTGGATATTTACATCCTCATTTTAGATATTCTAAGTATAATGTTTTCTTTGTCAAATTTTTTCTTTCCCATGCTTGGCTAGTTATATCCTTCTGAACTGTAAAACATATGAGGTTATCAACTGGGGAAATATATGAAAAATTTGATGAGTTCAGGGCAGTTCTAGTTTTGTTTCATTGTGAACTAGGGAAGCACCATGATAAGTGATTTGTAGAGTAAATACCTGGCAATGAATTAGGTAAATCTGACATACTGTCCTATTATAAGTAATAGCTATAGAAAAGCAAAAAACAAACCTTGTTTACATTCTAGGCATATTTACCCTGAAGATTAGTAACTTAGAACAGAAGAAAAGAAACATTTATCTATCACAAATGGCTGTTTTCATTTTGAACTAAAAGGACATGTCTGCACTTTTCAGTAATAACAGAATCTATCTCCAACTGTCAGTCTCAAGGAAAAAAAAAATGTTGTTCATATAAAATTCATAGAACTAAAGGAGTTCCTGTCATAATGCTTTCAAGAGAGCACTGTCAAATCTCTTTGGGCCTTTAGTTTAAATGTCATTTCTAGTCAACTGCAGGGATTTTTAAAGTGTTTCAGCATCAGTTTTTTCCTAGGGGTATATCGGATCTTTCAGAGAATTTATGTTTTTTAATAAAAGACACTGTACTGCCAGTCTTCATGAAATACCCTTCCAGATAGTGTCATTTGTAAATGACTTACAGGAGAAAATATGCAAAATCTGTAATTCATTTTCAAGCAGTAGAAAATTGACAAAGATTGCAGGATAAGTGGTTCATGAATAATGAAGTTAACCCCACAGGGAAATTAGAGTGGGATACTCCTATAATATTAGTTACTGAAGGGAAAGATTAATTATGATTCAAAACTATCCTGGGATTCCTGCAAAGGGATTCCAATATTGGGAGACTCAAGTGATTTCATCCTAAGCACGATAAAAACAAAACTCCATCAGGTTATGGAAAGCCTGGAAATTATCTCATAGGGACTTATTAATGTCTTAATCCCTTTTACCAACCTTTCCTAAAACAAACATCCATATATATCTTTGATGTTCTCTTTCCCACTTGCCAAGTCATAATTTGTTACAATTTTTATAAGATGCATGGCACAAAAGTGATATCTTCTTTTCTTCCTAAAATACTTTGAAAATGTTTCTTCTGCTAGACTTGGTCTTAGAAAATTGTTGTCATCTACTCAAAACAATTGGTGCTTTTGAACTGTGGTGTTGGAGAAGACTCTTGAGAGTCCCTTGCACTGCAAGGAGACCCAACCAGTCCATCCTAAAGGAGATCAGTCTTGGGTGTTCTTTGGAAGGAATGATGCTAAAGCTGAAACTACAGTACTTTGGCCACCTGATGTGAAGAGTTGACTCATTGGAAAAGACTCTGATGCTGGGAGGGATTGGGGGCAGGAGGAGAAGGGGACAACAGAGGATGAGATGGCTGGATGGCATCACTGACTCGATGGAGATGAGTTTGAGTAAACTCCGGGAGTTGGTGATGGACAGGGAAGCCTGGCGTGCTGCAATTCATNGGCATATTTACCCTGAAGATTAGTAACTTAGAACAGAAGAAAAGAAACATTTATCTATCACAAATGGCTGTTTTCATTTTGAACTAAAAGGACATGTCTGCACTTTTCAGTAATAACAGAATCTATCTCCAACTGTCAGTCTCAAGGAAAAAAAAAATGTTGTTCATATAAAATTCATAGAACTAAAGGAGTTCCTGTCATAATGCTTTCAAGAGAGCACTGTCAAATCTCTTTGGGCCTTTAGTTTAAATGTCATTTCTAGTCAACTGCAGGGATTTTTAAAGTGTTTCAGCATCAGTTTTTTCCTAGGGGTATATCGGATCTTTCAGAGAATGTATGTTTTTTAATAAAAGACACTGTACTGCCAGTCTTCATGAAATACCCTTCCAGATAGTGTCATTTGTAAATGACTTACAGGAGAAAATATGCAAAATCTGTAATTCATTTTCAAGCAGTAGAAAATTGACAAAGATTGCAGGATAAGTGGTTCATGAATAATGAAGTTAACCCCACAGGGAAATTAGAGTGGGATACTCCTATAATCTTAGTTACTGAAGGGAAAGATTAATTATGATTCAAAACTATCCTGGGATTCCTGCAAAGGGATTCCAATATTGGGAGACTCAAGTGATTTCATCCTAAGCACGATAAAAACAAAACTCCATCAGGTGATGGAAAGCCTGGAAATTATCTCATAGGGACTTATTAATGTCTTAATCCCTTTTACCAACCTTTCCTAAAGCAAACATCCATATATATCTTTGATGTTCTCTTTCCCACTTGCCAAGTCATAATTTGTTACAATTTTTATAAGATGCATGGCACAAAAGTGATATCTTCTTTTCTTCCTAAAATACTTTGAAAATGTTTCTTCTGCTAGACTTGGTCTTAGAAAATTGTTGTCATCTACTCAAAACAATTGGTGCTTTTGAACTGTGGTGTTGGAGAAGACTCTTGAGAGTCCCTTGCACTGCAAGGAGACCCAACCAGTCCATCCTAAAGGAGATCAGTCTTGGGTGTTCTTTGGAAGGAATGATGCTAAAGCTGAAACTACAGTACTTTGGCCACCTGATGTGAAGAGTTGACTCATTGGAAAAGACTCTGATGCTGGGAGGGATTGGGGGCAGGAGGAGAAGGGGACAACAGAGGATGAGATGGCTGGATGGCATCACTGACTCGATGGAGATGAGTTTGAGTAAACTCCGGGAGTTGGTGATGGACAGGGAAGCCTGGCGTGCTGCAATTCATAACGTTGCAAAGAGTTAGACACGACTGAGCGACTGAACTGAACTGAACTCAAAACATTAACGGAGTCATTATTTTCATCACCTGACAAAGCTGTTAGTCTTTATTATCACAAAAACTATTTAAAGCAGTAGTTTCCGCCATATATGTTATTGTTAGCATTTGTATTTCAGCATATTATTTCTTTAGTCTTCATGATTCTTATTGTGAGTTAGTTAACAGCAAGGCTTCTTTGATAGCTCAGTTGGTAAAGAATCTACCTGCAATGGAGGAGACCCTGGTTCGATTTCTGGGTCGGGAAGATACCCTGGAGAAGGGATAAGCTACCCACTCCAGCATTCTTGGGCTTCCCTTGTGGCTTTCCTTGTGGCTCAGCTGGTAAATAATCCACCTGAAGTGCAGGAGACCTGGGTTCCTGGGTTGGGAAGATCTCCTGGAGAAGGGAAAGGTAGTCTTGCCTGGAGAATTCCAGGGACTGTTTAGTCTACGAGGTCGCAAAGAGTCGGACAGGACTGAACGACTTTCACTTTCACTTTCATCCTGGGTGGTGCTAGTGGTAAAGGACTCACACGCCAATACAGGAGACATAAGAGATTGGGGTTCTATTCCTGGGTTGGGCCGATCTCCTGGAGGAGGGCACAGCAACTCACTCCAGAATTCTTGCCTGGAGAGTACCATGGACAGAGGAGCCTGTCCATGGAGTTTCAAAGAGTTGGCTAGGACTTTCCAGTACTTTGGCCACCTCATGCGAAGAGTTGACTCATTGGAAAAGACTCTGATGCTGGGAGGGATTGGGGGCGGAAGGAGAAGGAGACGACAGAGGATGAGATGGCTGGATGGCATCATGGACTCGATGGACGTGAATCTGAGTGAACTCCGGGAGTTGGTGATGGACAGGGAGGCCTGGTGTGCTGCAGTTCATGGGGTTGCAAAGAGTCGGACACAACTGAGCGACTGAACTGAAAGCGGCTTAGCACACACAAACAGCGACCGAATTAAATATTTGCAGTGTGAGTAAGGAGAAATGTTTTGAAACTGAAATCAGATGGAGATAATAAGTGCATAGTTGCTTAAAGTATTATATTGTGTCCAATCTGGAGACAGAAATCACATAATAATTTAAATGAAAGAACAAGATTAAACCCCAGTACTCTGAAGAAATGAAAATAATTTAAATACATTTATAAAAATGCTCAGTGAGTTTAGAAAAAGAACAGAGAAATGCATTAAACACTTCAATAAAATTTAGAAAATATAAAAAGAATCAATCAGAGCTGGACAATACAAACCTGAAATGAAAATGGAGGGAGCCAACATCACATTAGGTGATATGGAATATCAAACAGTATCATATACAGTATTAACAAAACCAGAAATGAAAATCACAGAATCATTTCAATAGGTGCAGAAAAAATCATTTGACAAAATACAATATCCATTTCTGGTAAAAACTCTTAACACAATGTGTATAGAGAGGAACATACCTCAACATAATAAAGGCCACTTATGACAAACCCACAGCTAACATCATACTCAATGGTGAAAAGCTGAAAGCTGTTCTTGTAAGATCAGAAGCAAGATAAGGGTGCTTGTCTTGCCACTTTTATGCAACATAGTACTAAAAACTCTAACCATGGCAATTAAGCTAGAAAAAGAGAGAAAGTGTATCTAAACTGGATGGGAAGAAGTAAAGCTGTCACTATTTGCAGATAATATATACAGAAAACCCTAAAGACTCCACTAAAATCTATTATAACTAATAGTTCTGTAAAGTTGCAGAAAACAAAATTAATATACAGACACCTGTGGCATTTCTATACACTAATAAAGAAAAATCAGAAATCAAGAGAGAAATCAAGAACATAATCACATTTACAATCATATCAAAAAGAACCAGATATCTAGAAATAAATTTAACCAAGGAACTGAAGGGATTCTCTAGTGGCTCAGATGGTAAAGAGTCTGCCTGAAATGTGGAGACCTGGGTTCAATCCATGGATTGGGAAGATCTCCTGGAGAAGGAAATGGCAACCCACTCCAGTATTCTTCCCTGGAAAAATCCACTGGATGGAGGAGCATGGTGTGCTACAGTCTATGGGGTTGCAAAGAAATGGACATGATTGAGCGACTTCACTTTTACTTCTGAAAACTATATACCCTGAAATATATATATATATATATATACATATATTCTGAAAAATATAAGAAATCGATGAAAGAAATTGATGACAGAAATAAATAGAAAGATATTCTTTGTTCATGGATTGAAAGAATATTAAAAAAAATGTTCATACTACCCAACTGATCTACAGATTCAGAGTAATCCCTAGTAAAATAGTGAAAAAAAAATAAAATAAAATATCTGCATGTGGAAAACTACAAAGCTTTGCTGAGAGAAATGTACAGAGACAAAAGTAAATGGAGGGACCCATTATATTTAGGGACTGAAAGAGTCGATACTGCTAAAATTGGACATGCCAAATTGATCTATAGATGGAATACAATCCCATTCAAATTTTTAGAAAAACTTTTGGAAGAAATTAACAAGCTTATTTTAAATTGTAGATACAGGTAAACAATCAAGAAAAGTCAAAACACTTTTCTAAAACCAGAACAATTTAAGAAGACTTATTTCAATAATGCAGTAATCAAGACAATGTGATCAAGATGAAGCAATTGAACAATAAAAGAGGATAGAATCCAGAAATAGATCTACTCTTACATGGTCAACCGATTTTTTATAAAATCTCCAGCCTAACACAATAGAGAGAAGTCTTGTCAATAAATGATGGTGAGGGGGAGATGAAGATAGCAGAGAAAGAGGATGTGGAGTTCACCTCCCACCATGAATATATCAAAGATACATCTACCTGTGGAACAATTCTTGCTGAAAAATAGTCAGAAACTGACAGAGAGACTCCTGTACAAGGCTGTAATAGAGTAGGAAGGAAAGAAAAACAATCAAGTGGGGACTAGTGACCCTGGGAGGGAACTCAGAGAAGAAGGGAGATTAAAAGGGAGACACCTATCTTGGGAAGGGAGCACAGAGAGACACAGAAAGGGCATTCCAGTCCCTGAATCTTTTGTGGAATCTCCACCCACTTGGTTGGCTGGAGGAGAGCTGTGAGAAATAGGAGGGCTGGGGACCACAGTGAACAACCTGGCGTGGCAGTGGCCTTTGTTGGCACTTACTTGAGGAATACCTTAGCAGTCTCTCCACCACAGCTAATCTCCCAGTATGTCCACCAGCCCTGCAGAGTGATTTCATCACAAACCAGGAGTGGTGGAAGCAGGGGGAAGTGATCAGCTGTGAAAGACAAACGGAACTTGCCACCGAGGCTGAGCCTGAACTGAAAGGCCACGGATACCTAAACAGGCAAAGCATTTTACCTCTATCTGCACATGGGCCCCACTTGTTTCAGCAACCCCCTCCACTGGCATAAACCCACACTGAAAAGGAAGAGTCAGTTTGAGCCCAGATCTCAGAACTTCTGCTCCAAGCGACTGACAGGGCAACCTCCACCTCTGACAGCATGGTGATGATGGCAACCAAGCAGAGAGGGTTTGTCTAAACATTCGGCACTTCTTCTAGCCCCTCCACATAAAGCTCCATTCCTAAGATGATAGCTTCCAGCAGAACCTGAGGGAAGGCATGACTTGCATCCACACCTCCAGGCCTTTTGCCAAAGGCTCTTATGACTCAATAAAATAATAATAATAATAATAAACAGCCATTTAAAAAAATTGGCAGAAGACCTAAATAGCCATTTTCTCCAGAGAAGACATATACATGGTTAACAGGTACATGAAAATATGCTCAACATCACTGCATCATATAAATGCAAATCAAAACAGCTATGAAATATCACCACACATGTGTCAGAGTAGCTGAGCATTAAAAACACAAATGAAGCTATAGGCATAATTCCTTCTCCCTAGCACATATATTTACTATATTAATACATATGTTCAGTTCAGTTCAGTCACTCAGTCATGTCTGACTCTTTGCGACTCCATGAATTGCAGTATGCCAGGCCTTCCTGTCCATCACCAACTGTCCCCTTTTGCTCCTGACCCCAGTCCCTCTCAGCATCAGAGTCTTTTCCAATGAGTCAACTCTTCCCATGAGGTGGCCAAAGAACTAGAGTTTCAGTTTTAGCATCATTCTTTCCAAAGAACACCCAGAACTCATCTCCTTTAGAATGGACTGGTTGGATCTCCTTGCAGTCCAAGGGACTCTCAAGAGTCTTCTCCAACTCCACAGTTCAAAAGCATCAATTCTTCGGTGCTCAGCCTTTTTCACAGTCCAACTCTCACATCCATACATGATCACTGGAAAAACCATAGCCTTGACTAGACAGACCTTTGTTGGCAAAGTAATGTCTCTGTTTTTGAATATGCTATCTAGTTTGGTCATAACTTTCCTTCCAAGGAGTAAGCGTCTTTTAATTTCATGGCTGTAGTCACCATCTGCAGTGATTTTGGAGCCCCCAAAAATAAAGCCTGACACTGTTTCCACTGTCTCCCCATCTATTTCCCATGAAGTGATGGGACCAGATGCCATGATCTTCGTTTTCTGAATGTTGAGCTTAAGCCAACTTTCTCATTCTCCTCTTTCACTTTCATCAAGAGGCTTTTTAGTTCCTCTTCACTTTCTGTCATAAGGGTGGTGTCATCTGCATATCTGAGGTTACTGATATTTCTCCGGCAATCTTGATTCCAGCTTGTGCTTCCTGCAGCCCAGCATCTCTCATGATGTACTCTGCATATAAGTTAAATAAGCAGGGTGACAATATACAGTTTTGACGTACTCCTTTTCCTATATGGAACCAGTCTGTTGTTCCATGTCCAGTTCTAACTGTTGCTTCCTGACCTGCATATAGATTTCTCAAGAGTCAGGTCAGGTGGTCTGGTATTCCCATCTCTCTCAGAATTTTCCAGTTTATTGTGATCCACACAGTTAAAGGCTTTGGCATAGTCAATAAAGCAGAAATAGATGTTTTACTGGAACTCTCTTGCTTTTTCCATGATCCAGCAGATGTTGGCAATTTGATGTCTGGTTCCTCTGCCTTTTCTAAAACCAGCTTGAACATCTGGAAGTTCATGGTTCATGTATTGCTGAAGCCTGGTTTGAAGAATTTTGAGCATTACTTTACTAGCATGTAAAGTAGAGTAATTGCACTCATCTAGTATGAGTGCAATTGTGCGGTAGTTTGAGCATTCTTTGGCATTGCCTTTCTTTGGAATTGGAATGAAAACTGACCTTTTCCAGTCCTCTGGCCACTGCTGAGTTTTCCCAATTTGCTGGCGTATTGACTGCAGCACTTTTACAGCATCGTCTTTCAGGATTTGAAATAGCTCTACCAGAATTCCATCACCTCCACTAGCTTTGTTCATAGTGATGCTTTCTAAAGCCCACTTGACTTCACATTCCAGGATGTCTGGCTCTAGATGAGTGACCACACCATTGTGATTACCTGGGTCATGAAGATCTTTTTTGTACAGTTCTTCTGTATATTCTTGCCAACTCTTTTTAATATCTTCTGCTTCTGTTAGGTCCATTTCTGTCCTTTATTGAGCCCATCTTTGCATGAAATGTTCCCTTGGTATCTCTAATTTTCTTGAAGAGGTGTCTAGTTTTTCCTATTCTGTTGTTTTCCTCTATTTCTTTGCATTGATTGCTGAGGAAATCTTTCTTATCTCTTCTTGCTATTCTTTGGAACTCTGCATTCAAATGCTTATATCTTTCCTTTTCTCCTTTGCTCTTTTTTCTCTTCTTTTCACAGCTATACTATACATTAAATATATATCATACATATTATATCTATTCGTATATGTGTGGATGCATGTTAAGTTCCTTCAGCTGTTTCTGACTCATTGTGACTCTATGGGCTGTAGCCCACCAGGCTCCTGTGTCCATGGGATTCTCTAGACAAGGATACTGGAGTGGGTTGCCATGCCTTCCTCCAGGGGATCTTCTTGACCTTAGTATTGAACCTGTGTCACTTGTGACTCCTGTATTGCAGGCGGACTCTTACCATTGAGCCACCAGGGAAGCCCATATAGATATATAGTATACATTAAATATATATTTAAAACTGAATTTATTCAGATTAATTAGGGGCAGACACTTTATTAAGGTTTATTAATCTGGGAAGTTTCACCCCAGGAAACAAGCAAATATGGTCTGGTATTGAATTTACTTAAAATTCTAAGAAAATATCAGAAAATTTTCTCCAGAGACAAGTCATTTAGTGGCTGAGCTAGTGTGAGGTTTAATCTATCAGATTAATATAAACCATATTTACAAGATTCCACTAAATAGTGACATCCTTAGCCACCTTATTAAAAACAATACAAAACCTCTTAGCTATCTCTTTTCTTTCTTTTTTTTTTATTTTTTACTTTATTTTACTTTACAGTACTGTATTGGATTTGGCATACATTGACATGAATCCGCCACGGGTGTACATGAACTCCCAAACATGAACCCCCCTCCCACCTCCCACTCCACATCATCCCTCTGGATCATCCCCGTGCACCAGCCCCAAGCATCCTGCATCCTGCATTGAACATAGACTGGCGATTCGTTTCTTACATGATAGTATACATATTTCAATGCTATTCTCCCAAATCATCCCACCCTCTCCCTTTCCCTCTCCCTCAGAGTCCAAAAGTCCATTCTACACATCTGTGTCTCTTTTGTTGTCTTGCATACAGGCTCTTGTTTTGTTCTTATTTCCTGTCCCAGTGAGCATTCATTATTTCTTACTGTCTCATATAGATAATTTATTTTGCTTATTTTTATCGCCCATTAGATTGTAAACTCCATGAAGACAAATGTTTTGGTACCTTCCTTGTTTGTTTTCCTCATGTATGAGTGTCTACAATAATACCAGACATATTTTAAATTATCGGTATTTTTCTGATAAGTAAATGAGCAAATGAATGAACATAGAATTATTTTCAGAAAGGAGGGCTACTAATTTCATAAAACTTAGGGATATTTTTCTCTTGAGCACTTTACTAGAAAGGATGGAACATAGTTTTCAGTCTTGCTGGCTGGTGCATATCAGCTAAAGAGAGTTAATCACCTGAAGTCAAGTGCTTGAGAGATTTTGTTCTGAATCACTGTAGTTCTTACTGTCTAGTGGCCTTAGTATCCATGGGAGTTTCTTCTGTGTTTCACTCTTTGAGAGTTAAGCAGAAGCCAGAAGTAACAGCAATAGCCTGTTTCTGGTAGCAAAAACCTCGAGAATACTCATTCCAGTATTGCTGACTTTTTCTGCTTATAGGAGCAAAGTTTCTGATAACCAGATGCAGTGTGATAAACAAGAAGTCTAGGAATAGCACGGAGAGGCATTCTTGGGAAATTTCAAATTCCCATAGATACAGAAAAGGTTAAAATTATTACTTTTAAGCATTTTAAAAATGTTATTTAATATTCACAACCATTCTCTGAGATAGAGAGATTCCCTGTTTTACAAATGAGGAAGCAGAGTTACCAAGAAGTACAGTAAACATGCCAAATATCACACAGCCAGGCAACAGTGGGGCTGGGGTCTGAATCCAAGCATCTTGACTCCAGAGTCTCTACTCTTGATTGCAGTACCACATTACTACACAAAATAAGTGTAAGATCCTGAAAAGTTGGTGTTAAAGAAAACCCACAAGGATTAAGTATTTTATTTCACATCAATATTGCTTTAGAGGAGTTCTAAATGTGTTTTATAACATTATCTTTTCTAGCCAAAATCATTGTTTTTATTTCTCATTGCCTATATTAGTAATTGTGAATAGTAGTAAAATTAGAAAACTTAGACTCATTCAATATCTCTACTTCTTTTATGCTTCCTACATCTAATCTTGGGGTGTATTTATATGAAAGATCAAAACAACTTTAATTTTTTTTTTGCTAATTTTGTAAGGTTTTTATTTTTTAACTTTATATTTTATATTGGAGTATAGCTGATTAACAACGTTGTGATAGTTTCAGGTGCACAGCAAAGTGACTCAGTCATACATACACATGTATCCATTCTCCTCTCAACTCTTCTCAATCCAGACCACATAACAATGAGCAGAGTATCTTGTGTTTACAGTAGGTCCTTGCTGGTTATCCATTTTAAATGTAACAGTGTGTACACATTGATCCCAAACTCCCTAACAATCCTTTCCCACTGGTAACCATAAGTTTGTTCTCTGTGAGTCAAAACAGCTTAATTTACTAGGTAACTATAATCACAAACTGTGCAAGTACAGAAAAGGTAAATATATTAAAGAACCAAAACAAAAATGAAAAAAAGCCTCAATAATCTTAACTGTTGTACTATTACAGTTTTTAATATAATATTTAGTATATATTTACTATAATAATTTAATTATATATATAACAATTTCAATATTTATTCATAAATAAAATACTAAGTATGGATTCATTATACATTTATTTTATCTATTTTTTCTTGATTTATCTGTTTAAGGATATCTGAAATGATGTTCACCAAATGATAATGATGGATTTTTCTTTTTTATGCTTATACAGTTGATTTTAACTTTATTATTTGTATTTTTTATATTTTTAAATGTTTCACAATTCTCATGCATATTTTCCAGTGAATATAATGCTGTTATTCTCAAAAGGAAATGTATACAATCAAAACAGAGTAAGCTTAGAACCAATATTTTCTGATTCTAAAATAAAGCAGTTATGACAACACAAGAGATGACTCTACACGTGGACATCACCAGATGGTCAACACTGAAATCAGATTGATTATATTATTTGCAGCCAAAGATGGAGAAGCTCTATACAGTCAACAAAAACAAGACCAGGAGCTGACTGTGGCTCAGATCATGAACTCCTTATTACCAAATTCAGACTTAAATTGAAGAAAGTAGGGAAAACCGCTAGCCCATTCAGGTATGATCTAAATCAAATCCCTTATGATTATACAGTGGATGTGAGAAATAGATTTAAGGGCCTAGATCTGATAGATAGAGTGCCTGACGAACTATGGAATGAGGTTTATGACATTGTACAGGAGACAGGGATCAAGAACATCCTCATGAAGAAGAAATGCAAAAAAGCAAAATGGCTGTCTGGGGAGGCCTTACAAATAGCTGTGAAAAGAAGAGAAGCAAAAAGCAAAGGAGAAAAGGACAAATATAAACATCTGAATGCAGAGTTCCAAAGAATAGCAAGAAGAGATAAGAAAGCCTTCCTCAGCAATCAATGCAAAGAAATAGAGGAAAACAACAGAATGGGAAAGACTAGAGATCTCTTCAAGAAAATTAGAGATACCAAGGGAACATTTCATGCAAAGATGGGCTCGATAAAGGACAGAAATGGTATGGACCTAACAGAAGCAGAAGATATTAAGAAGAG
>SJYX01009205.1:315642-354412 GCA_006410675.1 Oreotragus oreotragus | reverse complement strand
GCTGAAGAATTGATGCTTTTGAACTGTGGTGTTGGAGAAGACTCTTGAGAGTCCCTTGGACTGCAAGGAGATCCAACCAGTCCATTCTGAAGGAGATCAGCCCTGGGATTTCTTTGGAAGGAATGATGCTAAAGCTAAAACTCCAGTACTTTGGCCACCTCATGCCTAGAGTTGACTCATTGGAAAAGACTCTGATGCTGGGAGGGATTGGGGGCAGGAGGAGAAGGGGACGACCGAGGATGAGATGGCTGGATGGCGTCACGGACTCGATGGATGTGAGTCTGAGTGAACTCCAGGAGTTGACGATGGACAGGGAGGCCTGGCATGCGGTGATTCATATGGTCGCAAAGAGTCGGACACGACTGAGTGACTGAACCGACCGACCAAATAACAATAATAGGTAGCAATGACAGCAACAATACATGGAAATAAAATTTTAAGCAGTTTTTCCTCTAAAACAGAGGGCTTCCCTGGTGGCTCAGATGTTAAAGCATCTGCCTCCAATGCAGGAGACCCGGGTTCGATCCCTGGGTTGGGAAGATCCTCTGGAGAAGGAAACAGCAATCCACTCCAGTATTCTTGCCTGGAGAATCCCATGGATGGAGAAGCCTAGTAGGTTACAGTCCACGGGGTAGCAAAGAGTTGGACATGACTGAGCGACTTCACCTCACCTTCCTCTAAAACACCTGCTCAAAAGTAAATTATGGGCTTACCATAAAGAAAGAATGTATGCAGATTGACAGAGAAATTTATTTAAGATTTTAGTACTTTAATGAATAGACTATATGGATTATATAGTGTAATATATACTTCTGCCAAATATATATTGACTGAGCAATATATACCAATAATTAAAGGAGATAGACAAGAAAGCTTCAATTTTGCCATTAACAAGTGTATGGTTCAATAGGGAAGTAAAGATATGTTCAAAATTTATTTTAAAGTAGAAGGAATACAGGGAAAGGCAAAACCATACTTTGCTGAAAGGATTAGAAAAAAATAAAACTAAAACATATTGGGATAAGTCAATAACTGGAAAAATGATTGTACATGGCAAATCTCTGCATGTATTAAACATATAATCTCTAAAACTAGTCAATATTATTTGTAGTCATTCTTAATTGCTGCTCTAACAAATTATCACATATTTAGTAACTCAAAACAACAAAGGTTTTCTCTTAAACTTCTGTAGACTATAAGACTGACATAGGTCTCACTGAGTTAAAAGTAAGGTATCAATAGGATGGTGTTCCTTGTTTTTCGAACTTTTGGAGGTCTTCCAGTTCACATTCCCTGGCTCACAGCCTCCTTCCCCTAATCTTCAAAGCCCACAACATTGTATCGCTCTGACCATTCTTCATAATCACATCTTCCTCTGACTCCAGCTTGGAAAAGTTCTTTGATTCTAAGGAGCCATTGAGTCCACCCAAATAATCCAAGATAATCTCTCCAACTCAAAACTATTCATTTAACCACATCTTCAAAGTCTCTTCTGTCAAGTAACATATTTCTGAGTTGAGTTCAGTTGCTCAGTTATATCCTATTCTGCGACCCCATGGACTGCAGCACACCAGGCTCCCTGTCCATCACCAACTCCTAGAGTTTACTCAAACTCATGTCCATCGAGTCAGTGATGCCATCCAACCATCTCATCTTCTGTCATCCCCTTCTCCTCCCACCTTCAATCTTTCCCAGCATCAGGGTCTTTTCCAACACATCCGTAGGTTCTGAGAATTAGACCACAGGCAGTGTTGGGAGTCATTATATCACCTACCATAATCTGCCCTCTGGATCCCCAAAACTCATATTTTTCAGATATGCAAACTACATTCATCTCATTCCATCTTCAAAGCCTCAAGCCATTGCAACATTAATTCAAAATCCACTCAATTAAATTTGATCTGCTCAACAGCACCACATTTTATCATCTAGATCAAGAATATTGTGTATGAGTGAGACTTGGGGTATGATCCATTCTGGGGCACAATTTGTGGACATGTGAAATTTAAGAAATCAATCCAGTGTGGGACAGGCATGGCATAATAGTGATAAATATTCTGAGTGAGAGAAATTACATTTTCTTGTCATGAAGCTAAATTTCCCTTAGTCTCTTCCTGTATTTTAAATTTAATATTGACGTGCTCCCAGATAAAGGACCCATAAGAAAGTTCAAATGTCACCCTTGTTGTTGAAAGAGCAAGAATTACTGAATATATTGAAGAAAATAAATTGTTATGTGAAACATTAACCAGGAAAATTCTTTTCCAGCTTAAAATCAGGGTGGCAGGGCACGCATGCCTCCTTTTATTTCCTTACATAATAAAGGCCCCATTAGTTTGTTTGGGTCATGGGAGGTTAGGTTAAGTTGAGAAGATGCTATAAATGGTTGCAACAAAATAGGGAGATTCTGACTTGTATAAATCTTGGTCAAGTTATTAGGTAACTACTGGTTACATTTACTAAAATAGTCAATGAGAAATAGAAGCAATGATTTTGGTGAGAAAAAATAATGGCATAAAACATAATTTGAACTCCTCTAAAACAATGTTGGTATGAAAAACATACCTAATCGTTGTGTTTTTTCTTTATCACCATTATTTTAGAATCTCCCATTTATTTTTGTGTAGCAGTGTAGTACAACAACCAAGAATAGAGATGCCGGAGTTAAGATGCCTGGATTCAAAACAGACTTTGTTTCTATAAAATGTAATAAATAATTCTGCACCTCCTTATTTCACAAAAATGCCTGTCATTACTAGAATTACTGATGCACAGGGAGTCTGGTCATCCCTTTGGATTGAGAGGGAATCTGAATGCCTCATCCAGGGATGTGCAGAGTATGAGGCCTTGCTTTCCTACTGCCTGATCCAGAGAGATTTTCTTTTTTTCTTTATCCTGAGAGACTCCATTAACCAATCTCAGTGGAGTGTCTGAGAAAGTGTGCTTTTCTGAGATGGGAGACTAGCTTCAGGGATCCATAGAAATCACTAAAGCTATTTGCCATGGGTCTCTACTACTCTCAATGCTGGGCTGAGTTACACTGAGAAATACCAAGAGGCAATCCATGAATGTGTCTGGTAGAAATATGACTGACCCTTAATACTGATATCCTTCTGCAGCTTTGAAAGGCCATATACTCTCAATTCTTCTCTTGCCTCCTTTCAAATTAGGTTGCTCTCCTGTTCAGATTTATTGTCCCGTTAGTTACAAATAAAAACTCAAATTTTCATCATCCTAATATGAAATTCAAACATGAGAGAGAACTATGAATAAATAAAAATTAAAATATTTTGATATTTGATGTAAAAACCTATGAAAACTATTAGCTCATTAAAGATCAGGAAGAGAGTGTTCTTACATTTTTAGAACACTAGATAAAATTCTAATAAGGGCAATAAAAGCAGAAGTACCTTCTACATGTTTTAGTAAATGGAACTGCACTGCAGCAAATTCACTTTTATTTGCTGAAAATTGTCAAAAATAACTTGATTTCAGCTCAGGTAACATGTTAAAATCTTCCTCCTATGGATCAACAGGCTCAACCTGAATTCCCAAGCATTCTCCTGGCTGTATTACTTTTGATTCATTCATCATTTTGACTTTTAAATCCTAGAGTCAAATCATACTAGAGACAGATGCTTGCTATTAGTAGCAGGCAGCTATTTGGTTCACGCATTTATATCCAATTGTCAGTCATCTTCTGACAATTATAGTGGATCAGTTTTTATTCTAATTTAAAAATTTGTCTGTAACAGAATAGAGAATATCCTGATACTATCTTATCCTTATCAGTGTTTTTCTTCTAACTGATGATACTCTGTTTCCCATTATATGCTGTACTATTATTATATTCTGAAAACAGATCTGTTTATCTTGCTTCTTATAGCTTACTGTGGAACAATTCAGTTAAATTAATAATAATAATATTTCAAACACAAAAAGATTAGAGAAGATAATCTATATACTTAAAATATATTATATATATACATATAATTTCAGAGTGAGCATAAGGACAAAAAATATTAACAGAGAAGAAATCATAGCCAGGATTTTTGCCCTGCATACGATAGCTAGAGAATATTGCCCTCTGCTGTTAAAAATTTGAGACTTTCCAGTAGAACTGTTTGAATTCTTGTAGAGTTTTTAAGAATTCTTATCTTTAATATTCAGAGAGTCTTCTCATAAGTGGTTTTTTTCAGAGTAGGAAAGTATTGCTAATAATGATAAAAAGTCAGATAAAGTGTATTTTCCCATTTTTAAACTTACAGATATCATATTCTATCTCTCTATGTATGAGGTTTCATTGTACTCTAATATACATTTCTAATCATTTTGGTAAATTACAACAAAGGTTAATATTATTTCAAAATCCTATTAGTGTGTTGAACCAAACTCAGATATATTCCAAAAAAGCTTTAGTTTTGGCCTTTTTAAGAAGAATCTTAGCAAGCTATGAGTCAAGTGGGTAAAAGACCTTAAGCTAAGTATGCGTAACATCCAAGTTGTTAAGTTTTTTCTCTTCTCATTTTACCAAAGAAATATGTAATTGCTTGATGTTTTGAGATATGATATTGCCAAACATTTATAGGCAAAATTACTGAGAAATCAGGAAATGATAGCTGAACATGCGGGAACAAATATATCTGCTTCCGTTCTGTGCTGAATTTGAGGTTATTCAAGCTTGCTTGGTAATGTGGCAGTAGGGGAATTGAAAATGGAATCTCAGTTCCAACAGCAATTTACCAGAATGATTACAAAAGTCTAAATGATGGCACATTAGTGTTGACATGTTTTTGACTACAATTTAACATCGAATTGCAAAGAGTTTGTCCTGTATTGACTCCAAACTTGAATAAAAACTTCCGGAATAGTCAGAGACAAACATCTGCTCATTTAGCAATGTTCAGGATCAATGTAAATTCACTGGTCATACCAAGTATGTCATACATCAAATGTGAAAACATCCATAATTATGTTACTTTGCATTACATACATCTGGATCTATAATGAATTCATTTCTTAAGAATCAGAAGAAATAGACAAGGTTCCTTTCCCAACTCTGTATTTTGTTGATGCATTTTAAGCCCATTTATTTCCTATTTTTACTACCTAAAAAAGGGATATTTCCAAAGGTGTCGAGGAAACTGATTTGCCTTTAGGAAGATTCTATGTGGTCTGCTTCACACTATAATACTAAGAAATCTTTACTGTCAAGATACTTCCTGATTGCATTTTAATCTAAGACATGCCTGCTGAATTACATGTAATGATTCATTTATTTTAGTTAAGAAACAAGGTGAACAGTGAATTTGTTAAGGTCACAGAAAATAAGCAGTAGTGATAGGACTTAAACTCATGTTTCTTGTTTCATAGTGTTCTTTATTCTGAGGGTTTCTCAATAGTTTAAATGTAAAATTTGCTAGAAAAAAATAAATACTTTCTCGACCAGTTTTATTTCAAAATTTAACTCCCACTAGGGCTTTTAGGGAGGCTTGGCGTGCTGCAATTCATGGGGTCACAAAGGTTGGACATGACTGAGCGACTGAACTGAACTGAGGGCTTTTATCTGAATATGGCACCCCACCCCAGTACTCTTGCCTGGCAAATCCAATGGACGGAGGAGCCTGGTGGGCTGCAGTCCACGGGGTCGCCAAGAGTCGGACATGGCTGAGTGACTTCACTTTCACTTTTCTCTTTCATGCATTGGAGAAGGAAATGGCAACCCACTCCAGTATTCTTGCCTGGAGAATCCCAGGGACGGGGGAGTCTGGTGGGCTGCTGTCTATGTGGTCACACAGAGTCGGACACGACTGAGGTGACTTAGCAGCATAGTTTGGGTCTATTTTCAGTTCTTTATTTCTTCAATGTTGGTAAATATGAACTGTATTCACTCTAGAACTAAAGTCAATATTTGTTATAATTTAACAGTAATCTATGGAATACACATTTTCTGTTATCAGAGTTATAAACTACAATTTGAAAGAAATTCTATTCCCAACAAAGCTTACAATTTCACTGTGGCAACAGAGCATAATAGAGAAAAATGGATATGATAACCACTAAAAGACACTTGCATATGAATACATGTTAAAAGAAAAATAAAGTAGTGCTTTCAATGTTTGCTTGATATTAAAAAAAATCACTTTTGATAATGATACATTTCCTTACACATATTTAATTGACATCAACATTTTTGTAAATGGTTTAAATTTATGTTTATGTGTGGTGATGCTTCCGTCGCTGAGTTGTGTCCAAATTTTTTGTGACCCCATGGACTGTAGCCAGCCTATCTTCTCTGTCCATGAGATTTCCCAGGCAAGAATACTGGAGTGGGTTGCCATTTCCTTCTCCATTGGATCATCCCCACCCAGGGATCAAACCTATGTCTCCTGCATTGCAGGTAGATTCTTAACCAATGAGCCACTAGAGAAGTCCTTCATAAATAAAATTTAACTTTTTATTTGCTATGACAAAAAGTAAATTTTTATTACAATTGCTTTTAAAATAAGATTGATCAAAAACACCTAATTAGACATTGTTCAATTATTGAATATAAAAAATAAAATATTGAAAATGCTTCTCTTTGAGATTAAAAATGCTTTTATAGTATTTTTATCATTATAAGGATGTGATTTATTGCTAGAATGAGACGAGTTCAGTATTGACTTAATTTCCTTTTTTTTGGGGGGAATTTATATTTGAAATATTGGAAAACCTTCTATACATAAACAAATATAGAAAAATGGCAGGGCTTTTGATATGACAATGCTACTCAAGCATTTGAACTGTCTTCACATTATATACTAAAAGTCATGTGACTTTTTGCAATTGACGAATGTTAGAATAGTACTTAATTTGAAAACACTGGATTTCCCTTCAATTTTTGTCTACATCAAAGACTTTAAACCATGGCTTTTAGAAGGATTGTTTCCAGATATTAAAGTTGATTATTTTCTTCATTCCTAATTAAATATCTTACAATTATATTTACTACTCTTTCTTGTAATGTTGCTTTGTCTATGACATAGAAATTAGTCAAAATTCTTTTAGAAGTTTGGCTAAGTGACTTGGTTGGTTACTCTGTTTTCAAGAGTACAACATTATTTTGTAGATGTTAAAAACAATAACTACAAAAGGCCTTTGATGAAAAAGCCTTTCATAGAGGAGCAATTAGCTTCTAATAACTTTCAGGCTGTCTCTCATAAATAAACTATTTTACCATTCCTGGGAGATGTAACAGTTAATGTCATGAAAATAGAATTGCCAGTGCTTTCCCACCCTACTCTATAATTTGCATACCTTAAATTTGATTTCAAAACATCCTTACTCATTTCACATATATCACTTCATGTACTGTGCCTCATCCTAAACAAGTTGCATGAGCCAGGGAAATTCATGAAGCCTTTCTTTTTATGGTGCCTTCATTAGCCAAGCATTCTCAGATAACAAAACTTGATCTTTTTTTGTGGTTCATTTACCTGTTTGCCTTTCAATACACTACAGAAAGATTACTGATGACTAAGAGTCTTACATTTCTTCCAAAAGTGAGAAAAGACAATTATGTAAAAGGAGACAGAAATAGAACCAACATGAATCTTAAATGCAAAGACATTAATAAGATCAGTTACCACAAAAAGTACAAGTATGTTAATAGATTCAAGGAATGACTGAGTCTATAAAATCCCTCCTGCTGTATATTCCTCAGGAATTTTCTTTACCAGATTGAAAATAGGTAGAGAAATTGTCATACCACCCAATTGCTCATGGAAAAGAGTATATAGAATCATGTAAAAGAAAAAAAAAAAACTGTAGGATCTTATGTCAATAAAAATTTCTATGATGATGTAGGTATGTTCTGTACCCATAAAGATGAATAGGAGCTTAGAAGGCAAATAATTCAGGACAGGCACTTCAGCTACAGCTAAACACAGCAAAGATTTTTAGGATCACAAGTCACTGTGTGTTGTGGAGAATGAGGAGCATAACTAAGCAAGTAAAGCATTTGCTTAGCTGGGTTAAGAGGTATGGATAGAGAGGTTCTTTGTACCTCAAGTTGGAGAAAGCTGTGCTTAAACTTTATCCAGTAGAAAAACACTTGTCAAAATAGACACTTTGGACAATGTGCTTTAGAATCACTTAGGAGAACTACTTAAAACACAGCCATGACATCAACTCCAAACCTTCTCAAACAAACTACTTAAAATGACTGGCTGTTGTTGTTCAGTGCTAAGTCGTAACCGACTCTGTGCAACAGCATGGACTGTAACCTTCCAGGCTCCTCTGTCCGTGGGAGTTCCTAAACAAGAATACTGGAGAGGGTTAACCACTTCCTTCTCCAGATGATCTTCCTGATCCTAAGATCAAACTGACATCTCCTGCATTGTAGGCAGATTCTTTGCAGCTGAGCCATGGAATCTGCATTTAAATCAAATACCTACATGATAGCTAAAAAGTGTATAAGTGGTGAACCTCTGATATAAGTGTTTGGAAATACTAACGGTTTTGAGCATGGAAGAAAATTCATGACAGGCTTGTGGTTGCATCAGCTGGACTAGGTGGATTGCTAGGTGGTCTGTAGGAAGTTGGATAAATCAAGAGAAACTTTAGGTTTCACATCTGAGTGACTGTAAAATGATGATGTCACTGGTTGAGGGGTGCCATGCTTAGGGGTTAATGAGGATCCTGCTTATATGGTCATTACTTCATAATCTAATTTGGTGTCTGTTTGAACTTTATCATCCAGCAAGCTAATCATTTGATCATTCATATCTGATTCTTTCAAAATTTCAATCTGCCATGTATGTTTCTCAGAAGAGAAAAATAATCACTTAAAATATATTTATTAGTTAATATATGTCTGTCCTAAAACAAATCAGAGTACTAATGAAAGATTATTTACATTCTATTATATAAGCACTGCATTTTTCTAATAGTGTACACAAGTTAAAAATTTAAAAAAAGCTTATAATGCAACTTGCTTCCCCTGAAGTACTTGAGAAATGCATCATTCATCTTTCTTTCTAAATCCACTGCCATTTGATTTGGCCTTTCACTGACCTTAATTTCTCTGGGAACAGCCTCTTGTGGAAATGCTTCATGTTGGGTTTACTCAAGGAAGTAGACAGAGGGGACAAAAATTTGTAATAAAGGTTTAGTGAGGAACTAAATGACCTATTCACTTCAAAATTTTGATTATTAGCCAGAAAGCCCAGAACAATATTAGAAAATAATAGAAAGGTTGATAGGGGAAAAAAAAAGAGAGAAAATGATGAAGACTCATTTTTATTCTTCAATTCTTAATTTTTAACTCAAGGGGAAAAGTAAACTCTGGGTAAAAAAATTACTGTATATAAGAATTCTATTCCTCAAGATCAAATATGTGTCAGTTCAGTTTTATAAATAGCTCAATATCCTTCTTAACAGCTTTAAGATTTTTAATTTGCTGTTCGAACACTTTTCTGATGTTTTAGGAAAGTCCCTCTCAATATGCTGAATAAGCACCAAATTCATCCCAACCCAGTCCTTCCCAAATGCTTCTGTTTCACTCTGTAATACTTGAATAAGAAGTAATAAAATGCAGCCATCCATAAAATATACAAATATAAATTTCATATAACATGTATGTTACAATGAGAAAGAAGCTGGTATATATGTAAGAGTATTCAAGGCACTCATGTAAAAGAATTTCACCAAATTAGGATCAAAAATCTTCACCTATCCCTTCCTCTCTCCTCTTCCTGACTCATCTACATGCAGATTTTGTAATCTAGTTATAGTCATTACTGTTAATGTGCATACTGTGGCTAATTTCAGGATTCTGAATATACTGGAGCAAGCAAGGTTTTATAATTTAATAGGTGAGATAATCGGAGAAGGCAATGGCACCCCACTCCAGTACTCTTGCCTGGAAAATCCCATGGATGGAGGAGCCTGGTGGGTTACACAGTCCATGGGGTCGCTAGGAGTTGGGCACAACTAAGCGACTTCACTTTCACTTTTCACTTTCATGCATTGGAGAAGGGAATGGCAACCCACTCCAGTGTTCTTGCCTTGAGAATCCCAGGGAACAGGGACGAAGGAGCCTGGTGGGCTGCCGTCTATGGGGTCGCGCAGAGTCAAACACGACTGAAGTGACTTAGCAACAGCAACTTAGCAGGTGAGATAATTCAGAAAGAAAATAATTATTATGATTCTTATGCAATACAATGACAAAACATAAAGAGATGAGAGAGCATTTAAAAGGGTTAGTTTTTCACTTTCACTTTATCATTTTTTATAAAAGCTTAGGTGTGATAAAGATAGCTAGAGACAAAGGTTAGGAAGGAATAGTCAAGGCCAAGTCTAACTGGACTCTGAGACTTACACCTGAGGATAGTGTTGTTGGCACCAAATAGAGATTCCAAACAGGTTTGATATTAAAAGGTGAATCTGATCAGAGTCAAGTCCTTGATTTTTGAAAGAAGAATCCATAAAAAAATGTTTGTTTCATTTGAATATTCATCAAATAAATGAATTTTTCTCCAGTCAATTATAAGAATTGAGGGCATCTCATCTAATTGTAGTTAACCATGAGATGATTGTTAAAATGGTCATTACAAAGCAAAGTGAATGAATTTAGTGAACTATAGTATTTAATACTATTGAGGACTTGGAGCAACAGGAACTCTCATTCATTGCTGATGGGAATTTAAGTGGGCACAGACACTTTGGAAGAGAGTTTGGACATCTGTTACCAAACTAAATATGCTATTATCCTATGATTCAGCAATCGTGCTCCCTGGTATTTGCTCAAAGGAGTTGATAATATGTCCTGACACAAACCTTCACATGAATGTTTGGAGCAGCTTTATTCATAATTCCCAAAATATGGAAGCAAACAAGATGTACTTCAGTAGGTGAATGGACAAATAAATTGTGGTATACCCAGACNGGGTAGCAAAGAGTTGGACATGACTGAGCGACTTCACCTCACCTTCCTCTAAAACACCTGCTCAAAAGTAAATTATGGGCTTACCATAAAGAAAGAATGGATGCAGATTGACAGAGAAATTTATTTAAGATTTTAGTACTTTAATGAATAGACTATATGGATTATATAGTGTAATATATACTTCTGCCAAATATATATTGACTGAGCAATATATACCAATAATTAAAGGAGATAGACAAGAAAGCTTCAATTTTGCCATTAACAAGTGTATGGTTCAATAGGGAAGTAAAGATATGTTCAAAATTTATTTTAAAGTAGAAGGAATACAGGGAAAGGCAAAACCATACTTTGCTGAAAGGATTAGAAAAAAATAAAACTAAAACATATTGGGATAAGTCAATAACTGGAAAAATGATTGTACATGGCAAATCTCTGCATGTATTAAACATATAATCTCTAAAACTAGTCAATATTATTTGTAGTCATTCTTAATTGCTGCTCTAACAAATTATCACATATTTAGTAACTCAAAACAACAAAGGTTTTCTCTTAAACTTCTGTAGACTATAAGACTGACATAGGTCTCACTGAGTTAAAAGTAAGGTATCAATAGGATGGTGTTCCTTGTTTTTCGAACTTTTGGAGGTCTTCCAGTTCACATTCCCTGGCTCACAGCCTCCTTCCCCTAATCTTCAAAGCCCACAACATTGTATCGCTCTGACCATTCTTCATAATCACATCTTCCTCTGACTCCAGCTTGGAAAAGTTCTTTGATTCTAAGGAGCCATTGAGTCCACCCAAATAATCCAAGATAATCTCTCCAACTCAAAACTATTCATTTAACCACATCTTCAAAGTCTCTTCTGTCAAGTAACATATTTCTGAGTTGAGTTCAGTTGCTCAGTTATATCCTATTCTGCGACCCCATGGACTGCAGCACACCAGGCTCCCTGTCCATCACCAACTCCTAGAGTTTACTCAAACTCATGTCCATCGAGTCAGTGATGCCATCCAACCATCTCATCTTCTGTCATCCCCTTCTCCTCCCACCTTCAATCTTTCCCAGCATCAGGGTCTTTTCCAACACATCCGTAGGTTCTGAGAATTAGAACACAGGCAGTGTTGGGAGTCATTATATCACCTACCATAATCTGCCCTCTGGATCCCCAAAACTCATATTTTTCAGATATGCAAACTACATTCATCTCATTCCATCTTCAAAGCCTCAAGCCATTGCAACATTAATTCAAAATCCACTCAATTAAATTTGATCTGCTCAACAGCACCACATTTTATCATCTAGATCAAGAATATTGTGTATGAGTGAGACTTGGGGTATGATCCATTCTGGGGCACAATTTGTGGACATGTGAAATTTAAGAAATCAATCCAGTGTGGGACAGGCATGGCATAATAGTGATAAATATTCTGAGTGAGAGAAATTACATTTTCTTGTCATGAAGCTAAATTTCCCTTAGTCTCTTCCTGTATTTTAAATTTAATATTGACGTGCTCCCAGATAAAGGACCCATAAGAAAGTTCAAATGTCACCCTTGTTGTTGAAAGAGCAAGAATTACTGAATATATTGAAGAAAATAAATTGTTATGTGAAACATTAACCAGGAAAATTCTTTTCCAGCTTAAAATCAGGGTGGCAGGGCACGCATGCCTCCTTTTATTTCCTTACATAATAAAGGCCCCATTAGTTTGTTTGGGTCATGGGAGGTTAGGTTAAGTTGAGAAGATGCTATAAATGGTTGCAACAAAATAGGGAGATTCTGACTTGTATAAATCTTGGTCAAGTTATTAGGTAACTACTGGTTACATTTACTAAAATAGTCAATGAGAAATAGAAGCAATGATTTTGGTGAGAAAAAATAATGGCATAAAACATAATTTGAACTCCTCTAAAACAATGTTGGTATGAAAAACATACCTAATCGTTGTGTTTTTTCTTTATCACCATTATTTTAGAATCTCCCATTTATTTTTGTGTAGCAGTGTAGTACAACAACCAAGAATAGAGATGCCGGAGTTAAGATGCCTGGATTCAAAACAGACTTTGTTTCTATAAAATGTAATAAATAATTCTGCACCTCCTTATTTCACAAAAATGCCTGTCATTACTAGAATTACTGATGCACAGGGAGTCTGGTCATCCCTTTGGATTGAGAGGGAATCTGAATGCCTCATCCAGGGATGTGCAGAGTATGAGGCCTTGCTTTCCTACTGCCTGATCCAGAGAGATTTTCTTTTTTTCTTTATCCTGAGAGACTCCATTAACCAATCTCAGTGGAGTGTCTGAGAAAGTGTGCTTTTCTGAGATGGGAGACTAGCTTCAGGGATCCATAGAAATCACTAAAGCTATTTGCCATGGGTCTCTACTACTCTCAATGCTGGGCTGAGTTACACTGAGAAATACCAAGAGGCAATCCATGAATGTGTCTGGTAGAAATATGACTGACCCTTAATACTGATATCCTTCTGCAGCTTTGAAAGGCCATATACTCTCAATTCTTCTCTTGCCTCCTTTCAAATTAGGTTGCTCTCCTGTTCAGATTTATTGTCCCGTTAGTTACAAATAAAAACTCAAATTTTCATCATCCTAATATGAAATTCAAACATGAGAGAGAACTATGAATAAATAAAAATTAAAATATTTTGATATTTGATGTAAAAACCTATGAAAACTATTAGCTCATTAAAGATCAGGAAGAGAGTGTTCTTACATTTTTAGAACACTAGATAAAATTCTAATAAGGGCAATAAAAGCAGAAGTACCTTCTACATGTTTTAGTAAATGGAACTGCACTGCAGCAAATTCACTTTTATTTGCTGAAAATTGTCAAAAATAACTTGATTTCAGCTCAGGTAACATGTTAAAATCTTCCTCCTATGGATCAACAGGCTCAACCTGAATTCCCAAGCATTCTCCTGGCTGTATTACTTTTGATTCATTCATATTTTGACTTTTAAATCCTAGAGCCAAATCATACTAGAGACAGATGCTTGCTATTAGTAGCAGGCAGCTATTTGGTTCACGCATTTATATCCAATTGTCAGTCATCTTCTGACAATTATAGTGGATCAGTTTTTATTCTAATTTAAAAATTTGTCTGTAACAGAATAGAGAATATCCTGATACTATCTTATCCTTATCAGTGTTTTTCTTCTAACTGATGATACTCTGTTTCCCATTATATGCTGTACTATTATTATATTCTGAAAACAGATCTGTTTATCTTGCTTCTTATAGCTTACTGTGGAACAATTCAGTTAAATTAATAATAATAATATTTCAAACACAAAAAGATTAGAGAAGATAATCTATATACTTAAAATATATTATATATATACATATAATTTCAGAGTGAGCATAAGGACAAAAAATATTAACAGAGAAGAAATCATAGCCAGGATTTTTGCCCTGCATACGATAGCTAGAGAATATTGCCCTCTGCTGTTAAAAATTTGAGACTTTCCAGTAGAACTGTTTGAATTCTCGTAGAGTTTTTAAGAATTCTTATCTTTAATATTCAGAGAGTCTTCTCATAAATGGTTTTTTTCAGAGTAGGAAAGTATTGCTAATAATGATAAAAAGTCAGATAATGTGTATTTTCCCATTTTTAAACTTACAGATATCATATTCTATCTCTCTCTTTATGTATGAGGTTTCATTGTACTCTAGTATACATTTCTAATCATTTTGGTAAATTACAACAAAGGTTAATATTATTTCAAAATCCTATTAGTGTGTTGAACCAAACTCAGATATATTCCAAAAAAGCTTTAGTGTTGGCCTTTTTAAGAAGAATCTTAGCAAGCTATGAGTCAAGTGGGTAAAAGACCTTAAGCTAAGTATGCGTAACATCCAAGTTGCTAAGTTTTTTCTCTTCTCATTTTACCAAAAATATATGTAATTGCTTGATGTTTTGAGATATGATATTGCCAAACATTTATAGGCAAAATTACTGAGAAATCAGGAAATGATAGCTGAACATGCGGGAACAAATATATCTGCTTCCATTCTGTGCTGAATTTGAGGTTATTCAAGCTTGCTTGGTAATGTGGCAGTAGGGGAATTGAAAATGGGATCTCAGTTCCAACAGCAATTTACCAGAATGATTACAAAAGTCTAAATGATGGCACATTAGTGTTGACATGTTTTTGACTACAATTTATAGGAAATGATAGCTGAACATGCGGGAACAAATATATCTGCTTCCGTTCTGTGCTGAATTTGAGGTTATTCAAGCTTGCTTGGTAATGTGGCAGTAGGGGAATTGAAAATGGAATCTCAGTTCCAACAGCAATTTACCAGAATGATTACAAAAGTCTAAATGATGGCACATTAGTGTTGACATGTTTTTGACTACAATTTAACATCGAATTGCAAAGAGTTTGTCCTGTATTGACTCCAAACTTGAATAAAAACTTCCGGAATAGTCAGAGACAAACATCTGCTCATTTAGCAATGTTCAGGATCAATGTAAATTCACTGGTCATACCAAGTATGTCATACATCAAATGTGAAAACATCCATAATTATGTTACTTTGCATTACATACATCTGGATCTATAATGAATTCATTTCTTAAGAATCAGAAGAAATAGACAAGGTTCCTTTCCCAACTCTGTATTTTGTAGATGCATTTTAAGCCCATTTATTTCCTATTTTTACTACCTAAAAAAGGGATATTTCCAAAGGTGTCGAGGAAACTGATTTGCCTTTAGGAAGATTCTATGTGGTCTGCTTCACACTATAATACTAAGAAATCTTTACTGTCAAGATACTTCCTGATTGCATTTTAATCTAAGACATGTCTGGTGAATTACATGTAATGATTCATTTATTTTAGTTAAGAAACAAGGTGAACAGTGAATTTGTTAAGGTCACAGAAAATAAGCAGTAGTGATAGGACTTAAACTCATGTTTCTTGTTTCATAGTGTTCTTTATTCTGAGGGTTTCTCAATAGTTTAAATGTAAAATTTGCTAGAAAAAAATAAATACTTTCTCGACCAGAGTTTTATTTCAAAATTTAACTCCCACTAGGGCTTTTAGGGAGGCTTGGCGTGCTGCAATTCATGGGGTCACGAAGAGTTGGACACGACTGAGCGACTTCACTTTCACTTTTCTCTTTCATGCATTGGAGAAGGAAATGGCAACCCACTCCAGTATTCTTGCCTGGAGAATCCCAGGGACGGGGGAGTCTGGTGGGCTGCTGTCTATGTGGTCACACAGAGTCGGACACGACTGAGGTGACTTAGCAGCATAGTTTGGGTCTATTTTCAGTTCTTTATTTCTTCAATGTTGGTAAATATGAACTGTATTCACTCTAGAACTAAAGTCAATATTTGTTATAATTTAACAGTAATCTATGGAATACACATTTTCTGTTATCAGAGTTATAAACTACAATTTGAAAGAAATTCTATTCCCAACAAAGCTTACAATTTCACTGTGGCAACAGAGCATAATAGAGAAAAATGGATATGATAACCACTAAAAGACACTTGCATATGAATACATGTTAAAAGAAAAATAAAGTAGTGCTTTCAATGTTTGCTTGATATTAAAAAAAATCACTTTTGATAATGATACATTTCCTTACACATATTTAATTGACATCAACATTTTTGTAAATGGTTTAAATTTATTTTTATGTGTGGTGATGCTTCCGTCGCTGAGTTGTGTCCAAATTTTTTGTGACCCCATGGACTGTAGCCAGCCTATCTTCTCTGTCCATGAGATTTCCCAGGCAAGAATACTGGAGTGGGTTGCCATTTCCTTCTCCATTGGATCATTCCCACCCAGGGATCAAACCTATGTCTCCTGCATTGCAGGTAGATTCTTAACCAATGAGCCACTAGAGAAGTCCTTCATAAATAAAATTTAACTTTTTATTTGCTATGACAAAAAGTAAATTTTTATTACAATTGCTTTTAAAATAAGATTGATCAAAAACACCTAATTAGACATTGTTCAATTATTGAATATAAAAAATAAAATATTGAAAATGCTTCTCTTTGAGATTAAAAATGCTTTTATAGTATTTTTATCATTATAAGGATGTGATTTATTGCTAGAATGAGACGAGTTCAGTATTGACTTAATTTCCTTTTTTTTGGGGGGGAATTTATATTTGAAATATTGGAAAACCTTCTATACATAAACAAATATAGAAAAATGGCAGGGCTTTTGATATGACAATGCTACTCAAGCATTTGAACTGTCTTCACATTATATACTAAAAGTCATGTGACTTTTTGCAATTGACGAATGTTAGAATAGTACTTAATTTGAAAACACTGGATTTCCCTTCAATTTTTGTCTACATCAAAGACTTTAAACCATGGCTTTTAGAAGGATTGTTTCCAGATATTAAAGTTGATTATTTTCTTCATTCCTAATTAAATATCTTACAATTATATTTACTACTCTTTCTTGTAATGTTGCTTTGTCTATGACATAGAAATTAGTCAAAATTCTTTTAGAAGTTTGGCTAAGTGACTTGGTTGGTTACTCTGTTTTCAAGAGTACAACATTATTTTGTAGATGTTAAAAACAATAACTACAAAAGGCCTTTGATGAAAAAGCCTTTCATAGAGGAGCAATTAGCTTCTAATAACTTTCAGGCTGTCTCTCATAAATAAACTATTTTACCATTCCTGGGAGATGTAACAGTTAATGTCATGAAAATAGAATTGCCAGTGCTTTCCCACCCTACTCTATAATTTGCATACCTTAAATTTGATTTCAAAACATCCTTACTCATTTCACATATATCACTTCATGTACTGTGCCTCATCCTAAACAAGTTGCATGAGCCAGGGAAATTCATGAAGCCTTTCTTTTTATGGTGCCTTCATTAGCCAAGCATTCTCAGATAACAAAACTTGATCTTTTTTTGTGGTTCATTTACCTGTTTGCCTTTCAATACACTACAGAAAGATTACTGATGACTAAGAGTCTTACATTTCTTCCAAAAGTGAGAAAAGACAATTATGTAAAAGGAGACAGAAATAGAACCAACATGAATCTTAAATGCAAAGACATTAATAAGATCAGTTACCACAAAAAGTACAAGTATGTTAATAGATTCAAGGAATGACTGAGTCTATAAAATCCCTCCTGCTGTATATTCCTCAGGAATTTTCTTTACCAGATTGAAAATAGGTAGAGAAATTGTCATACCACCCAATTGCTCATGGAAAAGAGTATATAGAATCATGTAAAAGAAAAAAAAAAAACTGTAGGATCTTATGTCAATAAAAATTTCTATGATGATGTAGGTATGTTCTGTACCCATAAAGATGAATAGGAGCTTAGAAGGCAAATAATTCAGGACAGGCACTTCAGCTACAGCTAAACACAGCAAAGATTTTTAGGATCACAAGTCACTGTGTGTTGTGGAGAATGAGGAGCATAACTAAGCAAGTAAAGCATTTGCTTAGCTGGGTTAAGAGGTATGGATAGAGAGGTTCTTTGTACCTCAAGTTGGAGAAAGCTGTGCTTAAACTTTATCCAGTAGAAAAACACTTGTCAAAATAGACACTTTGGACAATGTGCTTTAGAATCACTTAGGAGAACTACTTAAAACACAGCCATGACATCAACTCCAAACCTTCTCAAACAAACTATTTAAAATGACTGGCTGTTGTTGTTCAGTGCTAAGTCGTAACCGACTCTTTGCAACAGCATGGACTGTAACCTTCCAGGCTCCTCTGTCCGTGGGAGTTCCTAAACAAGAATACTGGAGAGGGTTAACCACTTCCTTCTCCAGATGATCTTCCTGATCCTAAGATCAAACTGACATCTCCTGCATTGTAGGCAGATTCTTTGCAGCTGAGCCATGGAATCTGCATTTAAATCAAATACCTACATGATAGCTAAAAAGTGTATAAGTGGTGAACCTCTGATATAAGTGTTTGGAAATACTAACGGTTTTGAGCATGGAAGAAAATTCATGACAGGCTTGTGGTTGCATCAGCTGGACTAGGTGGATTGCTAGGTGGTCTGTAGGAAGTTGGATAAATCAAGAGAAACTTTAGGTTTCACATCTGAGTGACTGTAAAATGATGATGTCACTGGTTGAGGGGTGCCATGCTTAGGGGTTAATGAGGATCCTGCTTATATGGTCATTACTTCATAATCTAATTTGGTGTCTGTTTGAACTTTATCATCCAGCAAGCTAATCATTTGATCATTCATATCTGATTCTTTCAAAATTTCTGTCTGCCATGTATGTTTCTCAGAAGAGAAAAATAATCACTTAAAATATATTTATTAGTTAATATATGTCTGTCCTAAAACAAATCAGAGTACTAATGAAAGATTATTTACATTCTATTATATAAGCACTGCATTTTTCTAATAGTGTACACAAGTTAAAAATTTAAAAAAAGCTTATAATGCAACTTGCTTCCCCTGAAGTACTTGAGAAATGCATCATTCATCTTTCTTTCTAAATCCACTGCCATTTGATTTGGCCTTTCACTGACCTTAATTTCTCTGGGAACAGCCTCTTGTGGAAATGCTTCATGTTGGGTTTACTCAAGGAAGTAGACAGAGGGGACAAAAATTTGTAATAAAGGTTTAGTGAGGAACTAAATGACCTATTCACTTCAAAATTTTGATTATTAGCCAGAAAGCCCAGAACAATATTAGAAAATAATAGAAAGGTTGATAGGGGAAAAAAAAAGAGAGAAAATGATGAAGACTCATTTTTATTCTTCAATTCTTAATTTTTAACTCAAGGGGAAAAGTAAACTCTGGGTAAAAAAATTACTGTATATAAGAATTCTATTCCTCAAGATCAAATATGTGTCAGTTCAGTTTTATAAATAGCTCAATATCCTTCTTAACAGCTTTAAGGTTTTTAATTTGCTGTTCGAACACTTTTCTGATGTTTTAGGAAAGTCCCTCTCAATATGCTGAATAAGCACCAAATTCATCCCAACCCAGTCCTTCCCAAATGCTTCTGTTTCACTCTGTAATACTTGAATAAGAAGTAATAAAATGCAGCCATCCATAAAATATACAAATATAAATTTCATATAATATGTATGTTACAATGAGAAAGAAGCTGGTATATATGTAAGAGTATTCAAGGCACTCATGTAAAAGAATTTCACCAAATTAGGATCAAAAATCTTCACCTATCCCTTCCTCTCTCCTCTTCCTGACTCATCTACATGCAGATTTTGTAATCTAGTTATAGTCATTACTGTTAATGTGCATACTGTGGCTAATTTCAGGATTCTGAATATACTGGAGCAAGCAAGATTTTATAATTTAATAGGTGAGATAATCGGAGAAGGCAATGGCACCCCACTCCAGTACTCTTGCCTGGAAAATCCCATGGATGGAGGAGCCTGGTGGGTTACACAGTCCATGGGGTCGCTAGGAGTTGGGCACAACTAAGCGACTTCACTTTCACTTTTCACTTTCATGCATTGGAGAAGGGAATGGCAACCCACTCCAGTGTTCTTGCCTTGAGAATCCCAGGGAACAGGGACGAAGGAGCCTGGTGGGCTGCTGTCTATGGGGTCGTGCAGAGTCGAACACGACTGAAGTGACTTAGCAACAGCAACTTAGCAGGTGAGATAATTCAGAAAGAAAATAATTATTATGATTCTTATGCAATACAATGACAAAACATAAAGAGATGAGAGAGCATTTAAAAGGGTTAGTTTTTCACTTTCACTTTATCATTTTTTATAAAAGCTTAGTTGTGATAAAGATAGCTAGAGACAAAGGTTAGGAAGGAATAGTCAAGGCCAAGTCTAACTGGACTCTGAGACTTACACCTGAGGATAGTGTTGTTGGCGCCAAATAGAGATTCCAAACAGGTTTGATATTAAAAGGTGAATCTGATCAGAGTCAAGTCCTTGATTTTTGAAAGAAGAATCCATAAAAAAATGTTTGTTTCATTTGAATATTCATCAAATAAATGAATTTTTCTCCAGTCAATTATAAGAATTGAGGGCATCTCATCTAATTGTAGTTAACCATGAGATGATTGTTAAAATGGTCATTACAAAGCAAAGTGAATGAATTTAGTGAACTATAGTATTTAATACTATTGAGGACTTGGAGCAACAGGAACTCTCATTCATTGCTGATGGGAATGCAAGTGGGCACAGACACTTTGGAAGAAAGTTTGGACATCTGTTACCAAACTAAATATGCTATTATCCTATGATTCAGCAATCGTGCTCCCTGGTATTTGCTCAAAGGAGTTGATAATATGTCCTGACACAAACCTTCACATGAATGTTTGGAGCAGCTTTATTCATAATTCCCAAAATATGGAAGCAAACAAGATGTACTTCAGTAGGTGAATGGACAAATAAATTGTGGTATACCCAGACAATGTTATTTAGAGATAAAAAAAAAAAAAAAAAAAGAGCTGCCAAGCTGTGAAAAAAAAAAAAAATGTAGGAAGCTTACATGCATATTACTAAGTGAAGGAAGCTAAGCTGAAAAGGTTACATACAGCATGATTCCAAATATATAATTTTCTTAAAAAGGCAGAACTATGGAAAGAGTAAAACAGTTTTTTCAGGTTTAGGGGTAAGAAGAATTAATAGGTGGAGTACAAAGCCTCTTTAAGGCAGTGAAAATACTCTGCATGGTGGAAATATACATTTGACATTTGTCCAAGCCTGTAGGATGTCCAACACCAAGAGTGAACCCTAATGTCAACTATGGTCTTTGGGTAATTATGATATGTCAGTATAGATTCATCAAGTGTAACAGATGTACCACTCTGGTGGTGGGTGTTGATAATAAGGAAGGCAAGGCATGGTTGGGGCAGGAAGTATATGGGAAATCACGATACTTTTCCTTTATTTTTGCTGTATCCTAAACCCATTACTTCATGGGAAATAGATGAGGAAACAGTGTCAGACTTTATTTTTGGGGCTGCAAAATCACTGCAGATGGTGACTGCAGCCACGAAATTAAAAAGCACTTACTCCTTGGAAGAAAAGTTATGACCAACCTAGATAGCATATTGAAAAGCAGCGACATTGCTTTGCCAACAAAGGTCTGTCTAGTCAAAGCTATGGTTTTTCAGTGGTCATGTATGGATGTGAGAGTTGGACTGTGAAGAAGGCTGAGCACCGAAGAACTGATGCTTTTGAACCGTGGTGTTGGAGAAGACTCTTGAGAGTCCCTTGGACTGCAAAGAGATCCAATCAGTCCATTCTAAAGGAGATCAGCCCTTCTTTGAAAGGAATGATGCTAAAGCTAAAAGTCCAATACTTTGGCCCCCTCACGCAAAGTGTTGACTCATTGGAAAAGACTCTGATGCTGGGAAGGATTGAGGGAAGGAGGAGAAGGGGATGACAGAGGATGAGATGGCTGGATGGCATCACTGACTCGATGGATGTGAGTTTGAGTGAACTCCAGGAGANGCAAAGTGTTGACTCATTGGAAAAGACTCTGATGCTGGGAAGGATTGGGGGCAGGAGGAGAAGGGGATGACAGAGGATGAGATGGCTGGATGGCATCACCGACTCGATGGATGTGAGTTTGAGTGAACTCCAGGAGATGATGATGGGCAGGGAGGCCTGATGTGCTGCGATTCATGAGGTCGCAAAGAGTCAGACACTACTGAGCAACTGAACTGAACTGAACTGAAAGTTGCTCTTAAAAAAAGTTGTGTGGCGTGCACATTATCAAGATAATGTGAGGAAGAGCAAAAAGGAAAAACAACCATTTTTCCAAGGAAAACCAACCACCAGATGCCAACCCTGAGATCCTTCAGATATTGAAATTATCAGAATATAAAGCAACTATAAAGTATGTTGCATAAGAGTGCTTTGCTCTTGAAATGGATAAGGATATAGAAATTCTCATGGGGGGATATAAACTATCAAAATTACTGAAATTTGGTTTTGTCATGACCACCTGGTGTGAAGAGCTGACTCATTAGAAAAGACCCTGCTGCTGGGAAAGAGTGAAGGCAGGAGGAGAAGGGGATGACAGAGGATGAGATGGTTGGACGGCATCACTGATTCAATGAACATGAGTTTGNTGACCACCTGGTGTGAAGAGCTGACTCATTAGAAAAGACCCTGCTGCTGGGAAAGAGTGAAGGCAGGAGGAGAAGGGGATGACAGAGGATGAGATGGTTGGACGGCATCACTGATTCAATGAACATGAGTTTGAGCAAGCTTCAGAAGATGATGAAGGACAGGGAAGCCTGGCATGCTGCAATCCATGGGTCTCAAAGAGTCAGAAACGACCGAGCAACTGAACAACAACAATGGCCTCAATGGCACAGTGGAGGAGACAGGTGGATAGTCAGTTTAGAATAAAGATGCAGAAATGATCCCATCTGAAGCAAAGAGAAAATATACTTTGAAGGAAAACAAACAAGTCTTGAGACTTGTGGAATAATATTGAGAAGTCTCACATCAATTCATGTCAATGGAGTCTCAGAAGGAAAGGAGATGAAGAAAGGGGATAGCATTCAGATAATAGAATTGTAGTAGACAGTGAAGGATAAGAATCAACAGATAAAGACTTCTTTGGTGGACCAGTGCTTAAGAACCTGCCTTGCAATGCAGGGGACATGATTTTAATTCCTGGTCTGGGTACTAAGATCCCACATGCCTTGGAGCAACTAAACCTGCTCCCTGCAGTTACTGAACCCATGTGCCACAATTAGATGGTCCATGCAGACAAAGAGCCATATAATGCAATGAAGATCCTGCATGCCATGAGTAGCCTATATATATATATATATATATATATATAATATATAATTAAAGGATCAACAGATAAATTATTAGAATAATAAAAACTGTTAAATTTATTGGGGATGGGCATGTCTACACTCTTATATTGAAAAGGAATAGCCAACAAGGACCTACTGTATAGCACATGAAACTCTGTTCAATGTTTTGTGGCAGCCTGGATGGTAGTGGAGTTTGGGGGAGAATGGCTACATACATATATATGGCTGAGTCCCTTCGATGTTCACCTGAAATTATCACAATGTTGGCAATCAGCTATACCCCAATACAAACTAAAAAGTTTTATTTTTTTAATGTGTATACAAAAATCACTGATTTCTCAATATTATTGACTATCACAAATAAAAATTAAAATGTATAAAGTCATAAAAATAATGAGTTATTAAGGAACAAATCTATGAAAATTTGCTTAGGAAATTTTGACAAACTTAAAACAATGGAGGGAAGGGGAGGCCTGGCATGCTCCAGTCCGTGGGGTCACAAAAAGTTGGACACAAATGAGCAACTAAACAGCAACAACAAAAAATGGATAGTTGTATTGTGTTTATGGATTAGATGCCTTAATACTTCACATATAATTTGTATACAAGCAAATTTATAGATTCAGTGAAACTGATCAAAATTTAAACAAGATTTTTAAAACTGTTCTAAAATGTGTATGAAAACATAAATGATCAACAAGAGACAAAGTAATTTTTAATGAAAACAAAGGTGAACTATTGATAGTTTCAGCTATAAATATTTACTACAGAAAATGTGGTTAAACTAGTGTTGTACTGCACAGTAATTTATAAATAGGTAACTGTAACAAAATAATCCAGAAAAAGACCTACACACATATAGACATCATGTATACAAAGTTTTATATATCCTATGGCCCAGAAAGTTTGTTTCTAGTTAAATTTTTTATAATTTTATGTGCATCAGAATAAAAGCCTTAGGATATTATAGTGATGGCATATTTATTCATAGAACCCAAGCCTGGACACTTTTCAAATGTGTACTAAGAGCAGTATTCTTAGATAAAGGTGGCAAATTAATGCAATAGAATACTATATAGCAATGAAAATTAAGGACAGCTTCAAAAATCAATATGTATGAAACTTACATATACTAGGAAAATACATTAAGAGAATAATATGTGTGTGTTTTGTAAAGTTAGTAAAAAGGCAAAATTATTTTTAAAGATCTGATAGTGATTTTCTCTCAGGATTGATCACAAGGGAACACACAAGGAAAATTTAAGTTTCTGAAACTATAATGGTTAATTATATATATCAACTTGCATGGGTCATGGGATGCCCAGACAATTTGATTAAACATTATCCTGGGACTGTCTATGAGGATGTTTTTGGATGAGATTAACATTTAACTGGCAGATTTGTTCAAATAAGGTTAACTTTTGAACAAGCACATTGCTCTTCCTAGTGTGAGTGGGCCTCACCTACTCAGTCAAAGGCCTGAATATAACAAAACCAAGAAACTCCTCTTGCCTAAATGTCTCTGATATGAAACATGAGTCTTTTCCTACTTTCACTCTCAAATTGAAACATCAGCCTTTTCTAGATTTCAAGTCTGCCAGCCTTTAGGCTGAAACGATACCATTAAGCCTCCTAGATACCCAACTTGCTTACTTCAGGCNCTTGCCTAAATGTCTCTGATATGAAACATGAGTCTTTTCCTACTTTCACTCTCAAATTGAAACATCAGCCTTTTCTAGATTTCAAGTCTGCCAGCCTTTAGGCTGAAACGATACCATTAAGCCTCCTAGATACCCAACTTGCTTACTTCAGGCGTTGGACCTTGTCAGCATCCATATTCAAGTAAGCCAATCCCTTATAGTGACCGGTCTGTCTTTTTCTCAAAAGTTTACAGAGTATAGATCTGTCCCTTTTTGGTTACATTTATTGGCATTGTTTCTCTGGAGAATTCTAATAGAGGCAATAACCAACATCTTAATTCTTACAAGAATTTTTATTTTGCAATTTTTCTTCAAAATCTACCTTTTTTCTTTCTTCTGTATTATGCATTCCTCAACAAAATAAAACATAGAAGCAAAAAAAAAAAAAACACTACCATTTCTCCATTATACTTATGAAATCCCTATCTTTCTCTGCTGGGGTCTCTTATTCAATGTTCAAATTTTAGTACGAAAATAGCTGTACCACAAATAAAACTTTTCTCTAAAAGTTAAACTTTTAATTCTAACCAGACATTTTATCAAGTTTTCTTTCTTTCTTTTTTTTTTCTTAACTTCCAGTTTTCTTAAATCTCCAGTAATCTTGGTAGTGATTTGTGCTTGCATGCTAAGTTGTTTATAGTCTGCCAGCCTTTAGGCTGAAACGATACCATTAAGCCTCCTAGATACCCAACTTGCTTACTTCAGGCCTTGGACCTTGTCAGCATCCATATTCAAGTAAGCCAATCCCTTATAGTGACCGGTTTGTCTTTTTCTCAAAAGTTTACAGAGTATAGATCTGTCCCTTTTTGGTTGCATTTATTGGCATTGTTTCTCTGGAGAATTCTAATAGAGGCAATAATCAACATCTTAATTCTTACAAGAATTTTTATTTTGTAATTTTTCTTCAAAATCTACCTTTTTTCTTTCTTCTGTATTATGCATTCCTCAACAAAATAAAACACATAGAAGCAAAAAAAAAAAAACAAAAAAACTACCATTTCTCCATTATGCTTATGAAATCCCTATCTTTCTCTGCTGGGGTCTCTTATTCAATCTTCAAATTTTAGTACAAAAATAGCTGTACCACAAATAAAACTTTTCTCTAGAAGTTAAACTTTTAATTCTAACCAGACATTTTATCAAGTTTTCTTTCTTTCTTTTTTTTTTTTTCTTTTAACTTCCAGTTTTCTTAAATCTCCAGTAATCTTGGTAGTGATTTGTGCTTGCATGCTAAGTTGTTTAAGTCATATCTGACTCTTTGAAAACCCATGGAATGTAGCCCACCAAACTCTATCCATGAGATTCTCCAGGCAAGAATACTGAAGTGGGTTGTCATGCCCTCCTCCAGGGGATCTTCCAGACTCAGGGATGGAACACGAGTCTCTTTTATTTCCTGCATAGGAAGGCAGGTTCAATTCCCCCCAAAGTATTAGTATACAAATATCTGCTTCTTTTTCAGGTGCCTCCTCATACTCAAATGTGAGTGGGAAAAGGAAATATAAAGCCATCAAATGATATAGCTTAATTTTGGCCTAAGATGCAATTGAAGTTTCTGAGATGTGAACATATTTGCAACCCATTACTTCATTGGCTGGGCTTCCCAGGTGGCGCTAGTGGTAAAGAACACTCCAACTAACTCAGGAGATATAAGAGACACAGATTCAGTCCCTGGGTGGGAAAGATCCCCTGGAGGAGGGTGCAGCAACGCACTCCAGCATTCTTGTCTGGAGAATCTCCATGGATGAAGAGCCTGGAAGGTGATGGCTCATAGGGTCCTGAAAAATGGGATATGACTGAAGTGACTTAGCACACACACACACTTCACTGGCTAAATATAGCTCAACTGGTATGGTAAATCCACATCTCCAAAACACACTGGGAAGAAGACCACTCTCATTATTACAGGGGCCTCATGGTATCTTTAAACTCCTTGTAGTTTATGTAGTTTATGCAACTTTTTGTTTGTAGTACATTACTGGAGAGAAGATACACAGTTTCATCATATTTTCAATGGCATTCCAGAGCAATCATGAGGGACTGTTGTTCCAATTTTTCAGGAAGGCATATAGTGTTAGTTATTTCATAATATCCTTAAACATTGTACTAGAGTTACCAAGAAAATACTAGATAAGGATTAATAATTGGAGAAAGATAGACATGCCAATTATATGGATATGATATATCCAGTTACAATTTCTGTGCCTCAGAAGTGATCACAGTGCATTTGATATACTCCTGTGAGATATGTTTACAAGTACTGTAGATTATCATATATTTGATGTGGATGTGGACATTAGCAGTGAGATAAAGGATGGCTAAGTTTGAATTAATTATATTGTTTCTTGGTTCACAGGGTAGATGGCTATACAGACTGAGAAACAAGTGCTCCACATTACTAAATGGTCTCTTTGTTACCTGACATATGTCATGTGGCTTCCTAGAGAGCTGCTTTTCTTTCCAAAAGAATACTAAAGCACAAAAATAATGGCATCAGTAATTGGAAATGTTCATTGTATCAACTTTGCTTTTTGAAATATCAAGACATAGTTAAATGACACAATATATGTAGAAGGGCTCTGTAACATATACAATTCTATAAAAATCAAAGTTTTGTAGATTATTCTTATGGTTTGTTAAGTGATTCTTGCCAATGAACTGTAAAATATACATAGAAACTATAATAAACCACATATTTTAATAAAATACACTTGATTTGAAAGGCATACTTAACATAATATCATGCCCTATGTTTCTTTATTGTGTATATATTTTTTGTATACACAACCACACATGCATACATACATATACATATCTACATACACATACACATATATCCATAAGTGCACATATACCTTGATGAAGATAAATATGTTTACATAAACTACAAAGCAAAATATATGTTCATACATGTTTATATATACGTATAAACAATCATTAGTTATAAATTATAATATCCCTACATAAGTGTAGAAAGTCTAAATAATACTTTAAATCTCTAGTTTATTGAAAATTATAGAATACATTCTATTCATAAGAGTTAATAATGTTAACTATTTTATTTAATCAGAGTGGCCAATTATTTGAGAGACAAACATTTGCAAAGAATTAACATTAAATAAAATGTAATTTATTAAAAAAAATACTGAAAATATTCTGGGGAGTAACTTTGAGAACATTACACTATCAATGATTCAGATTAACTGTATTAGTACATACAAGTTTCTCCTGTCTTAAATGCAGAATTATTATGTAATAGCTCCACACTCTAGAATGCTCAAGGTTAGATTTTTTGGTGCATGCCAGACCTTAGGCATAAATGACAAAAATATGTAAATTCAATACTTTCTCTTCTAGTTTTCTAAAAACAATACCATTTGACATTTTTATTTTGTCTTAAAATACTCTTACACTTAAATTCCTAAAGAGGGAAAACCTGTACACATCATTGTTTTGATATGAAAATATGCCAAAAGGAGATAAATGACATACCAGCTTACTTTCCATGAAAGTGTCAGGCACCATGGTACTCATTTCATTTTTATATAAATATATTGTTAAACAGTAAATCCTGTATAAAAGTCAAGACATATTTAACTGAAAATATAAAGCAGAAAAATAAATAAACTAATAGCTAAAGGTTCTGGATGTATAATGGTATAATATTATAATTAGAAAAGCAATTTTTAGTACTTGCAAACAATGATTTCAAAGAGGTAGTACATAGAGCTGATTATGATCATAACTATACTGATACCGAAATTCTTCAGGTTATTAAGATGGACTAAAGAAAGGGACATAGTCCAAAGAGAAGATATCTACAAGCTCTTTAACATTAGAAAGCTTGAACTGTATTGAAATGGAGTAAGGTTTTTCTTTAAAACATCAAAATAAACCTGCTCTACACTTACAAGGGGGGCTTTCCAGGTGGCTCAGTGGTAAAGCATCTGCTTGCAAAGCAAAACACTTGCAGGAGACAAGGGTTCATTCTATAAGTTGGGAAGATTCCCTGGAGAAAGAAATGGCAATCCATTCCAATATTCTTGCCTGGAAAAGCCCACAGACAGAGGAACCTGGTGGGCTATAGTCCATGGGGTCACAAAGATTTGGACACAACTCACTAAACAATGATGACACATACAAAGGGCATCACCACAGTCTTTGTTATGTATTTTACTGACTGAGATCATCAAATACCTGATTGTTTATGGTGGAAGAGTGAGTTTGCTACCAACTACTCAAATATGGATAGAAATGAAAATGATATTGAAACATTTTATTCTTGGGATTCCAAGTAGATATAATTTCTCTATATATAAGGCAGAGTTTGCAGGGATTGAATAAAATTAGATTATTTATTGTCATCTAAGATAGAAATTAGTGAAATAGAATGTGACAAAAATTCACAGTTGGAGATAGAGATGATTAAGAATGATTTTGTAAATTAAATTATTATTATCAGACCTATAGCCTTCAAAAAAATCTTAGTTATTAAAAATAAAATATAGATATATTGAACAGTAAAGAAAAACTGAATTTTCATTTTTGCAAAGGAAAACTTAAACAATAAAAACATCAAGAGTAGTAAATGTTTAAAAAGGAAAAGAAGTAAAACTCTCACTGTTTGCAGATTACATGATCCTCTACATAGAAAACCCTAAAGACGTCACCAGAAAATTACTAGAACTAATCAATGAATATAGTAAAGTTGCAGGATATAAAATCATCACACAGAAATCCCTTGCATTCCTATACACTAATAATGAGAAAGTAGAAAGAGAAATTAAGGAAACAATTCCATTCACCATTGCAAGGCAAAGAATAAAATACTTAGGAATATATTTACCCAAAGAAACTAAAGACCTATATATCAGGTCAGTTCAGTTCCTCAGTCGTGTCTGACTCTTTGCGACCCCAAGAACTGCAGTACTCCAGGCCTCCCTGTNTAGAAAGAGAAATTAAGGAAACAATTCCATTCACCATTGCAAGGCAAAGAATAAAATACTTAGGAATATATTTACCCAAAGAAACTAAAGACCTATATATCAGGTCAGTTCAGTTCCTCAGTCGTGTCTGACTCTTTGCGACCCCAAGAACTGCAGGACTCCAGGCTTCCCTGTTCATCACCAACTCCCGGAGTTCACTCAGACTCATGTCCATCGACTCAGTGATGCCATTCAGCCATCTCATCCTCTGTCGGCCCCTTCTCCTCCTGCCCAGAATCCCTCCCAGCATCAGAGTCTTTTCCANCTTAACTTCCAGTTTTCTTAAATCTCCAGTAATCTTGGTAGTGATTTGTGCTTGCATGCTAAGTTGTTTAAGTCATATCTGACTCTTTGAAAACCCATGGAATGTAGCCCACCAAACTCTATCCATGAGATTCTCCAGGCAAGAATACTGAAGTGGGTTGTCATGCCCTCCTCCAGGGGATCTTCCAGACTCAGGGATGGAACACGAGTCTCTTTTATTTCCTGCATAGGAAGGCAGGTTCAATTCCCCCCAAAGTATTAGTATACAAATATCTGCTTCTTTTTCAGGTGCCTCCTCATACTCAAATGTGAGTGGGAAAAGGAAATATAAAGCCATCAAATGATATAGCTTAATTTTGGCCTAAGATGCAATTGAAGTTTCTGAGATGTGAACATATTTGCAACCCATTACTTCATTGGCTGGGCTTCACAGGTGGCGCTAGTGGTAAAGAACACTCCAACTAACTCAGGAGATATAAGAGACACAGATTCAGTCCCTGGGTGGGAAAGATCCCCTGGAGGAGGGTGCAGCAACGCACTCCAGCATTCTTGTCTGGAGAATCTCCATGGATGAAGAGCCTGGAAGGTGATGGCTCATAGGGTCCTGAAAAATGGGATATGACTGAAGTGACTTAGCACACACACACACTTCACTGGCTAAATATAGCTCAACTAGTATGGTAAATCCACATCTCCAAAACACACTGGGAAGAAGACCACTCTCATTATTACAGGGGCCTCATGGTATCTTTAAACTCCTTGTAGTTTATGTAGTTTATGCAACTTTTTGTTTGTAGTACATTACTGGAGAGAAGATACACAGTTTCATCATATTTTCAATGGCATTCCAGAGCAATCATGAGGGACTGTTGTTCCAATTTTTCAGGAAGGCATATAGTGTTAGTTATTTCATAATATCCTTAAACATTGTACTAGAGTTACCAAGAAAATACTAGATAAGGATTAATAATTGGAGAAAGATAGACATGCCAATTATATGGATATGATAAATCCAGTTACAATTTCTGTGCCTCNATGTTCTGTAATTATGTATGTTTTCTAGTTTTTCATTCAGGGTCTTAAAATTTTCACATTGCCTAATATTTCAGTCTTCTTTTGGAATTGAGAGAATGCAATGTATTAACAAATTGGATTATTGTATATTCAGAATATAATTAGAAGCCATTTAACACTGGCCAGAATACGTATCCTTCTCTATATCTAGATGTTTAATTCTGCCCTTTTTCCTTACACCAAAAGATTACTGTAAGAAATAGAGTCTAGTGTGTAAAAATTATCTGAAATCTATTAACAGAAGCAAGGAGCCTAATGCACTTTGAAAACGTACTGTATTGGAAGAACTATGCTTGGTGTGTTTTATTAAATTCATGAATAAATGAAATATTAACAAATCATAATTATTATATTCATTTAGAAAATTAGCTATGTCTAGAAGAGTATTGCTAATGATTATGAATATTTGAACTTAATTGTTTAAAATTTAAAGCCCTAAAGTGAATAGTAATATGCTGGTAAGAATACTAGGCATGTAGCTTTCCTTTCTTGTAGTGCCTTTGTCTGACATCTTATCAGGGTAAAGCTGGTCTCAGACAATGAATTTGGGAGCCTTCTTATTCTTCAATTTTTTGTAATAGTTTGCAAAAGATTTATAGTAATTTTTAAAATAATTACTAGAATTCAGTAGTGAAACCAAATGGTCATATATATTTTCCTTTTGGGGATATTTTTGATCATTGATTTAACCTTTTTGCTTGGTATTGGTCTATATAGATTTTCAATTTCCTCGTGACCAGTCTTGATTAAAAATCACAAAATCATTTAAATAGATGGAAGGAAAAAAAAAAAACGAATTTGACACAACTTTGTACCTTTTCTTAATGAAAAACTCTCAACAAACTAGGTATAAAAGAAATTTACGTCAACAAAATAAAAGCCAGATATGGAAAGTTCACAGCTAACATCATATTCAACAACAACAACAACAAAAAGGCTGAAAGCTTTTCCTCTAAAATCAGGAACAAGGAAAGATGCCCATTCTCATCTCTATTCAACACAGTACTGGAAATCCTAGCCAGAGCAATTAGATAGAAAAAGAAATTAAATACATCTAAATTGGAAAGAGATAAGTAACATTTGCACATGACATGGTTTTCCATGTAGAAAACCTTAAAGAGTCCACAGAAAATCTGTAAAAATTAATAAGCAAATCCAGCAACATTTCATGATATAAATAAACTTACAAAGTCTATCATGTGTAGTTTCAGTTATTAAGATGAATAAGTTCTAGATATCTGCTGTACAACATCGCACCTATTGTTAACAATATTGTACTGTACACTTAACATTTTGTCAGAAGCATAAATCTCATGTTGAGTTTTCTTACTACAATAAAGAATTTTTTTAAATTTATCCATCAAAAGATACTATTAGAAAAAAATGAAAAGGCAAGCTACATATTGGAATAAAACATAGGCCAAACACAGTTTGGTAAAAAGATTTACATTCAGATTATTTGTATATATATACATATATATATAAATTTAGATAGTTTATAAATAGACACTTCACTGAAGTGAATATATGAATAGTCATGAAATATGTTGAATATGAGTATTCAATAGAAAAATGCTTCCCTGGTGTGTGGTAAAGAATCTGCTTGTGATATGGGAGACCTGGTTTTGATCCATGGGTTGGGAGGATTCCCTGAAGAAGGGAAGGCAACCCACTTGAATATTCTTGCCTGGGGAATTCCATGGACAGAGGAGCCTGGTGGGCTACAGTCTATGGGGTTGCAAACAGTCAGATACGACTGAGCGACTAACTTTCACTAGAAAATGCAAATTACAATTTGAGTCATCATCATACATAGATTTGAATGACTAGCATTAAAACTCAAAACCAGAATCAAAAATGCTGAAATTACCAATTCAAGGGGTGTACATATTACAGAATCGAATGCTTATATTTTATGTTAGGAATGTGATATACTTCAGGACATGGAACAACAGACTTTTCAAATCAGGAAGGGAGTACGTCAGGGCTGTATATTGTCACCGTTTATTTAACTTATATGCAGAGTACACCATGAGAAACGCTGGACTGGATGAAGCACAAGCTGGAATCAAGATTGCCAAGAGAAAAATCAATAACCTCAGATATGCAGACGACACCACATTTTATGGTAGAAAGCAAAGAAAAACTGAAGAACCTCTTGATGAAAGTGAAAGAAGAGTATGAAAAAATTGACTTAAAACTCAACATTCAGGGTTATCGTTACCACCTTTCTTTCTAAATTCCACATATATATGTTAGTATACTGTATTGGTGTTTTTCTTTCTGGCTTACTTCACTCTGTATAATATCATATAAGAAACTAATCACCAGTCCAGGTTCAATGCAGGGTATAGGATGCTTCGGGCTGGTGCACTAGGATGACCCAGAGAGATGGTACAGGAAGGGAGGTGGGAGGGGGTGTACACCCGTGGCAGATTCATGTTGATGTATGGCAAAACCAATATAATATTGTAAAGTAAAATAAATAAATAAAATAAATAAAACATAAGCTTATGAAAAAAACAAAAAAACAAACAAACACCTCAACATTCAGAAAACTAAGATCCTGGCATCAAGCCCCATCACTTCATGGCAAAATAGATGGGGAAACAATAGAAACAGTGACAGACTTTATTTTTGGGGGGCTCCAAAATCACTGCAGATGGTGACTGCAGCTGTGAAATCAAAAGATGCTTGCTCTTTGGAAGACAGGTCACTTTAGTCAAAACTATGGTTTTTCCAGTAGTCATGTATGGATCTGAGAGTTGGACTATAAAAAAAACTGAGCACCAAAGAACTGATGCTTTTGAACTGTGGTGTTGGAGAAGAATCTTGAGAGTCCCTTGGACTGCAAGGAGTTCCAACCAGTCCATCCTAAAGGAAATCAGTCCTGAATATTCATTGGAAGGACTGATGTTGAAGCTGAAACTCCAATACTTTGGCCACCTGATGCAAAGAACTGAATCATTTGAAAAGATCCTGATGCTGAGTAAGATTGAAGGCAGGAGGAGAAGGGGATAACACAGAATGAGATGGTTGGATGGCATCACCAACTTTATGGATATGAGTTTGAGTAAGCTCCAGGAATTGGTGAAGGACAGGGAACCTTGGTGTGCTGCAGTCCATGGGGTCACAAAGAGTTGGACACGACTGAGCAACTGAACTGAACTGAACTGATTCTTCAGGAACTTTGGACTGGCAGTTTATTATAAAGTCAGACACAGGCTTATCATACTAACCAGCAGCCTTACTCCTAGTTCCTTGTCCAAGAGCAAAGAAAATTGATACATATCTTTCTATAAAAGCTTTATTCATAATCTAACTAAACTGGAAACAACCTAAATATTTTTTTAAGCTGGTGAAAGTATAAATAAACCAGTTATATTAAAGAACAGAGCAGTACTGAACAATGAGTAAACAACTATTCATACACACAGAGCTGTGAATAAATAAAAATATATTAGGCAAATTAAATGAAGCCATATTCATACTGTATGCTAAATACTATGTACTGTATGTACTGTATGATTCCACTTATGTCACATTCTGGAAAATCCAAGACTTTTGGACAAGACAGTTTGGTGGTTGCTAAGGGGCTGGAACTGGTAAAAGAGCTTAAAAGAAATGGGGAGATTTAGATCTACTTGTTATCTAGATCATAGCAGTTGACTAAATGTATCTCTCATCAGTCATGTATTTATACACAAAACGTGAATTTGGCTTTATATAGATTGCTGCTGCTGCTGCTAAGTCTCTTCAGTTGTGTCTGACTCTGTGCGACCCCATAGATGGCAGCTCACCAGGCTTCCCCGTCCCTGGGATTTTTAGGCCTTATTAAATCTGGCTTCAAAATAATTGCCCAAATTTAGTAGTGAGATCCATTTTTATTGTATATAAGTTGTGCTAATGAATTTTACATAAAGGGATATTCTTAAATTTTATATTTTATGTATTTTGTCAAAAATAGAACTATGTTGTTTTTAATTGTTTATTTTTGACATCAGAAATGAAAGCTTAGAAAATTACAGTGATTTGAAACCCAAATTAAATTGTCAATAGAATTTTGGTATTATTAATACTGTTTTTTCAGTCCTGATGTTACTGAGCAATGAACATATGAATTTGACATAAAATCAACTTAGTTACTCATCGCAACTCTGCCACAATATGGATAAAACTCAATAGTGATGTCGTGACATTTAATTAAGTCCATGTATTGAAAGCACTGTTACACAGTCAGCACTTCTTAGGTATTCAGTAAAAATTAAATCTTCTCTATTGTAAAAGAAGATGAATCAGTTTCAATAATTTACTCCCAGGTCACAGCCAGGATTTACTGAATGGGGAAACTAAACACAAGTTTCTCACACTACATTCCATGATGTCTACACGTAGAATACTTATCCTAACTCCTCATTATGAATTACTCTTGATGTCTCATTGAAAGTGCCATATATGAGTAAAAAATAAAGCAGGACAAAGGCTAACAAAGTTTTGCCAAGAGAACACACTGATCAGAGCAAACATCCTCTTTCAAAAAAAGATGACTCTACACATGGACATTATCAGATGCTCAATACTGGAAGCAGACTAATTATATTATTTGCAGACAAAGATGGAGAAGCTCTACACAGTCAGCAAAAATAAGACTGGGAGTGGACTGTGGCTCAGATCATGAACTCTTTATTGCCAAATTCAGACTTAAATTGAAGAAATTATGGAAAACCACTAGGCTATTCAGGTATGNAATTATATTATTTGCAGCCAAAGATGGAGAAGCTCTATACAGTCAGCAAAAATAAGACTGGGAGTGGACTGTGGCTCAGATCATGAACTCTTTATTGCCAAATTCAGACTTAAATTGAAGAAATTATGGAAAACCACAAGGCTATTCAGGTATCACCTAAATCAAATCCCTTATGATTATACAATAGAAGTGACAAATATATTCAGGGATTAGATCAGATAGACAGAGTACCTGAAGAACAATGGAAAATGTTATTAATCAAAACCATCCCCAAGAAAAGGAAATGCAAAAAGGCAAAATGGTTATCTGAGGGGACCATACAAAGGCGGGCTTTGGGTAGCATCATTATGAACAAAGCTAGTAGAGGTGGTGGAATTCTAGCTGAGCTTTTTCAAATCCTAAAAGATGATCTTGTTAAATTGCTACACTCAATATGCCAGCAAATTTGGAAAACTTAGAGTGGCCACAAGACTGAAAAAAGTCCGTTTTCATTCCAATCACAAAGGGCAATGCCAAAGAATATTCAAACTTCTGCACAACTGCACTCATCTCATAGGCTAGTAAAGTAATGCTCAAAATTCTCCAAGCTAGGCTTCAACAGTACATGAACCAAGAACTTTCAGATGTTCAGACTGGATTTAGAAAAGGCAAAGGAACCAGAGGTCAAATNATCACAAAGGGCAATGCCAAAGAATATTCAAACTTCTGCACAACTGCACTCATCTCATAGGCTAGTAAAGTAATGCTCAAAATTCTCCAAGCTAGGCTTCAACAGTACATGAACCAAGAACTTTCAGATGTTCAGACTGGATTTAGAAAAGGCAAAGGAGCCAGAGGTCAAATTGCCAAAGTCTGTTGGATCATAGAGATTAAAAAAAAAAAAAAAAAGCAAGAAAATTCCCCAAAAAACATCTACTTCTGCTTTATTGACTGTGCTAAAGCCTTTGACTGTGTGGATCACAACAAACTGTTGAAAATTCTGAAAGAGAAGGGAATACCAGATCACCTTACCTACATTCTGGAAACCTATATTTGGGTCAGGAAGCAACAGTTAGAACCAGACATGGGACAATGGACTGGTTCCAAATTGGGAAAGGACTACATCAAGGCTGTTATAACAGTAGGACGAATAAATTGAATATACATAGTATACTTTACGACTTAACCTACTTCGGGTTCGACCTTAGTTCTAACGACCCTCTTTGTAGTTATTGGAGTCTAAAAGTCTACTGTGGTGAGAAAACCATCTTTCGTTTCTCCTTGATTTCTCAGACAACTACTTTTACTTTCTCCTTTGACTTTTTAGACGTTTAAAACTCAACATTCAAAAAACTAAGATCATGGCATCAAACTGACTGAGCATGTGGTTTTGAAGTGTTTAAACATTTAAAATGTATCAGTTTAGTCGCTCAGTCATGTCTGACCATTTGCGACCCCATGGACTGCAGCACGGCAGGCCTCCCTGTCCCTGTCTCTTATACACATCTAGATGTGTATAAGAGACAGATCCAGTCCCAACACTTCATGACAAATAGATGGGCAAAAAATGGACACAGTGACAGTCTTTATTTTCTTGGGCTCCCAAATCACTGCAGATGGTGATTGCAGCCATGAAATTAAAAGATGTTTTTTTCTTGGAACAAAAGCTATGACAAACTTAGAAAGCATATTAAAAAGCAGAGAGGTTACTTTGCTGACAATGGTCTGTCTAGTCAAAGCTATGGTTTTTCTAGTAGTCATGTATGGATGTGAGAGCTGGACCATAATGAAAGCTGAGCACCAAAGAACTGAATCTTTTGAACTGTGATGTTGGAGAAGACTCTTGAGTCCCTTGGACAGCAAGGAGATCCATCAGTCCATCCTAAATGAAATCAGTCCTGAATATTCATTGGAAGTACTGATGATGAAGCTGAAACTCCACTACTTTGACCACCTGATGTGAATAACTGACTCATTAGAAAAGACCCTGCCCTGATACTGGAGAATAAAAATGTCTCAGTCGTGTCCTACTCTTTGCAACCCTGTGGACTGTAGCCTACCAGACTCCTCCATCCATGGACTTTTCCAGCAAGAATACTGGAGTGGCTTACCATTTCCTTCTTCAGGGGATCAAACCTGTGTCTCCCTCATTGCAGGTAGACGCTTTGCCATCTGAGCCACCAGGGAAGCCTAATACTAGAGAAGGAAATGACAACCCACTCCAGTATTCTTGCCTGGAAAAATCCATGGACAGAGGAACCTAGAGGGCTGCAGTCCATGGGGTTACATGATTGGGAACACATGTATGAGGGTGAGAGGAGATGGGTTTGTAGCATTAAATGCA
>SJYX01009205.1:288264-298661 GCA_006410675.1 Oreotragus oreotragus | reverse complement strand
CTTCTGTTTCGTTAAGTATGCTAAAGCCTTTGATTGTGTGGATTACAACAAAGTATGGAAAATTCTTAAAGAGAAGTATGCGGGTCAGAAGCAACAGAAACTGGACATGGAACAATGAACTGTTTCAGAACTGGGAAAGGAGTATGATAAGACTATATATTGTCACCCTGCTTATTTAACTTATATACAGAGTACATCATGCATAATGCCCAGGCTGGGTAAAGCATAAGCTGGAATCAACATTGACGGGAGAAATATCAATAACCTCAGATAGCAGAAAATATCACTTTCATGGCAAAAAGTAAAGAAGAACTAAAGAGCCTCTTGATGAAGGTCAAAACTGGCTTGAAACTCAACTGTCAAAAAAACTAAGATCATGGTATCTGGCTCCTTCACTTCATGGCAAATAAAAGGACAAAAAGTGGAAGCAGTGCCAGGTTTTATTTTACTGAGCTGCAAAATCACTGGGAATGATGACTGCAGCCATGAAATCAAAAGACAATTGCTGAGCTCTGTCTCCCATCTCCTGTGTCTCCTGCAGTGTGGACGGATTTGTTACCACTGAGCCATCAAAGAAGCCCTCCTTGGGAGGAGAGTTATGACAAACCTGCTGCTGCTGCTGTCACTTCAGTCGTGTCCGACTCTGTGCGACCCCATAGATGGCAGCCCACCAGGCTCCCCCATCCCTGGGATTCTCCATTCCTTCTCCAATGCATGAAAGTGAAAAGTGAAACTGAAGTGGCTCAGTCGTATCTGACTCTTAGCGACCCCATGAACTGCAGCCTACCAGGCTCCTCCATCCATAGGATTTTCCAGACAAGAGTACTGCAGTGGGGTGCCAGTGCCTTCTCCAATGACAAACCTAGGCAGTGTAATAAAAAGCAGAGACATCACTTTGCCAACAAAGGTCCATATAGTCAAAGCTATAGTTTTTCCATTAGTCATGTATGACTGTGAGAGTTGTTCTATGAAGAAGACAGAGTGCTGAAGAATTGATGCATTAAAATTCTGGTACTGGAGAAGACTCATGAGAGTCCAAACCGGTCAGTCCTACAGGAAATCAATCCTGAATATTCATTCGAAGGACTGATGCTGAAGCTGAAGCTTCAATACTTTGACCATCTAATGTGAAGAGCCAACTCATTGGAAAAGACCCTGATGCCGGGAAAGATTTAAGGCAAAAGGAGAAGGGGCTGCAAAGGATGAGATTCTTAGAATCACCAACTCAATGGACATGAATTTGAGCAAACTCTAGGATATAGTGGAGGACAGAGGATCCTGGCATGCTACAGTCCATGGAGTCACTCAGAGTCAGGCATGACTTACCAGCTTAGTGACTGAACAACAACAGTTATTTTACTTAACACAAAAATTGAAGATGTAGGACACAAAACTGCAATCCCAACTTTTCTGTATATTCTTTACAACTATATGTATATTATCTATTCTCTCTATACTATTTACATTTATGCCATCCACTTTGAAGTTACCAAAATGTGTACTTATTAGAAACGATAAAGACATTTCCCTTTGTAATTTTATTCATAGTGTTGAAAGGAAGCTGGTAAGTATCTATTCTATATTTAAGATGTAGGACACAAAACTGCAATCCCAACTTTTCTGTATATTCTTTACAACTATATGTATATTATCTATTCTCTCTATACTATTTACATTTATGCCATCCACTTTGAAGTTACCAAAATGTGTACTTATTAGAAACGATAAAGACATTTCCCTTTGTAATTTTATTCATAGTGTTGAAAGGAAGCTGGTAAGTATCTATTCTATATTGCCCTCTGGTATTTCCTGGAGCTCTAGTAAATAACTTTGAATAATGTAATTAACAAAAAGGGTCTTTTTTCCCTTTTAATATATGTTCTTATGTATAAATGACTTCTCAGAGATTATGCCTGATTAGTGAATTGCACAGATTAGCTATTCATGCTTTATATCATCAAGAAAAGAAACTGACACTTAAAGCACACGTGTACACACACACCACTACAATCACCATCACAACTTTAACATCAGAATTCTGTTGGTTTTTATCTAAAATCTAAGTTGCATTGTAATTAGGTTTGTGATACAATATTTAAGCTTCAGGAAAGTAAGAATTTTACCTGTTTAATTTATTTCTGAATCTTCATATCCAGAATAGGGTCTGGAATACAATATATGTTCATTGAATATTTTTAAATGGAGTACAGTAATGTGGTTATTGAATGTAATTTCAAGAATTTAACAGTGTATTTCCAATATTAATTGATTTACCATATAAAAGGGAATAACTCAGCTTTTCCAATTAACTTTATTTGAAATGAAGCAAGTTTTGAATACCTACCGGCAACAAAATTTGGGCAAACATCTTTTGGTTTACTCACCATGACCATCATGCTCTTTACATACCCTTCACTCATTTAGTTTATTCCAATTTCACTAAGTTAAAAGCTAAACTAAATTATTTCCTGCCTTCAGAAGAGTAAGATGCACATATTTATGTATGTGTTTTTGTTTAAACCTAAATTATCTTTTTCAAAGATTTGCTTTAATTTATTCATTTACTGAGCACTTACTCTACCTATAAGGTATTTATACAGATCCTGTAGTTGTGTGAATGCATAAAATCATGGTTTCTTACCTCTATCATAATCCGACTTCAGTTCAGTTCAGTTCAGTTGCTCAGTCATGTCCGACTCTTTGCAACCCCATGAATCGCAGCACGCCAGGCCTCCCTGTCCATCATCAACTCCCAGAGTTCACCCAGACTCACGTCCATTGAGTCAGTGATGCCATCCTGCCATCTTAACCTCAGGTGATATTAAATTGCTTTATTTTTAACTGCTTGTATGTCTCAGAACTACAACAGAGGTAGATATAAAACGCTATTTGAGCAGAGTGAAGGCCAGTCATTTCATTCCAAAGAGAGAGAATTCCACAAACCACACTAAAAATTGCATACATATAAATATATCTAAATATAACTATTTGTTTCAGAATTTGAATGTAAGATTATGAAGCATTTAACTTGAAATGTAGAATGGTAAAGTGAAGCGTTAGTCACTCAGTCATGTCCAGCTCTTTGCAACGCCAGGGACTGGGGCTCACCAGGCTCTTCTGTCCATGAGATTCTCTAAGCAAGAATACTGGAGTGGGTTACCATTTCCTTCTTCAGGAGATCTTCCCAATCCAGGGATCAAACCTGGGTCTCCTGCCTTGCAGGTAGACTGTTTACCATCTGAGCCACCAGGGTCTTTGCAACGCCAGGGACTGGGGCTCACCAGGCTCTTCTGTCCATGAGATTCTCTAAGCAAGAATACTGGAGTGGGTTACCATTTCCTTCCTCAGGAGATCTTCCCAATCCAGGGATCAAACCTGGGTCTCCTGCCTTGCAGGTAGACTGTTTACCATCTGAGCCACCAGGGGAAAATTTTTGGCTTTACACTGAATTATTTAACTACAACTTAAATCTACAAGATTCCTGGGAAATCATCCATAGTCTATGTTAAGAATTTTACAGAGAAAATATTGAATAAAGTGGTTATGATGTGATACTAATGCTGAAATTATCAATATATTTTCCTCCATGAATATAGGAGGATACAGGAGGAAATAGATGATGTTTTGATAGCAAACAACTCTAATGCCATCTGGAGGACTTTTTCTTTTCTTAATGGGCATAGCAAGCATTCATTATATTATTTAGCAGAAAAGCACTTTGCTCTGGTCCTTGTAAGTGTGTGCTCAGTCACTCAGTATCTTACTCTTTGAGACCCTTTGGACTATACCCACCAGGCTCCTCTGTCCATGAGATTTCCCAGGCAAGAATACTGGAGTGAGTTGCCATTTCTTCCTCCAGGGGATCTTCCTGACTCAGGGATCGAACCCGTGTCTCCTGCATCTCCTTGCATTGGCAGGCAGATTCTTTAACACTGAACCACTGGGAAGTCCTTCTAGTCTTTTTTGTTGTTCAGTCGCCAAGTTATGTCCAACTCTTCATGATCCCATGGACAGCAGCACCCCAGGCTTCTCTGTCCCTCACCATCTCCTGAAGTTTGCCCAAGTTCATGTCCATTGAATGGGTGATGCCATCCAACCATCTCATCCTCTTCACCTTCTGCCTTCAATCTTTCCCAGTCTGAGGGGCTTTCCCAAGACTGTGAATGAATGAATGACTGTGAAGGACTGTGAATGAATCAGTGTTCCTTAAATATAAATCTATTTTAGATTATTCAGTTCTTCTGCTTTATAGTGGTTGTAAGCTTGGGTTTTGGCGTCATTCTGATTTAAATTTGAGTCACAGAAGTCTCATTCACCAGTTGTCTCTTGAGCATGTTACTGGAGCTTTCAGTTTCAGTGTGCCTTTCTTTTAAATAGGAATATTAGTAATTTCTGCTCTATATGATTATTTTATGTATTATTTTCAATATAAATTTATTTACTTTAATTGGAGGTTAATTGCTTTACAGTATTGTATTAGGTGGTATACTACATGTAGAGCATTTTCTTAACTGCCTGATCTGTAATACGTTTTCAGTAAATAATAACAATCACCACCACCATCAACAATAGCACCATCACCTCACGCCTATGACAAGACTACCACCACCATTACCACTATCACTACTGATATATTACCATTCTTCTTACTAAACTGTTTGTAATTAGGAAAACACATTTTAGTTGGCTTTGCTGCTGTCTACTCAAGCTAATATGACTTACCAGTGAATCAATGTGTCTAGCCAGGATTTGGAGATTCAGAAAACCATAACTACTTGAGTCACATTTTTATATCACAATGAATCATACTGTTTTACCTGCAATGTGTTACTTGTAATTTCTCTACACGGTATAATCATTGTGGTCATGAAATATGGTGGTGGAAAATGTATGCACAATATACTGGAAGTAAACTATAATTCAAACTCATCAGTTACTTGCTATACAGAAGAAAGACCAATTTTCCTGTATCTTTAATTGAAAATAGAAAATCAAAGTGTAGGGTTCTTGTTGATTGTCTGTCATCCTTGGGGTTTCTATTTTAGACAAATTATGGACATTCAGATTGGAGGAGTCTGAAAGTTAATTCTTGTTAAAAATTGACTTTATAGAGAAAGAAAAAAGAGGCTTAGAATATTATATAAAAAGAATGGTGAATAGAATAGAAATTATATTGATAAAGAGAAGTATATTAAGTATAATAAATATAAAGTGAACATACTAATTAAATTAATGAATTTGTGGAGGATAGACATTAAGAAAAATGATATATTAAGNTCACCAGTTGTCTCTTGAGCATGTTACTGGAGCTTTCAGTTTCAGTGTGCCTTTCTTTTAAATAGGAATATTAGTAATTTCTGCTCTATATGATTATTTTATGTATTATTTTCAATATAAATTTATTTACTTTAATTGGAGGTTAATTGCTTTACAGTATTGTATTAGGTGGTATACTACATGTAGAGCATTTTCTTAACTGCCTGATCTGTAATACGTTTTCAGTAAATAATAACAATCACCACCACCATCAACAATAGCACCATCACCTCACGCCTATGACAAGACTACCACCACCATTACCACTATCACTACTGATATATTACCATTCTTCTTACTAAACTGTTTGTAATTAGGAAAACACATTTTAGTTGGCTTTGCTGCTGTCTACTCAAGCTAATATGACTTACCAGTGAATCAATGTGTCTAGCCAGGATTTGGAGATTCAGAAAACCATAACTACTTGAGTCACATTTTTATATCACAATACTGTTTTACCTGCAATGTGTTACTTGTAATTTCTCTACACGGTATAATCATTGTGGTCATGAAATATGGTGGTGGAAAATGTATGCACAATATACTGGAAGTAAACTATAATTCAAACTCATCAGTTACTTGCTATACAGAAGAAAGACCAATTTTCCTGTATCTTTAATTGAAAATAGAAAATCAAAGTGTAGGGTTCTTGTTGATTGTCTGTCATCCTTGGGGTTTCTATTTTAGACAAATTATGGACATTCAGATTGGAGGAGTCTGAAAGTTAATTCTTGTTAAAAATTGACTTTATAGAGAAAGAAAAAAGAGGCTTAGAATATTATATAAAAAGAATGGTGAATAGAATAGAAATTATATTGATAAAGAGAAGTATATTAAGTATAATAAATATAAAGTGAACATACTAATTAAATTAATGAATTTGTGGAGGATAGACATTAAGAAAAATGATATATTAAGAAAGATAAGACTGAAGAGCTTCTATGTGTTAGCAACCCCAGAAATATGAAAAGCCAAGAACACTTTCAGTGTTCAAGGAAATGGAGCATAGGGCAAAGCTAAAAACTGAAATACACAGACACTTCTCCTGGTTGCTGTGGTTACGGGTCTTCCTACTCTAGTTAGCTTAATATAATGATAAAAAAAAGACACTACATGAAAATGAAATAAACAGTAATTAGTCACAAACATTTTGGGTAAAAATTTGGAATAGATTTGTGCTGTCTTCAAGGAAAAGATGCTATCACAAGGGGATGGTGAGAAAAGAGATTGTACTGAGTGCATGAGATTAAAAGGCTGTGAGCTCTGTCAAACTTTTTAGGTATCTGTGGTGTGTGCAAATAAACTTAACAGAGTGGCTATCTACTTAGGCTTATATCAATGCAATGTAGACGGAACCCTGGTCTGGCAAAGGGAGTTTTCTTTCTGGCCATTCTGGGAGAAGTGATTTGAAGCCTAACTGCTTAAAACCTTCCCCACTCTCCCTGCACCTTGCTTCCACCAAGGACATATATTCTGAGAAAGAGCCACTGAGGCAAAATGAAATTAATATTTTCCAGTAATACAGCATTCTTTGAACAAATTCATTCATAAAATTCATATGGGGCAAATTCTAATTACCAGCAACTGTTCTAGCACTGGGGATGGGCGATGAACAAATGAGATAAAGTTGTCTACATTCATGAAATGTATATTCTAGTAAATTCATGAAATGAACTAGAGATAAGATTACCAACATCTATCGGATCATAGAAAAAATAATGAAATTCTAGAAAAACCTCTATACTGCTTCATTGACTTTGCTAAAGCCTTTTACTGGGGGATTACAACAAACTAAGGAAAATTTTTAAAGACATGGAAATACCAGACCACCTTACATGTCTCCTGAGAAATATGCATGTAGGTCATGAAGCAACAATTAGAACTGAACGTGGGACAACAGACTGCTTCCAAATTGGAAAAGGAGTACATCAAGCCTGTGTATTGTCACCCTACTTATTTAATTTATATGCAGACTGCTGCTGCTGCTGCTAAGTCACTTCAGTCGTGTGCGACTCTGTGCAGCCCCATAGACAGCAGCCCACCAGGCTCCTCTGTCCCTAGGATTCTCCAGGCAAGAACACTGGAGTGGTTGCTGTTTCCTTCTCCAATGCATGAAAGTGAAAAGTGAAATGTGAAAGTGAAGTTGCTCTGTTGTGTCCGACTCTTCGCGCCCCGTGGACTGCAGCCTACCAGCCTCCTCCATCCATGGGATTTTCCAGGCAAGAGTACTGGAGTGGGGTGCCATTGCCTTCTCCATATATACAGACTACCTGATGTGAAATGCCTAGCCAGATGAATCACAAGCAGAATCACGATTGCCAGGAAAAATATCAACAACTTCAGATTTACAGATGATATCACTTTAATGGCAGAAAGTGAAGAGAAACTAAAGAGACTCTTGATGAGGGTGAAAGAGCAGAATGAAAAAGCTGGCTTAAAACTCATCATTCAAAAACTGAAGATCATGGCATCCAGTTCCATCACTTCATGGCAAATAGATGGAGAAAAAGTGAAAACAATGGCGGGTTTTATTTTCTGCAGAAAGTGAAGAGAAACTAAAGAGACTCTTGATGAGGGTGAAAGAGCAGAATGAAAAAGCTGGCTTAAAACTCATCATTCAAAAACTGAAGATCATGGCATCCAGTTCCATCACTTCATGGCAAATAGATGGAGAAAAAGTGAAAACAATGGCGGGTTTTATTTTCTTGGACCCCAAAATAACTGTAAACAGCGACTGCAGCCAAGAAATTAAAAGATGCTTGCTCCTTGGAAGAAAAGTTGTGACCAACCTAGATAGCATATTCAAAAGTAGAGACATTGCTTTGCCGACTAAGGTCCGTCTAGTCAAGGCTATGGTTTTTCCAGTGGTCATGTAAGGATGTGAGCGCCGAAGAATTGATGCTTTTGAACTGTGGTGTGGGAGAAGACTCAAGACTCCCTTGGACTGCAAGGAGATCCAACTAGTCCATTCTGAAGGAGATCAGCCCTGGGATTTCTTTGGAAGCAATGATGCTAACGTTGAAACTCCAGTACTTTGGCCACCTCATGCGAAGAGTTGACTCATTGGAAAAGACTCTGATGCTGGGAGGGATTGGGGGCAGGAGGAGAAGGGGACGACCGAGGATGAGATGGCTGGATGGCATCACTGACTCAATCGACGTGAATCTGAGTGAACTCTGGGAGTTGGTGATGGACAGGGAGGCCTGGCTTGCTGAGATTCATAGGGTCACAAAGAGTCGGACACAACTGAGTGACTGAACTGAACTGAACTGAGAGTTGGACCATAAAGAAGGCTGAGTACTGAGGAATTTATAATTTTGAATTGTGGTGCTGGAGAAGACTCTTGAGAGTCTCTTTTACAGCAAACAGATCAAACCAATCAATTATGAAGGAAATCAACCCTGAATGTTCATTTTGAAGGATTGTTGGTGAAACTGAAGATCCAGTACTTTGAACACCTGTTGTGAAGAGCCAACTCACTCGGAAAAACCCTGTTACTGGGAAAGATTGAGGGTAGGAGGGAAAGGAGGTGAAAGAGAATGAAATTGCTAGATGGCATCACTGACTCAATGGACATGAGTTTGGACAAACTTCTGTAGACAATGAAGAACAGAGAAGACTGGTGTGCTGAAGTCCATGGAATCACAAAGAGCTGAATGCAACTCTATGACTGAACAAACAAAAGTAAAACCACATGGTTATCTTTGGATATTTGTACTTAAGTGTAGATATACTTCAAATTTTACATTCTGATATTCCATAGCATGGATGAGGCTTAATTTATTTAATTATTTCTCTGTTGTTGAACCCTTATTTCATTAAGATATAAAATCTAGTTAGTATGAATGTACTCACTATAAATATTAAAACGAATATAGAGAGATTTAAGTATAAACCATTTTCATTGGCACATATGTGGATCTGTGACTTTGAGTACAGCTCTAAAGCTGGCATTTTACATCAAAGGGTAGGGGCATTTTGATTCTTAGAGATACTATTAAGTGAGTTCGTTCAGTCATGTCTGACTCCGCAGTCCCATGGACTACAGTCTGTGGAATTCTCCAGGCCAGAATACTGGAGAGAGACTATTTGATTTACCTTAAGAATGATGTATAATATCAAAACCAGAAAAATGACATTAATACAATCCAGAGCTTGTTTAGGTTTAACCAATTTTTGATGAACTCATCTGTGTGTGTGTTTTTTTAAATTTTATCACATTGTAGATTTATGTAGCATCACAATCAAGATACAGAACTGTTTCATCAGTACAAGATTCCCTCATGCTGTATCATTGTAACTACACCCATCCCTTCCCAATTTTATGGAACTGTCTTTTTAGATTCAGCATAATTCCCTTGAGATTATATCCAAGTTGTTGTATGGATCAATAACTTATTCCTTTTTATTGCTGAATATTATTCTATGATACCAATTATCAAAGTTTGTTTAAACATTTATTTTTAAAGATATTTCATTTACAGTTTGGAGCTATTACAAATAAAGTTGCTATAAATATTACTGCACACATTTCTGTATAAACAAAAGTAAGCTTTCATTTTCTGGGATAAATGCCCAAGTGCAATTCTTAGGTCATATGGTAAGTGCACATTTAGTTTTATCAGAAACTGCCAAACTGTTCTTCAAAGTATTATATCATTTTATATTCTGACTGACAAAGCATGAGAATAAGCAGTTTTTCTGCATCTTAATCAACATTTGGTGTTACCAATATGTGTTTTTTATTTTAGCCATTTTGATATTAAATAACCCATCTTTAAATCTTTATAAGGCAGAATATATTTTGTTATTTGCATAAGTAGATAAGTTGGGCATTTTAAACATATTAAAAAGGAAAATATGTATACACATCTGCTAGCTATTTTAGTATATAATTATAAAATGATGAATAAAGGTGCTGAAATTAAATGGTGAATAGTGCTGAATTTGATTCTAAATGTCATAATTTCAAATTTATGTTCTGCTATTTACTAGTTATGTAATCTCTGGTATGTCCCTTTCAGTTCAGTTCAGTCGCTCAGTCGTGTCCGACTCTTTGCGACCCCATGAATCGCAGCACG
>SJYX01009205.1:213489-239181 GCA_006410675.1 Oreotragus oreotragus | reverse complement strand
AAAGAATGGGACACGACTGAGTGATTTGCACTCACAAAATGTTTTAATAAAGAAGGATAGAAGAATTTAAATAGTTGGCACAAGCTAGTTCTAGAATAAAGTTGGCAATAAACATTAATAATTTAAGATATCTTTTAGACTTATAAATTATAATGCATCAAATTAGTTTCTTATGTACAACCAAATCAGAAAAGAAACATTTTGTGTATGGAATAGAGGAACATTTGAGAACAAAGTGAAGATGTGAACAGCTTATATATATGTATATATGTATGTGTGCATATATATGCATATATGTATAATCTGTGTATATATAATTCAGTTGTATAATATATAAATATATATATAATTCAGTTGCATAATATATAGTTTCTTGTAATACATATAAAGCATATATATGTAGCCATTAATGCATATCTATATATTTATGATATGTACACACACAGACACACATATATATATATATATACAGTTACAGATTATAGATATGTAGTTGCATCTACAATCAAAACCAAGATATAGAATATTTCTTTCATTTCAGAAAATTTCACCATGGTCCTTTATAGACAACATCCCCACTTCCTGCTACCCTCAACTTCTGATCGCTGGCAAATACTGATCTCTTTTCTGTTGCTATAATTTTTGACCTTTCCAGAATTTCATATAACTGAAGTGTTACGTAGGACATAGCCTTTTGAGTCTGGGTAGTTTTACTTAGCATAATGCTTTGGCAACTCACCTATGTTGTTTCAGGTAATAGTAACTTACTCCTTTTATTGTTGAGTAGTATTTTGTTGTATGGATGGACCACAGCTAGTTCATTCTTTAATCAGTAGATGGACATTTCATTTGTTTCCAGTTTGGGGTAATTTTGTTTAAAATTGCTATGAGCAATTGGATAAAAGCTTTCATATACTTTGGTCACCTGATGCAGAGAGTCAACCCATTGGAAAAGACCCTAATGCTGGGAAAGATTGAAGATGAAAGGAGAAGAAAGTGGTGGAGGATAAGATGGTTAGATAACATCACCGAGTCAATGGACATGAATTTGAGCAAAGTCTGGGATATAGTGAAGGACAGGGAAGCCTAGTGTGCTGCAGTCCATGGGGCTGCAGACACGACTGAGTGACGGAACAACAACATCAAGAAACAAACGTCTTCATTTCTCCAACAGTGGGATTGCTGCATAGTGTGCGAATAATATGCTAGATCTAAAGAAAAATTTCCAAAGTGTTCTAATAGCTTCATTTTCACCAGACTTATATGAGAGATCCAGTTGCCAGGCATCCTCACCAACAGTTGAAATTGAATTTATTTTCCTAAACCATTATAATTGCTGTATAATTCTCTTTGTAGCTTTAATTTGAATTTCCCAAAGAAAAGTTATGACCAACCTAGATAGTATATTGAAAAGCAGAGACACTACTTTGCTGACTAAGGTCCATCTAGTCAAGGCTGTGGTTTTTCCTGTGGTCATGTATGGATGTGAGAGTTGGACTGTGAAGAAAGCTGAGCACCAAAGAATTGATGCTTTTGAATTGGGGTGTTGGAGAAGACTCTTGAGAGTCCCTTGGTCTGCAAGGAGATCCAAGCAGTCCATTCTGAAGGAGATCAGCCCTGGGATTTCTTTGGAAGGAATGATGCTAAAGCTGTAGCTCCAGTACTTTGGCCACCTCGTGAGAAGAGTTGACTCATTGGAAAAGACTTTTCTGCTGAGTGGGATTGGGGGCAGGAGGAAAAGGGGACAACAGAGGATGAGATGGCTGGATGGCATCACCCACTCGATGGACGTGAGTTTGAGTGAACTCCGGGAGATGGTGGTAGACAGGGAGGCCTGGTGTGCTACGATCCATGGGGTCGCAAAGAGTGGGACCCAACTGAGTGATGGAACTGAAATGAACTGAACTGAACTGAACTAATGACTAGTGATGTTGAGCATCCTTTCATGTTGTTATTTGCTCAGTCTCTCTTCTTTAGGAAAATATTTGTACAAATACCTTCTTTTTTTCAAAAACAATGAGTTTTTTTCCTATTCTTATTGAGTTTTTTTGAGATGCTTTGGCTAAATTTTAATTATCTATTATGTATTTTAAAATATTTTACACTGATATATATGTCTTTATCTCTTTAAGTATTTCTTCCAAAAAATAAATATTTTCTTAGTGCACAAAAAGCATGAACCATAAGAGAAACTGATTTATTGAACATATATTCACAATTCACAGCTGTCTTTACTCTTTCTAGTAAATCTCAAAAGTAGGTGGTGTAAGCCATCCAATTTTGTTATTTTCAAAATTGTCTTTTTTAAACTTTTTTTGTGTTGTTTTCTATGAAAACTTTTAGCTATTAATTATCAATTGGGGATTNATATTTTCTTAGTGCACAAAAAGCATGAACCATAAGAGAAACTGATTTATTGAACATATATTCACAATTCACAGCTGTCTTTACTCTTTCTAGTAAATCTCAAAAGTAGGTGGTGTAAGCCATCCAATTTTGTTATTTTCAAAATTGTCTTTTTTAAACTTTTTTTGTGTTGTTTTCTATGAAAACTTTTAGCTATTAATTATCAATTGGGGATTGTCATATAAATTTAGAATTAGCCTATTAATTTCTAAAGAAGTAAATTAAAAAATAAATTTATATCTGAGATGCTGACTCTAAAATCAACTGGGAGCAGAACTGGCATCTTAATAACACTGACCTTTCCAGTCTATGAATGTGATATACATTAGAAAATTCAAGAGAAAAAAAGTATTGTATTCCCATCCTTTTGCTTACTATAGTCTTTCCTCCTCCTAATGTTTCAAGGCTCTTTTTAAAAAATCATTTTTTTGGTCTTCAGAGAACTATTCTAAAACTTTTGTGAGGCTGGTCTGCCCCTGACAAATTTGTTTAGTTTTACTTCTATTAAGAATACTTTTATTTCCCTTCCTTGCTGGAGAATATTTTTTCAGACCTTAGAATTCTGGGTAAATTTATGCGTTTGAAATGTACTACTTCCTTTTGACCCTCAGGGCTTCTGAATGAAAATCCAGTAATTCAGAAAAAAGTTTCAGTGTTTGGTCAGCTATTGTTTGTTTCTCACTACTTTCAAGATTTGTAACTCTTCAAAAGTTGAGTATGAGGTGTCCCTATATGGATGCATTTGGAAGTTTATTTAAGGTTTTACTATTGTATGCTGGTTTTTTTTTTTTTTTTAAACCAATTTTGTTAAGTTTTCATCCATCATTGCAAGTTATTTTTCAATCCCACATGCTTTCTTCTTTCTTTATGAAATTCAAATGATATAAAGATTAAGTATTTTGTCATAGCCCTACATGTCCCAAAATTCTATTTATTTATTTTGGTCTATTTTCGGTCTAGTCAAAGCTATGGTTTTTTCAGTAGTCATGTATGGCTGTGAGAGTTGGACTATAAAGAAAACTGAGCACGTAAGAATTGATGCTTTTGAAGTGTTGTGTTGGAGAAGACTCTTGAGAGCCCCTTGGACAGCAAGGAGATCCACCAATTAATCTTAAAGGAAATCACTCCTGAATATTCTTTGGAAGGACTGATGCTGAAGCTGAAACACCAATACTTTGGCCACCTGATGAAAAGAACTGACTCACAGGAAAAGACCCTCATGTTGGGAAAGATTGAAGGCAGAAGGAGAAGGGGACGAAAGAGGATGAGATGGTTGGATGGCATCACCGACTCAATGGACATGAGTTTGGGTGAACTCTGGGAGTTGGTGATGGACAGGGAGGCCTAGCATGCTGCGATTCATGGGATTGCAAAGGGTCGGACACAACTGAGTGACTGAACTGAATCTGAATTTTCTATCTGTTGTTCAGATTGAGTATTTTCTACTTTTCAATCATCTAGTTCATTGCTTCTTTTTCCACCCCTTCCATTCTGCTCTGGCTTCCCTAATAGCTCAGCTGGTAAAGAATCTGCCTGCAATGCAGGAGACCCCAGTTTGATTCCTGGGTCAGGAAGATCCCCTGGAGAAGGATAGGCAATCCACGCCAGTATTTTGTTGCTTCCCCAGTGGTTAAGATGGTAAAGAAACTGCCTGCAATTTGGAAGATCTAGGTCAGATCCCTGGATTGGGAAGATCCCCTGGAGGAGGGAAACGCTACAGTATTCTGGCCTGGAGAATTCCATGGACTATACAAGAGGCTGACAGGACTGAACAACTTTCACTTTCACTTTTGATTGCTTGCTTGAATTAGTTTTTTAAGCCTGGTCATTTTATCCTAACTATGAAAATTAATTTTGTTTTTTTGTGTCCAATTATCAAAAATCTAATTCTTCAGCCATTTTCAAGTCATCTGTTACAGAATGATCCTAGGAATCAAAATTGAACTATAGCACACATCCTTTACTTATTGATTATTTGATATGCCATAGACATGAGACACAATATTGTACCAATAACTATTTGTGCCCTTACATAGAAAAATATTTCATGATCAGTTTTATATATGTGTGTGTGTGTGTGTGTGTCTGTGATTTTACCTTGGTTCATAGGAAACTAATTGAAGTATTATTTTCTTAATATAATTTCTGTCCCTAGAGCACAATGATAAATTTGAAATCCTCGACACCTCTGATGCTTTCTTGGATTCCCTTACTTCATTTGGTTGAGCAGTAGCAAGAATTCACAACCCAGTATAACCTGAAACTGCAACTAAGACATCATTCTCTCAGGCAAATGTTAGATCAATGTCTAATATAGAGGGATCTTTGAAGTTCAACGATATGTATTTCTGCTTTGTTTGCAATCTTACCATGAGCCCTGAGTCCATGCCATTGAAATTTAACATTTCAACTAACTTCTACGTCTAATATATCTGACTGATTTCAACCAAAATATTGCTAGTGTGTTTACCTTGTTGTCTTGGTCCTTCTGTGGATGAGTCTTCAAACATGCTTCCATCTTTGCCTTGACTAAGTTCTAGACACTTTTTAATGTGGATCTAGATACTGATCACAAAACCATTTAAGCACCAAATTTCCCCTTTCTACTTTCCCACTTACATATTATTTTGCTATGACTACCTGTTGTGTGTCTACCAATCACCCATTGTTGGAATCATGAATCTTTATCCTCCTGAGTTGAGGTTCTGTTTTTCAATGACAGCAGAGCTGATAGAGCATAAATTCTAGCTTTGTGTATATATAACACTGACTTTGATTTTGCTTTCTGAAATTTTAGGTGTAGACAAATTATGCCTGCATAATTTGCAAGCACAGGCAAAGGTCACTGAGTAGAATACAGTTAATATAAATAATGGCAGCTAGCTTTTCCCAGTTTTATGATTAGTGATTAATTTTTAAAGTATTTTCTGCACACTTGCGGAAAGCATTGTACGTGACTCATTAATTAGTGAACATTAGCATTGTGGACTATTAGGCCAAAATGTTTTCAGACATTCATCATTTTACAGATGAGAACAATGAAGCCCGTAGAGAGCTTTATACATGCATACATACATATAAGCAAAGCAGTTAATGTTAGATTCAGTCCAAAATGCACACTTCAGAGTCTAAGACTATTATTGTTTTTGTCTTGGATTCATTTGCTGTAAGAAATGGTTATTTTAAGAAATAAAGTTATCGACCTAAACCAGCAGTTGTTAATTAGTATTATAAGATCAATAACTAGAGGCATTTAAAATTTATATTTCTGTTATAACTGCACAGGTGAGGACCACAAACAATTATTACTTCCAGTCACCCAGAGATACCTCTCATTTAGTGAGATCTAAGCTACTCCCTCATACATGGCCTTGTGATAACATTCCCTGTCAGATACGATTTTCCCTAACTTCAACATGTGCCTCTGCCTTTATATAAAATGGTCCTCTTTCCACCAGCTTGTGATTATTCTCCTTTGAAAGTGAAAGTTGCTCAGTCCTATCCAACTCTTTGCTACCCCATGGACTATACTGTCCATGGAATTCTCCAGGCCAGAATACTGAAGTGGGTATCCTTTCCCTTCTCCAGGGAATCTTCCTGACTCAGGAATCAAAGCGGGGTCTCCTGCATTGCAGGTGGATTCTTTATCAACTGAGCTATCAGGGGAGCCCAGGGAATTCTCCTTTAGTTCATTGTAAAAGTCATTTAGCTCTTATCCTATCATTCATTATCTCCTAGAGACAAGCCCAGTGTAACTGATTTTCATTAATCTTCATTTCATCTTCCTGGGATTAGACAAGCTCTGGTATTTTACTATTAGCTATTTTTAATATTAGAGGTGATACATTAATAATGTCATATGTTTTCTTGTAATGAGGTATAACAATGATGGTTTTAACAGTTTTTACTTTCCTGAAAATATTAGTTTGGAAAGTTGGGCTTCTGTTTTGAAAGATTTACTTTTGGTTTGAAAGTTGATGCCAAACTTTTTCCGAATTCTTTTTGTTAACCCACTAATAATAACCCAACTTTGTAAATGCAGTCTCCTTTCCCTCATGTGGTATGCAACTGAAGCATTTTTGAGACCACTATCATGGATTTTTTTTTTCAAGAAGTAGTGCTTCTATACAAGGCAAATATAAATATGTTTATTTTAGGAAAAAACTCCAATTTACTCTATATGGTATGTAGATAATAAATGTGCATTTTAGTTACAATTGTTTGGTTCAGTTCAGTTCAGTAACTCAGTTGTGTCTGACTCTTCATAACCCCATGGACTGCATTACAACTGTTACTATGTAGGAAATTTCTAAAGAGGCTATTTTATGTACTTTTCTAATGATTTGACAGACTCAACCAAAGTTTCTGAAATTCTACAGTGGTGAGTAGAAAATGCAGATCCTCATCTTCAGATAGATGAAAAATACACTTAAGTGAGATAAAAGTAGTATTTTGAAGTGTCATCTAAACATGAGTTGCAATAAAGATAAGCAATAAGTAAGCCAATGTTAATTCAGACTCTTATCCTTCATATTTGAGTATGATAACTGATGTCTTGCTGCACAATGACTATTTCTTATTACAGGATAAATATTAAGCTGTGGGGGTTAAACTGACAGAAATAGGGAAATCTTTTTGAAAGCTGAGTTTTCAAACAATATATCTTACTTTTTAGGTATAAATCTGCTGGGAATAAGTATGCATTGACATTTCTGGAAAGGCTTAAAGTGATGGGTATTGAACAGAAATGTTTTCATAATAAGAGAGAGACCTTCACATCCAAGAAGATGAGGTGGCCACTTTTCCAGATTTCTCTTCCTAAATATTGCTAAAAACTCTTAAATTGTATATAAAACAAACATAAGAATAAACTTGAAGGCAGAGAAAAGGTAAATTAGTTAGGGACCTTGAGATTCAAACAACATGACAGTGAATTCCTTTGGTTTTCTTTTTACCTTATATAGTCCAGACTGGGTGCTGGGAAAGCGAAAAACTCAGAAATGCAAACAGACAAAAGCAAACAAACAAACAAAAAAAAATCCTCAGTTCTCCAAAAAATCTGATTTCTCTAGCCAGATAACCATAAAAGAATTGTACTAGCAAGGCAAAATGTTTTAGCAATTAAGTATGCTACTGCAGCCAAACTCCATGAGCTTAAGGGAAGGAAACTCTACAATACAAACGACTCTTCTCAGCAAAAACAAATGGAGAACCTATTCTTCCAGCCTTAAGTGAAAATACTGTCCTTTGCTCGTGTTTTTAATTCCATTGCTATAGGCTGAATGCTCATATATGTGTGGATTTAGTTCCAGGCTTTCTATTCTATCCCATTGTTCTATGTGTCTGATTCTGTGCCAGCACTGTACTGTTTCAGTTACTATAACTTTGTATCAGAGGTTGAAACCAGGAGCAAAATATCTCCAGCTTTGTTCTTTCTCAAAATTATCTTGTCTGTATGAAGTTTTTCTGGGTCTCATACAGATTTTATAATTATTTGGTCTAATTCTAGGGAATATATCATTTGCACTTTGATAAGGATTGCACTGAATGTGGATATTGCTTTGGGATGTATGAACATTGTAACAATACTAATTCTTCCAGTCCATAAGCACAAGACATCTTCCCATTTTTGTGTATCTTCTTCAGTTTCATTCCACAGTGTTTTATTGTTTTCAGTGTGCAGACCTTTTACCTCCGTGTGTGCGTGTGTGTGTGTGTGTGTATGTACGTGTACATGAGTGCTAAGTCACTCACTCCTGTCCAACTCTTTGCAACCCTTTGAACCATAGGGCACCGGGCTCATCTGTCCATGGGATTTTTCAGGCAAGAATACTGTAGTGGGTTGCTGTTTCCTCCTCTAGGGACTCTTCCTGACCCAGAGATCGAACCTGCATCTCCTATGTCTCCTGCATTACAGGAAGATTTTTTAACCACTGAGCCATCGGGAAAGCTTTACCTCCTTGGTCAAATTTATTCCTAGGTATTTTATTTATTTTTTGAGTCAATTATAAATGGGATTGTTTTCTTAATTTCTTTTTCTGATAGTTAATTAGTGTATAAAATGCCACAGAATTATGTTTATTGATTTTGTATCCTGCAACTTTATTGAATTCATTTATTAGTTCAAAGAGTTTTCAGTGCAATCTTTAGGGTTTTCAATATATAGTTTTGTATATTCTGCAAATAAAGACAATTTTACTTTTCGCTTTCCAACTGGGATGCTTTTTTTCCCTTGCCTAATTGCTGTGGCTAGGATTTTCAATACCATGATGAATAACAGTGGCCAGAGTATCTTTTTCTTGTTCCTAATCTTAAAGGAGAAACTTTCATTTTTTGCTGTTAAATATGATATTATTTATGGGTTTGTCATATATAGCCTTTTTATATTGAAATATGCTCCCTTTATACCTACTATTTTGAGATTTTTCACCATAGATGGATGTTAAATTCTTTTCAAATGCTTTTTCTGAATATATTGAGATGATCATATGATTTTCATGCTTCATTTTTTTACTGTGATGTATTACATTGACTGATCTGCAGATGTTGTACTAAGTTTGAACTACTCTTGCACCTCTGTAATAAATCCCACTTGATCATGGTGTAAGAACTTTTAATGTTTATTGAATTCAGTTTACTAACATTTGTCAAGGAGTTTACATCTATGCTCATCAAAGATCCAGGCCTGAATGTTCTTCTTCTTCTTCTTTTTTTTTTTTTTTGTGCTGATCTTTTCTGCTTATAGAATTGGCACTTCCTAAGATGTGTTTTTCTTCCTCTTCAATTTTTTGGAAAACTTTTAAAAGGATAGGGGAATTAAATATGCTTTGAATGTTTTGTAGAATTCACCAGTGAGGCCATTTGGCCCAGAACTTTTCTATTGGGAGCTGTTTGATTACTTTTTCCATCTCATTATTGGTAATTAGTCTATTTAAATTTCTTAGTCCTTCATGATTCATGGCTGAAAAACTGTTTCTAGAGTTTTTTATTTCTTCCAGGTTGTCCAATTTGCTAGAATATAATTGTTTATAGTAGTCTCTTATGATTCTTTGTATTTCTATGGTATCAGCTGTAACTTATTCTTAAACTTATTTGCAAAAATATAAATTTGAAATGGTCACTATATTACCTATCATATCAAATACGAACTTTGCCTAAATAATATCCTCTTGGAGCCCTTTGTTCCCCAATTTTTATTAGATTTTTCTTTTGGCTTGTAGCATTGTTAATCCTGAGGAATCTCATTAATTTTTTTGATCACATCAAATATTTTTGCATACCTTTTATTTATTCCTCTTGGTAGTTTCACTTTCTCATTTAATGAAATCTATTTTTAAACCACCTTTAAAAAGGAGATGGCCTTGGAAAAAGTTAAAGAGGTATATTATGTGAAGACATTTTGTTGTTCTCTCCAATGACTGACTCAATATTTTGAAGGGATATGACTACAATATATTTATCAAGACTTCTGGAAGAAATATCAATAACTTATGATATGCAGATGACACCACTCTTATGGCAGAAAGAAAGGAGGGACTAAAGAGCCTCCTGATGAAAGTGAAAGAGGAGAGTGAAAAAAATTGGCTTAAAGCTCAACATTCACAAAACTAAGGTCATGACATCTGGTCCCATCACTTCATGGCAAATAGAAGGGGAAATGATGAAAACAGTGACAGACTTACTTTTCTTGGGCTCCAAAATCACTGCAGACTGTGACTGAAGCCATGAAATTAAAAGACGCTTGCCTCTTGGAAGAAAAGCTATGATAAATATAGACAGCATATTAGAAAGCAGAGACATTACTGCCAACAAAGGTCTATATAGTCATAGCTATGGTTTTTCCAGTAATCATGTATGGATGTGAGAGTAAGGCCATAAAGAAGACTGAGCACTAAAGAACTGATGTTTTTGAACTGTGGTGTTGGAGAAGACTCTTGAGAGTCCCTTGGACTGCAAGGAGATCCAACCAGTCAATCCTAAAGGAAATCAGTCCTGAATATTCATCAGAAGGAATGATGCTGAAGCTGAAACGCCACTACTTTGGCCACCTGATGCGAAGAACTGACTCATCAGGAAAAGATCCTGATGCTGGGAAAGATTGAAGGCAGAAGGAGAAGGGGATGACAGAGGATGAGATGGCTGGATGGCATCACCAACTCTATGGACGTGGGCTTGAGTAAGCTCCAGGAGTTGATGATGGACAGGGAAGTCTGGCATGCTGCAGTCCACGGGATCTCAAAGAGTTGAACAGGACTGAGCAACTAAACTGAGATGAGTTATATTTATTCTCTAAAATTTTGAGTCTATTCTCCTTTTCTAATACTTAGAATTGCCATTGAGACATCCAAATTTTGACTCATTGTTATTCCTTTTGTATAATGCCTCTTTTTTCCTGATTTTTTAGGACTTAAAAAAAAATTTTACATGATGTAAGCTTTGGTCTTTATTAATTTACATCTTTCAGCATCCAGTAGACCATGTATTTACTATTTATTTAATAATATCCTCTAATCTGTATTTTCTGTTTCATTTTTCAATCAGTATTAACAACTGCATGTTGACCATCACATATAATTCATGCCTTTGAGTATTTAGAGCAGTTTCTTACTTTGCTATTAACAATTTATCTACTTATTATTTTAATTTCCCTATCATATTTTAAATTTTAAAGCACTATATTATTTTAAATTTTCATTTTTAAACCATCTTATTTTTGTTTTATAAATTCAGTACCTAATATCAATAACTTTGAAGATATTGTTTAGATTGTTATTGTTGTTATCTCATTTTTCTGAAAAATTTTTTTGCAATAGAAATGTTCACCATGGTGTATCTTAGACTTTCTCTATCATGACACAGTTTCCTCAAAGTGTTAGTCATTTAGCCGTCTCTGACTGTTTGCAACCCTGTGAACTATAGCCTGCCAGGTTCCTCTGTCCATGGGATTTCCAGGCAAGAATACTGGAATAGGTTGCCATTTCCTTCTCCAAGATATCTTCCCAACCCAAGACCGTTCTCAAGCAGCTAATTAATTATTAAACATCCAATCATATTTTAGAATGAAACAGAGGCACGTGTTTGAGAGATTTCAGTGTGTAGATGTAGTTTGTTTCTAGCAAGAAACTGGTGGTTATAATAGAATTCACGTTGCTAAAAATTGGATAGATTTTCTCTGATATAGCAGTGAATTAGTTTCTAGGGATGCCATAATAAATTACCACCAAAATTGTTGACTTAAAACAACAGAAATTTGTTCTCTCACAGTTTGGGCTAGAAGCCTAAAATCAAGATGTCGGTAGAACCACCCTACCTCTGAAGGCTCTTGAGAAGAATTACTCTTTGCCTCTGCAATATTCTGATATGCCCATGCAATCCTTGACTTGGAATTGCATAACTCCAAACTCACCTTCTACCTTCACATGGCTTTCTCCTCTGTGTCTATGTCTTCTCTTCTTATAAGGACACTCTTCATTGGATTTGGTGTCCACTTAGAAAATTTGGGATGATCTTATCTAAAGATGCTTCATTAAATCTGCAAGGGTCTTTTTCCAAATAAGGACAAAGTCAGAGTCTGAGTAAATATATCTTGGGATGCCATCATTCAACCTACTACCAACAGTATACAGTAATCCCCTCAAGAATGTTAAATGAAGACTACTTGTTAAAAATAAAAGACTCCCTTAAAAACAGGAGAAAAGTTCACTTTTTGTCTGGGTTTTGGTGAGAAATATTCTTGTTATCATGATTTAAGCATGAAGAGTGGAGTAGGTGGCTGTTCTTATGAATACTTCAGTTTCTCTTGTTCTCCGTCTCTCCTCTCCATTTTGGTCTCAGCTGTACTTGCCATTTTTGAGACTGAAGCTACTCTTGTATTCTGCCGTAGAGGTGAATACTCTTGTCAGTGTACTCCACTCAAATACATAACATAGTATTCATAAGAATTGCCATGACATAGCTTCCTTCTTCATGGTCATCCATCTGTATTTTTCTACCTACATTTTCTTCTCCAGAAAACTTTCAAAACCTGAGGTTTACAAATCTCTCTCATTTTCTTTTCGATGAAGGATTATACTTAAATATATATGAACTATTATTTATATGAAACCTCACATAAAGAGGTAAAAAAGCTTATCCTGTTTATGATAAATCAACATTCTAAGTCTTAGTGTTCTTTAGGAAATACAAGTTCAAATTACACTTAATATTATCATTTGCAAGATTAAATGCTATATGTGTAAGGAAAATTGTCTATATGGTCTAAGATTATCTATATGGAAGGGTTCAATAAATATTAACTATTATAGAAAATAGGTCTTTATCCAGATATTTAAAGAATAGGTAAATCATTTGAAAATTTATCAAATAAATATATTCACTTAGATTTCCTAATAAATCATTTGCTTATTCACTTAAAAATGCAGATATTAATTATCATAGGTTTTGTTTCACTCATTTGCTACTGAAACATCAACTAAATGCAAGAATGTCCTGTTTTTAATCTCAATACAATTTCCTGGAACTTGCCAAAATGGCATTTGTCACTTCCCATCCCACCAACTTTGAAAGGAATATACATTAATACATAAATAAAATTTGTATAGTTCTTCTTGTTAAATATTTCATGAATCAATCAGTTTAAAGGGAAAGTGTGCAGATCATACCACTTGATATTTAAAAATTAATAACTACAAGCTAGATTTTGAAAGATAGTCATAATTAGTGTTATACTTGAATAAATTATACAGCATTCAAGGACAGTTGTTTATCATTCTAAAAATTAGGCAACCCAGTTTCCCCTTGGGAAAAAAAAGACTGATTTTCTGTTAACTGAGGTTAATTAAAGTGCAAAGGTATAATCTTGTCACTCTCTGCAAGGCAAGATTACTTTAATTCTGAGTCTATAGTAGTCATGCCAAAGCAAAGAGAGTAATTATTGTGTTTAGCAATAAGTAGATTTTGGAGTATAAGTCTTTAATAGGTGAGAATGTGTTTTGTTTTAATCTGTATTCATAATAATGAAACAGTCCAGGCACACAGTGGGCACTCAATATATGGGTACTAACATAACACTTTTACTATTATTCATGGTCAACTGTCAGTCAAGTGAATTTTTGGAAAATTTGTCCTACATAAAGCAATAACACTAAGATGCTACATTTATATATAAATATAGTTCTAAGATCAATATTCTTGCCTGGAAAATCCCATGGACGGAGGAGCCTGGTAGGCTGCAGTCCATGGGGTCGCTAAGAGTCAGACACGACTGAGCGATTTCACTTCACTTTTCACTTTCGTGCATTGGAGAAGGAAATGGCAACCCACTCCAGTGTTCTTGTCTGGAGAATCCCAGGGACAGGGGAGCCTCGTGGGCTGCCATCTATGGGGTCACACAGAGTCGGACACGACTGAAGCGACTTAGCAGCAGCAGCAGCAGTAGCAGCAGCAGCATAGTTCTAAGATAAAACTTTTAAACTATTCTGTTTTGTTGTTTTAGTCACTAAGTCATCTGTGATTCTTTGTGACCCTATGGACTGTAGCCTGGCAGCTCCTCTCTCCATGGAATTTCCCAGGCGAGAGTTCTGCAGTGAATTACCATTTACTTCTCCAGGGGATCTTCCCAACCCAGGGATTGAACCCATGTCTCTTGCATTGGCAGGTGGATTCTTTACCACTGATCCACCAGAGAAGCCTATACATATGACAATATTTGGCTTTGAAATGGAGGTAGTAGATACTTTTCATCATATATTTCTGTTTCTAAAGCAACAATTATTTATTGATTACATATTATATGACTCACAGTACCTAGCAAAGGTAGCACCTAGATGATGAAGTCGCTCAGTCGTGTCCAACTCTTTGCGACCTCGTGGACTGTAACCTACTAGGCTTCTCCATCCATGGAATTCTCCAGGCAAGAATACTGGAGTGGATTGCCATTTCCTTCTCCAGGGGATCTTCCCAACCCAGGGATCGAACCCAGGTCTCCCGCATTGGAGGCAGATGCTTTAACCTCTGAGCCACCAGGGAAGCCCAAACAGTAAAAGTCATCTTTCCTCTACTGAAAAAGACTGCTTCATTAGTGAGATGTGGGATTGGTCATTAGAAAAATGTCTAAGTATCCAAAAATTTAATTAAACAAAATAATTTCATTAAATGAATTTGTGTACACCCGTGGCAGATTCATGTCAATGTATGCCAAAACCAACAGAGTACTGTAAAGTAAAATAAAGTAAAATGGAAGCTCTAATAAATAAATAAATAAATAAATAAATAAATTACTATATTAACTAAAAAAAAATAAAGAAAATAATTTTGTGGGTATGTGTGTGTGCTCAGTTGTGTTTGATTTTGCTACCTGCCAGGTTCTTCTGTCCATGAGATTTTCCAGGCAAGAATGTTGGAGTTGCCTTTTTTGCCTCCAGGGGCTCTTATCGACCCAGGTATCAAACCCACAATCTCCTGAATTGACAGATGAATTCTTTACCACTGAGCCACTTGGGAAGCTCCCACATATAATTATCTTACATAAGAATATTTAATGTCATGGGACATATTTATGACAAGTATAGGTTATCAAATAATACATATAATACATTGGCAATTTTTCTGAAAGTAAAAGCAAAACAAATTATTCACTGAAATGTTAGTGGTTGTTACCTTTTGTAGGAAGTACTTGTTTTCATTTTAAAATGTTTCTATGTTTCATTAATGGTAATTAATTTAAAAATAGATTACAGTTAGAAAATAGTATTCAAACAACCGATTCTAGATTTAATTGCTGAAATGAGTAGAGTAAGGTTAATACAACTAAATTGTTGAGGCTAATAACAGTCATTAGCATTAATTTGGAGGCAAATCATGTATTATCTTGAGACAAGTATTCTGCACTGCTAAGCACACTCATAAAATATGTCTTTGAATATAGCATTCTGATAATTATGCAATGGCATGACTACTTTCATGCAAACATCTTGATGTGGAAACACTTTGATAAGACATAAGAAGTCATTTGTATTGAATTTCATTTTTTAAATATAAGGAATGCACAAAAAAGACATTCACACTACATCTATGACTAACACCTAAATTATAGATTACCATGCCTACATGTTAGCAGTGAGTAGAGCTCAGAAATAGAATGTACTAGACATGGATGATAGATCAGGAAAGAAATAATAATTGAGCATTTAAGTTAAACAACAGCAACATTGCTTTGATAGAAGAAGAAATGCATCTTAATCTTCCAATGTTAGAGCCCATGATGGAACAACCAGGACCAGGCTTCCTGCTTTAAGCCACCAGAAAAGAATATACAAAATATATGAAACTATCTTAGAATTCTGGACAGCACATAATTCTGGGTCTGTATCCATTAGAGATGGTCAACGAACAAAAGTAACTTTAAAAAGACCTGGGTTTCTCACTAAAGGTATATTCTAGCTGCAGAGCAGGGAGTATGGTCACCAGCAGGATAGGATGATATTGCCAATTAGGGAATCAGGGAACAGAGTCAATGAGACTGTGGGAGATGGAAGTTGCAGAGTTCCAAGTTACAGAAAAAAAGGTTCAAAATCTGAATAGGGTGTTCTCTCCAATCTTTGCTAAATACATAGCAGTATATGTAGAATGAAACACCATGAATAGAGCAAAGTGCAACCTGGGAACAGTGAAACTGAACAGTTTCCAAACCTTCCCCAGGGCTAAGAATCATCTGACAGTAAAGAGATGGAGAATGTCCCACTGTGAAAAACTAATCATAAGAAAGTAAAGTTGCTATCTTTCTATCCAAAAAAAAGAATACATTTTATAATGGTAAATGTATAAATTTGTTATGAAGATGTAAAAATGAATCATGTCAGTGTTGTGTGTGTGTCTATGTTAAGAACACATGAGATCTACCTCTGAACAAAAATTTTAAATACACAATACAAGATTATTAACCTTAATGTTGGGTTAGCCAAAAAGTTTGTTTGAGATTTTATGGAAAAACTCAAATGAACTTTTTGGTAAACCCAATATATGTAATACTATGGGAATTTCTATTCAATAAAGGTTTAGAAGAGTCAGTTAAGATTTGTATAAAATGCTTTCATTCACTTATTTAATGGTTTGATTACATGAGAAAACAGTTGTCTGTTTTAGTGTAGCACTTCTAAATTATATAGTCATAAATTCAACAACAAAATCATTCATGGGATAGTTATAATCATTTCACAAAACATGATACATTTTTACTACATTAAATAAATAACTAAAATTCATATTTGTGAAATTTGTTATGGTTTGTGATTATAACAACAGTATATGAGATGGACACTGTCATTTTTAATAGATAAAATTATTCTTACAACTTTCATTCATCTTTGTTTCAAAACATCTTTATCAAAGAAAATGTTCAGATGCAAAATATTTAAATTACTGATCAAGATATTTATTTTCAAACATGAAATGTTACACCTGCTGCTGCTGCTATTACGTCCCTTCAGTCATGTCCGACTCTGTGCAACCCCATAGACGGCAGCCCACGAGGCTCCCTCATCCCTGGGATTCTCCAGGCAAAACACTGAAGTGGGTTGCCATTTCCTTCTCCAGTGCATGAAAGTGAATAGTGAAAGGGAAGTCATTCAGTCGTGTCCGACTCTTCGTGACCCCATAGACTGCAGCCGACCAGGCTCCTCCATCCATGGGATTTTCCAGGCAAGAGTACTGGAGTGGGGTGCCATTGCTTCTCCGTGAAATATTACTATTGTCAGTATAATCAAGTCTCACAAATTTCTTAATTAGATACAATGTTATAGATATTCTTATTTTGGTAATGAAAGTAGCTCTACAGTAATGACCTAGTTGTTGCTTTCTTTAATGCTCTTCTCGTTGTCCTAGGCACCTTTTTCTCATGAAGCTTCTTCTGTTCCAACATTTTTTGTTCCGTTGGGTATCTTTTTAAGTAGTGTAAAAGCTAATACTCTCTGTAGTTTTAGTTTCTCACTAAAACTACTTCAACACCATAATAAATCAGTTGCATTTTTGTATTTTTTATGTAAATTAACATTACAAAAACAGGCTATGAAAGGTATACTTGTCCCCCTTAACTAAAACGTACTTTGATTCCTATGCAACCATTACTTCTGACTTCTGTGTAGATAGACTGGATGACTATTTGATATCATTCTAGTCATTTTATTTTAATATATGTTATAATTCTCTGCAGTTAATTACTGTGAATAATTTATTCATGTTAACAATTTGAAAGGCTGAGGATTTACTCTATTACATGATAGTGTCATTTTTGTAAAGCACACACAAGCTGTAGAAAGTCTATGGCATTATGTAGTTTAAGGATGAGTAGGAGAAAAGAACTCTTTCAACGTAAATCACTGATGTGGATTATTATATATATTGCAATTCATCTATATAAATTTTATTGAAGTAACCCTATGAGTAAATCAGGATGAGCAAAAAGCAAAGCAAAAAAAAAAAAGTATATTACTCTATGTTAGAGGGCTTGTTTTCCAATACAAATAAAGACAAATTCTACTTAATGTTTTGTTAAGCTGGAAGCCCAAAAAGTGAAGTTACAATGCTACTGAATATAAAATTTTAATATTGATAGCCTACCAAAAAAATTAGCATCCAAAGATATATTGCTTGACAAAGTTGAGGACTTTTTTAACCATCAACAAATTTTCTACCCACCAAAAAATTGTTACTATTTTACACCAAGTTCTCATACAAGATACTGATATCAAGTTCATTTCTATATCATAAACTTTACTGTCGTGGGACATGGTCTGTGACTTTATGGGCACCATCAAATTAGTACCCATAAGTGCTGAGGTTACATTTTTCCCTTGGTCTGCTTGAAAAAGGACATCAGTTGCATTCCATAAACTTGTTCATAGAAAAATAAAATCTGAATTTAAAAAGGTATCACATAACTGACTTGTTATCCATTTAATTCACTTTATCATGATTTTATTTTCATTCATTTAAACAATATTAGTTATTTTTTCCAATGACAAATGTAGTGTCCTGTTTTATAAAAAGCACTTTATAAATGCTTTAGAACTGGACTGAAAGGAATTTTAGCAGTTAAAAATAAAATAATGAAAAGAATATTATTCAAGTAAGAGCAACATGGCAATTATTTGTAATCATGGTTTGTTTAGCACTGTAATTATGCTGGGTATACTGGAATCTCCAGTTTCTGGTAGTTTGTGACTTATGCTCAACCCCCTCAGAGACATTTTCCCCCAGAATTGTACAGATTTTAAAAATAATAAATTTATATCACCAGTTCCAATAAAATAAATACATTTTAAATGCCTAATTTTCTCAGAATGCCCCATGCATTTTAGTGGAAATGATCTGATATTTCCTCGCTTGGGCAAGGAATACACAGAGCAGCAAAGGAGAAAATACAGGTGAAGTTCGTACTATGCCCAAAACATAGAAAGTATTCAGTAGGTAAATTGTATTCTCATTGTCATTATTATTTTTCTCTCAAATAATCAAAAACTAACATACTCTTGATTTTTCAAAAATTGTAATATATTATCTTAAAGATCATATTTTTTTTTATATCACACAGGTGTGACATCACAAGCCTAGTAACATAGCTAGGATTCAATAAACATGACAAAAACTGGACCTAAGTTCCCTTTCAGCTTTAAACTATTTTGAGTCTCTGGATGGTATTGAAGTGGTGACTTGTTATCTATATTCTGATAGCAAGTCATTTGGAGCAGCATAGCTCAATTTAACATCAAAGATACCTGAATGAATTTAATCAGTTGTTTGTTTATTGACAGTGGAGTAGGTATTGTTTACTTGTATTCAGAGGTTAGCTTTTGCCTTTTGCAAAAGCATCTTCAGTGAAGTAAGATCAGACTCCTTTGGGAAACTAAAGCTGTAAAACAGGAATCAATTCAATTCAGTCATGCAGTTGTGTCAGACTCTTTGTGACCCCATGGACTGCAGCACACCAGACTTCCCTGTCTATCACCAATGCTTCAGTTCAGTTCAGTTCAATTCAGTCACTCAGTCTTGAATGACTCTGCAACCCCGTGAACTGCAGTAAGCCAGGCCTCCCTGTCCATCACCAACTTCTGGGGTTCACTCAAACTCATGTCCATCAAGTCAGTGATGCTATCCAGCCATCTCATCCTCTGTTGTCCCCTTCTCCTCCTGCCCCCAATCTCTCCCAGCATCAGAGTCTTTTCCAAAGAGTCAACACTTTGCATGAGGTGGCCAAAGTACTGGAGTTTCAGCTTTAGCATCATTCCTTCCAAAGAAATCCCAAGGCTGATCTCCTTCAGAATGGACTGGTTGAATCTCTTAGAACACCATAAACTAATTCACTACTTTTGAATTTATAACACTTTATTTAATACACAAGTCGAGCAGCATTGATTTATTTTTTTCCCTGGTGTTGGAATAATGGCCTCCTTGTGCTTTGGAAAATTGAATTTTTTTTTTCTGTTTTTCTAAATTACATAAAATTAAATTTAATTATTATCTTTCTGATTAAGAGATCCATCTCATTCTGAATTAAATTAAAATGACAATTTATAAAGGGAATCATAAAAGCAGACAGTACATTCTTTGTATTGTGTTGTTTGAGTGAGTACATTTTCTATGCATTTGTTGCTTCTAATCAAACAACTAGCTCACAAGTACAACTACATAGAACAGATGGCAAAACCTTTGCACATTAGACTTTATATCTGGAAAGGAGTCACTTTATTTTAAAATTGCTACTTGGGAGCATAAAGTGCTCTCATGAGAAAAACACATTTTACACTTTAAAGGCAGTCCATAAAATAAAGGCAGATGTTTAAATGACTTCTTAATTAACACAAAGAAAACATTTACCTACACTGTGGGGATGAAGCACTGCAATTGATGAACCCTTTAAAAATAGCCTGGGACATGTTATATGTAAAGCATTACCAAACATTTTATCTTTTAGAATTTTTTGGTATTTTGTTAAAAAAAAAGATTGATTATTATTTACCCACAATTCATTAACTTGAAACTGTTATAAAAATAATAGCTGTTATTTTCTAGTTTGATTAAAATGCTTTATGAAATAAAATGTGCTTGAGTCTAAAGCATACTATAGTCACAAACAAATATTATCTTAAATTAATTATATGTTTATGTTGCCCCTTTAGCACTGAACATTTCTATTACCCAAGGAAATATTCATTAAAGGATTAGAGAGATTGGAAATAGTTCTCAAAATATCTTCAAGCAAAAAATATGCAGAGCATATTGCTTACAAGATATAATGACAGGTAGCACAAATGCTGGAATAATCATATAGAACAGAGGCAAAAATAATAAATTATTTATACTTATAAGAAATTAATTTGGGGGAAAACAAAGTATGTTGACATATTTTTGAAAGTTTAAGGTGACAGGTTAGAAAGGAACACCAGCTCACTATACAAGGTGAGAGTGCTCAATTGTGCTTCCTACATGCATGTGTCTGTCCACTCCTTTACTGTCTCAAAGTAAAGGATTAGAAGTGGTGTGAGAAATTATTAAGGAAAAGAATTCACAGGCTTCACTGTGAAATTCTATTAATATGAATAAGTTTTCTCTGCTTTGATAAAGACAAGAAAAACAAGGAAATGGTAGTGCTCTATTGGGACATATTTATAATTAAACTAATATAAAGAGATATTACAAAGAAAGAGTACATTCTAAGGGCTTTTCTTCTATAATAAGAAGAAAAGTGACCTGCTGACTCGAAAAATATAGAATAAATACTAATAATGAGAATCAGGATCAAAGGCAGGTGATCAGAAAAAAAGAAAGAAAAAAGAAATTAACATCTAATATCCAAAAAGGAAGTGGTGAAGAAACGAAATTTTTATTAGAGATAGAGAGGATAACACATATGATAATACTATGCAATACCTTAATGGATGGGTAGAGATAGAAATCATTAACCAAGGATTATAATCAATGCAAGTTTTTTTCCTAACTTGAAAAATCTTGAGGATTTATATTAAATAATGGCTTCTTTGTAACAAGGGACCCAATGAAATATTTTCAGTTCATTGATTTCACTTGTATTAAATGCCATTATTTTCAACAACTAGTAGAGATTATTTTGAAATCTAGCTGATAAACATTAAAAATTATTTTAAAAGTGACATGTCAGAAAACTATAGGCTGCGTAATGAGTTCTGAATTTTCTAGACGTGACAGAACGTGAGTTCCAAAATCACAAACCAGGTTTTGTGATCACAAAAATATCCTAGAACAAAATATCTGACAAAATCCAAATATTTGGGGAGAACAAGATGGTGTAGGAGTAGGTGGATGTGGAGTACATCTCTTTGCATGAATACAACAGGAATACACCTTCAGACACAGAAGTGCATGTAGAATGCCAGCTGAGAGTGAACAGGAGTACCTGACTGGCAGGAAAGAATATATAGACCCACACTAAACTTGGTAGGCCAAAGGAATTAGTAGGAAAAACAGGAGTGTTAGTAGGAATGGACCTGCCCATAGCGGGTGGAGGAACTAAAGCAGGGGTTAGATACCCACATCAGGGCAATCATTGAGTCAAAGGTGAAACATTTAACATTGAGAGCGAAACAGTTGATTTGTGGCAGTCTTTATTTTTTAGGCTCCAAAATTACTGCAGATGGTGGCTGCAGCCATGAAATTAAAAGACGCTTACTCCTTGGGAGAAAAGTTATGACCACACTAGATTGCATATTCAAAAGCAGAGATATTATTTTGTCAACAAAGGTCCATCTAGTCGAGGCTATGGTTTTTCCAGTGGTCATGTATGGATGTGAGAGTTGGACTGTGAAGAAGGCTGAGTGCCAAAGAATTGATGCTTTTGAACTCTGGTGTTGGAGAAGACTCTTGAGAGTCCCTTGGACTGCAAGGAGATCCAACCAGTCGCTGGAAACAGGAAAAGGGGAGGCCTCAGTTCAGTTCAGTTCAGTCGCTCAGTCGTGTCCGACTTTTTGCGACCGCATGAATCGCAGCATGCCAGGCCTCCCTGTCCATCACCATCTCCCGGAGTTCACTCAGACTCACGTCCATCGAGTCCATAATGNAGAGTCCCTTGGACTGCAAGGAGATCAAACTAGTCCATTCTGAAGGAGATCAGCCCTGGGATTTCTTTGGAAGGAATGATGCTGAAGCTAAAACTCCAGTACTTTGGCCACCTCGTGCGAAGAGTTGACTCGTTGGAAAGACTCTGATGCTGGGAGGGATTGGGGGCAGGAGGAGAAGGGGACAACAGAGGATGAGATGGCTGGATGGCATCACGGACTTGATTGATGTGAGTCTGAGTGAACTCCGGGAGTTGGTGATGGACAGAGAGGCCTGGCGTGCTGCGATTCATGGGTTTGCCAAGAGTCGGACACGACTGAGCGACTGAACTGAACTGAACTGAATACAGTTGCGCAGGTTAAGTATATAGATGTAATAAAAGATCTCTATATACTAATAGGGAGAGATCTCAATGTGTATTGCATATGCACTTAGTCACTCAGTTGTGTCCGACTCTTTGTGACCCCATGTATAGTAGCCCACCAGACTCCTTGTCCGCAGAATTCTCCAGGCAAAAATACTGGAATGGGAAGCCATTCCCTTCTCCAGGGATCTTCCCAACCCAGTGATAGAACCTGGGTCTCCTGCCCTGCAGGAGGATTCTTTACCATCTGAATCACCAGGGAAGCTGGTAGATCATTAAACAATAATTAAATACTAACAATTTGTATTTTTAAATGAAAAAAGCAAAGTATAGATCAGTATATATGTTACATTTTGAATTTAAAAAAAGCATATATATTCTTGCTTGTACCTGTATCAAAAAAACAATGAAAAGATTTAAATGGAGGGAATGAAGACAGTTTGCAAGTATGGCTTCTTCAAATGAAAGTCTTTATATTATTCTAATTTTAGAGCAATGTAAATATTAAATTAATAATTTAAAAACCTGGATTTTACCTTTGCTACTTGAGGTCTTCCAAAACATGCAGCATAATGTAATGATGATGACCTTTGACCTCTATTAACATCAGCACCTCTTTCACAAAGAAATTCTACCTGTAAAATAATGGAGAATCATAAAGTTGCCTTATTAACATGTCTGTCTTTGATTTAAAACATTAACTTTTATTTATTAGCTTACCATTTCCTGAGTTCCAAATGCAGAAGCCCAGTTTAATAGAGTTTGACCTACATCATCCATAAAATTTACTTCAAAGGCTGAAAGTTTAAAGGAAAAAAAATCGTTTTTAAAGGCAACAAAATAATAATGAATTTTTCTAAAGTAGGAATCATTTAAAGATTATTATTAACTGTTATTAACAATCACTAAATAGACAGCCAATTTTAAACATTTAGGTCAACTATAGAGTAGTAAATAATCAGCAAACATAAATTCTGCTAAGAAAAAGTATTCCAAAATTTTTAAATCACTGGGGATTCACAAGGCTATAAGCCTTAAAAATAAACATAAGAAATAAAATAACTAAATATACAATAAAACTAGAGAGTATTAGTTGCCTCATGCTGTAACTGAGGAAAAGAAGCTAAACCACATCTATACTCAAAACAAAAGTCTGATGACCCAGAAGATCTTTTCATTATAACATCTCTCTATTTATTTATTTTCCCCGTGCTGATGGCTCAGATGGTAAAGAATCTGCCTGCAATGTGGGAGACCCAGGTTCGATCCCTGGGTCAGGAAGATCCCCTGGAGAAGGGAATGGCAATCCACTCCAGGATTCTTGCCTGGAGAATTCTATGGACAGATGCTACAGTCCATGGGGTCACAAAGAGTCAGACACGACTGAGCGATTCATACTTTCATATTTCACTTTCATGCTGTGCAGCAATCAGGATCTTAGTTCCCTACCCCAGGGATCGAATCAGTACCTCCTGCAATGGGAGTACAGAGTCTTAGCCACTAGTCTGTCAAGGAAGTCCCCCAGAAGTATCCTTCACCAGCTTATATTTGCTGATCAGCTCATGAAGCAGTCTAAAAAAATGTACTATATATTATGAAAATTCACTAGTATCAGTTTCCATTAATCCTAACAACACAACAGCCCTCAACTCAATCTGCGCTTAACCGTAGAATTGGTATGACTTCCTTCTGGCAATAAAACAGGTTAATTTCATTTACTCATTCAAAAAGCATTTATTCAGATCTTACCATGCACCAGACTGATAATTTATATACATAGGGAGAGAAGATATGGAAGACACTGGCCATTCTGTTTTCCGACACAACTGCTATAAATTTTTTAAAATTTCTTTAAAAAGCCTAGAAATTAAACATAATTTCTTATCTGTTTTCTTTTTATATTTTAAAAAATATTTTCCAACCTCCTGTGTCGATTGCATCTATAAGTGCATCGGTATCTTTACTTCGAATACAGTCTATAAGCTGCCGATGTGAGCGCTCCCCAGAACTATCCAATCTCCGAAGTCCTGGGATTCTGCCTGTAGATCCAGCACTAGATTTTGGCAAAGCCTTTCGTCCTTCAAATAATAGCACCAAGAGAAGGTCAACCAAACGCATGGTATCAAGCACACATCTTTCATCACCCTGCAATGCACTTTCAATTGAATCTGGAAGCTCTGACCTCAGGAGATCCTAAAAAGAGAATGGGAGAGAAGAAAGTTTTAATCTATTCTCATTATACAAAGACACTTCTTTGAAAAGATTAAATAAGAAAAAACCCCACTCTTACGTGTGTTACTACTGGAGAGCCTCTGCACAGTGTTGAGAGCAGACTTACAATTGTTGACACCTGGTTACTCAATTTGGAATCTGCAGCTGTGGAAGGTGCTCCTGTGGTGCTGCGACTGGGTTTGCAAGCTGATGAAGGCCCTGATATAGTACCACCAGCAGCAGCCATTCTAGATAATAGCTCCTCAGTTAATCCATGCTTGGCTAATGGAGCTGGGTCAACACCACGACGGGTAAATCGGTCAGCTAATGACGCAAAACATCGCAGAGCTCCATCTGAAACCTAATGATGTAAAGAATATACATGTGAACAAAATTCACTTAAAAAGGACTGCGGCTGCTACTGCTGCTAAGTCGCTTCAGTCGTGTCCGCCTCTGTACGACCCCATAGACAGCAGGCCACCAGGCTCCCCCGTCCCTGGGATTCTCCAGGCAAGAACACTGGAGTGGGTTGCCATTTCCTTCTCCAATGCATAAAAGTGAAAAGTGAAAGTGAAGATGCTCAGTAGTGTCTGACTCCTAGCAACCCCATGGACTGCAGCCCATCA
>SJYX01009205.1:181762-208547 GCA_006410675.1 Oreotragus oreotragus | reverse complement strand
TGAACCCCACTCCCTCCTCCCACCCCCCATCATCCCTCCGGATCATCCCCATACACCAGCATCTCACTTAATGCCATAACAAACCACTTGTGGAATCTTTGTTCCTGTTCAGAGATCAAGCCCTGAGCTTTTGGAGTGGGAGCACTCCAAGACCCTAGACTACCAGAGAACTAACCCTAAGGAATACACACACATAACCATAGTGAGAACTCAGACAAAAGAAACCATTTGAATACAAGACCCTGCATCACCCAACCACCAGTAAAACCACTTGTGGAATCTTTGTTCCTGTTCAGAGATCAAGCCCTGAGCTTTTGGAGTGGGAGCACTCCAAGACCCTAGACTACCAGAGAACTAACCCTAAGGAATACACACACATAACCATAGTGAGAACTCAGACAAAAGAAACCATTTGAATACAAGACCCTGCATCACCCAACCACCAGTAGCACCCTGTAAAGGCCATACGTGACAAGCCTACAGCAAACATTATTCTCAATGGTGAAAAACTGAAAGCGTTCCCCTTAAGATCAGGAATAAGACAAGTGTGTCCACTTTCATCACTATTAGTCAGTATAGTTCTGGAAGTCCTAGCTACAGCAATAAGAGAAGAAAAAGAAATAAAAGGAATTCAGATAAAAGAAGATGAAATAAAACTCTCACTGTTTGCAGATGACATGATACTGTACATAGAAAACCCTAAAGATAGTATCAGAAAATTCCTAGAGTTAACCAGTGAAATTAGGAAAGTTGCAGGATACTAAATCAATACACAGAAATCTCGTGCATTTCTAAATACTAACAATGAAAAATCAGAAAAAGGAATTAAAGAATCAGTCCCATTCACCATGGCAACAAAAGGAAATGAAAATCTAGGCATACTTATCTATTGAGACAAAAGAACTCTATATAGAAAATTGTAAGACACTTATGAAAGAAATTAAAGATGATATAAACAGATGGAAAGATATTCCATGTTCCTGGGTAGGAAGAATCAATATTGGGAAAATGACTATACTATGTAATGCAATCTACAGATTCAATGCAATCTCTATCAAATTACCAATGGCATTTTTCACAGAACTAGANGAAAAATCAGAAAAAGGAATTAAAGAATCAGTCCCATTCACCATGGCAACAAAAGGAAATGAAAATCTAGGCATACTTATCTATTGAGACAAAAGAACTCTATATAGAAAATTGTAAGACACTTATGAAAGAAATTAAAGATGATATAAACAGATGGAAAGATATTCCATGTTCCTGGGTAGGAAGAATCAATATTGGGAAAATGACTATACTATGTAATGCAATCTACAGATTCAATGCAATCCCTATCAAATTACCAATGGCATTTTTCACAGAACTAGAGCAAAAAGTTTCACAATTCAAATGGAAACAAAAAGACCCTGAATAGTCAAAGAAGTCCTGAGAAAGAAGAATGGAACTGGAGGAATCAATCTTTCTGACTTCAGATTATACTACAAAGCTACAGTCATCAAGACAGTATAGTATCGGCACAAAAACAGAAACATAGACCAGCGGAATATGACAGACAGCCCAGAAATAAACCCATGCACCTCTGGGTACCTTATTTTTTATAAAGGAGGCAAAAATACACAGTGGGGCAAAGACAGCCTCTTCAATAAATGATGCTGTGAAAACTGGATAGCTACATGTAAAAGAATGAAATTAGAACACTTCCTAACACTATCCACAAAGATAAACCCAAAATGGATTAAAGACCTAAATGTAAGACCAGAAACTATAAAACTCTTAGAACAAAATATAGGCCAAACACTCTAAGACATAAATCAAAGCAAGATTCTCTATGACCTACCTCCTAGAGTAACAGAAATAAAAACAAAAGTAAACAAACGGGACCTGATTAAACTTAAAAGCTTTGTACAGCAAAGAAAACTATAAGCAAGGTGAAAAGACAACCCTCAGAACGGGAGAAAATAATAGGAAATGAAATAACTGACAAAGGATTCATTTCCAAAATATATAAGCACCTCATACAACCCAAAGCCATACAACCCAAAGCCATACAACCCAATCAAAAAGTGGGAAAAAGACCTAAACAGATATTTCTCCAAAGAAGACATACAGATGTCTAACAAACAGATGAAAAGATGCTCAACATCACTCATTATTAATGAAATGCAAATCAAAACTACAATGAGATATCACCTCACACCTGTCAGAATGGCCATCATCAAAAAGTCTACAAACAATAAATTCTAGAGATGGTGTGGAGAAAAGGGAACATTCTTGCATTGTTTGTGGGAATGTAAATTGATACAGCCACTATGGAAGATGGTATGTACATTCCTTAAAAAACTAAAAATAAAACAACCATATGACCCAGCAACCCCACTCCTAGGCTATACCTTGAAGAACCAAAATTGAAAAAAACACATATATCCCATTGTTCATTGCAGTACTATTTACAATAGCTAGAACATAGAAGCAACCTAGATATCCATCGACAGATGAATGGATAAAGAAGTAGTGGTATATACACACAATGGAATATTACTCAGCTATAAAAAGGAACATATTTAAGTCAGTTCTGATGAGGTGGATGAACTTAGAACCTATTATACAGAGTGAATTGAGTCAAAAAGAAAAAGATAAATATCATATTCTAACACACATATGCAGAATCTAGAAAAATGGTACTAAAATTTTACTTATAGGGCAGCAATGGAGAAACAGACCTAGAGAATAGACTTATGGGCATGGGGAGAAGGGAGGAGAGGGTGAAACGTATGGAAAGAGTAACACTGAAATTTACATTACTATATGTAAACTAGATAGCTAACTGGAATTTGCTGTATGGCTCAGGAAACTCAAACAGGGGCTCTGTATCAACCTAGAGTGGTGAGATGGGGAGGGAGATAGGAGGCAGGTTCAAAAGGGAGAGGATATATGTATACCTATGGCTGATTCATGCTGAGGGTTGACAGAAAACAACAAAATTCTGTAAAACAATTATCCTTCAATAAAAAAATAAATTAAAAAAATTAAACTTGTATCTTATTATCTGTTATCATGTTAAGAGAATGAACAAAATGATGAAGCAAGAAACATATCCTTCCATTTTGGAAGAGCATAATTAGATAGGAGAAGTGAAACACTAATGATCAAGTAAATCAAACATGTTGTATTGCCAGGGTCCAGCCCCGGTGGATCCAGAGAATTCAAAGCGGGGACGGCATTGGCGAGGAAAGACTTATTTATTTATTAATACAAGATTAGATTAGGAAAAAATAGTGTAGTAGGAAAATTAAGTGGAGAAAAGAGGCTGAATAACTTGGTCTATGTGGAAAGCCAATAAAGTTCCAGACAAGGAGCTTGTATCATCTACGTTAGGCCACTGGCATCCGTTTGAATATCAGAGAGTGCCCCACCTTGGGCTCTCTCTCTTACGGATCTTAGAAGCAGGGACAAGTAAGTAGACATGGTGAGCCTCCACGCCCCAGATGGGAATTCAGCCTACAATTAAAGAGAAGACATGGGGAAAACCAGTCCTTCCAATGACTGGCCCCACCTCTATTGTCCAGAAATGCCTTTTATACCTTTTTGATTGTACATAGAGATCAATGGGTAATACAAAATTATGCAGCATCAGCAGCCCTGACTTTTATCAAAACCAGGCTTTCTCTCTGCATACTTAATTGTATACGCAAGTCTTAGGTGATTTACATCATCTTCTGGCCAAAAGGGCCAATTAATATTTTACAGCCTGATAAGCGTTTGTCAACCAGAAGACTTATTTGTGTTGATCTTCCCAAAGTCTGGTGCCACTCTCAGCACTAAATAAAGTTACATTCTTACATAGCAAAGATATAGCAATTTATAACAAGTAAAAAGAGTACAGTGATTTATAACAAAAGAAAAGTAGTTAACTCAAAAGTCTAGTGTTGCTAACATCAAAACTACTATATATCTTTTTCCATATCCCATTTACATTGATTAACATCCTCCCAGGTGCCTAAAAGATAAAGAATATGGAGGCCTGGCAGCAGTCATTGAGTCAACAGTGAAAACCCTCTACTAATATAATCTTTAACTCTTTAGAAAAGGCTCTGTATCTTTAAGATGTTTTTAAGCTTTGTGCCTCTCATGGTTGGGGGGCTGCAAGCAATTCACAAGCTGTAAGAGGTCTAGGGAACCTGTTAGGCAAGCTAGAGAGCTAGCAGTGGGGTTTAACTGAAAAATCCCTTTCAAATGCAGAAGACTAAAGCCCTGATTTGACTTTTTCCAGAGAATATCAGAAGAGTGGAAAAGCAGAGTACAAAGGCCGGCAGATTTTTGGTTTTGCTCAGGAAATACCAGGGGGAACCCCTGAAGCCTGATCATGTCCTTGTGTTTTGTCAAGCTTCCTTCCTCATGACTTTATCACGGGCGGGATTCCTCACACTGGCTCTCGGCACTGTATTAAATGTATGTAATGAATATTTGTAGGGAATATTGTAAATTATCTGACAGTTTAATCAGAAAGCTTGTTTACAGGAATCAGGGATGACAAAAATATATCTAATTTGCTCTTGGAAAATCAGTTGATATAAATTTTAAATTGATTGTTCATATGATCATTTAAATAAAATATAAGTACAAAAATCAAAGGAGTTTTTAACATCAATTATGCTTCTTTTTTAAAAAGATAATTGGGGAAAATTGTATATTGTACACATTTATAAATATATTTGAAAAGATATTTTATAGTCTACTTACATAAAAAATTTAGGCTAGCAAGGTTACATGTATATTTTATAATTGGTTTTATAGCTATATCTAAAATATTAATTAATAGATCACTTGTCAAAACAATAATTACTGAAAAAGTAATACATATTTTAAAACTGTTTTCTTCATATTGTGAATAAAGACTTTAAAAATACAGATGATCCAAAACTAAGGGCAGGAGTGGCTCAAATATTGGCTGAAAAAGAAAAGATTCAAAGTGTCTTGCATTTTTATAGTCAATACAGAGTTATAATCCTCAAATATAAGATAAATTTTAGAGATGTGAATGTAAAATAATAAAGAATTTGAATTAAAATTATTAACAATAGAAGCATAGTTTCAAACCAAGATTACATTACAAAAATTTTAATATATTTTAGTTGATCAAATATATTCTAAGCCATAAATTGGATGGAGTGGCTTTAAAAACTAATAAAACCATGGACACATATTTTCACCTTTACATAACTAAATCTTAGACTGCTGCTGCTGCTAAGTCACTTCAGTCGTGTCTGACTCTGTGCGACCCCATAGAAAGCAGCCCACCAGGCTCCCCTGTCCCTGGGATTCTCCAGGCAAGAACACTGGAGTGGGTTGTCATTTCCTTCTCCAATGCATGAAAGTGAAAAGTGAAAGTGAAGTTGCTCAGTCATGTCCAACTCCCAGTGACCCCATGGACTGCAGCCTACTAGGCTCCTCTGTCCATGGGATTTTCCAGGCAAAAGTACTGGAGTGGGTTGCTATTGCCTTCTCCAAATCTTAGACTAAGTTAATGAAAATGCAGAGCCAGGATCTAGAAGTACATTAGTGCAAAATTTCTGAGTCCAAAGCTGGATATCACAATATGAGAGGAACAATGCATTGTCAATCATTCAAGATCAGATTCTAAAGAAATAAACCAAACTAAATAAAACTTTTACATGTAAAAATAAAAACATTAATTGGAAAAATAAATGGTGTCTTCAGTTCAGTCCAGTTGCTCAGATGTGTCTGACTCTTTGCGACCCCATGGACTGCAGCATGCCAGGCCTCCCTGTCAATCACTAACTCCTGGAGTTCACTCAAACTCATGTACATTGAGTCAATGATGCCATCCAACCATTTCATCATGTGTTGTCCCCTTCTCCTCCCACCTTCAACCTTTCCCAGGATCAGGGTCTTTTTCTATGAGTCACTTCTTCACATCAGGTGGACAAACTATTGGAGGTTTCAGCTTCAACATCCTTCCTTCCAATGAACATTCAGGACTGATTTCCTTTAGGATTGATTGGTTGGATCTCCTTGCAGTCCAAGGGACTCTCAAGAGTCTTCTCCAACACCACAGTTCAAAAGCATCAATTCTTCATCCCTCTTTATTCTTTATCCCTTTCTTTATTGTCCAACTCTCATATCCATACATGACTAATGGAAAAACCATAGCCTTGAATAGATGGACCTTTGAAAATCTCTGTTTTTAACATTCTGTTTAGGTTGGTCATAACTTTTCTTCCAAGAAGTAAGCGTCTTTTAGTTTCATGGCTACAGTCATCATCTACAGTGATTTTGAAGCTCCCCAAAATAAAGTTTGACAGTTTCCACTGTTTCTCCATGTATTTGCCACAAAGTAATGGGACTGGATACCATGAACTTAGTTTTCTGAATGTTGAGCTTTAGGCCAACTTTTTCACTCTCTTTCACTTTCATCAAGAGGCTTTTTAGTAATGTTGGCAATTTGATCTCTGGTTCCTTTGCCTTTTGTAAAACCAGCTTGAACATTTGGAAGTTCACAGTTCATGTATTGCTGAAGCCTTGCTTGGAGAATTTTGAGCATTACTTTACTAGCGTGTGAGATGGGTGCAATTGTGCAGTAGTTTGAGCATTCTTTGGCATTGCCTTTCTTTGGGATTGGAATGAAAACTGACCTTTTCCAGTCCTGTTGCCACTGCTGAGTTTTCCAAATTTGCTGGCATATTGAGTGCAGCACTTTCACAGTACTTATGGCTTATTCATGTTGCTGTATGGCAGAAACCAACAAAAAATTGTAAAGAAATTATCCTCCAATTAAGAAAATAGCACTGGTGCTCGCTTCGGCAGCACATATACTAAAATTGGAATGATACAGAGATTAGCATGGCCCCTGCGCAAGGATGACACGCAAATTCGTGAAGCGTTCCATAAAAAAAAAAAAAAAGAAAGAAAATAGCACTGGTCAGACCACCAATGATGAATTTCAAGATGAAAAATAAAAGGATTCATAATGACTTAAAGAGAATGCTTCTTACCTAGTTTCACCATTAGTTATTAATGTTCTTACTGACTGAACTGACTTGATCATGTTACCTAAATCCTATTTCATTTAGAGACCAATGCTTAATGGCATAAGAATGACAGCTATTCAGCAGGAATTTAATGGAAAATGCATACTACCTAGAAAGATGGGAAATTGAAGGCATTTTTCTCTACAACTTTGCAAGAAACAGAATGTATGCTGATTAGCTTTATCAGAATTTAAAATTGTACCCCAGCATTTATTGAATATTATGTGCCCGGCCTCATGTTTTCACATTTTCACTTAATCTCCGAAATAATAAATCAGTTACTCTATTTTAAGGTTATGGAAATTTAATGTTAAAATCTGAAGGACAGGAGAAACATTCGTTTAGTTTAAATCCAGTCATGTCCAACTCTTTGGGTTGTAGTTTGCCAGGTTCCTCTGTCCGTGGGATTTTTCAAGCAAGAATATTGGAATGGGTTGCCATTTTCTTCTCCAGGGGATCTTCCTGATCCAGGGATGGAACCCATGGCTTCAATGTCTCCTATATTGTAGGCGGATTCTTTACCTGCTGAGTCATCACGGAAGCCCACATTTTAAGGTTATAGAAGCTTAACTTTACGATCTGAAGGACAGGAGAAACATTCTAGTATGAATCCAACCAATTTTTATTGTTTTTCCATGTACCAGTACTGGGGCTACAATAGAAAGGACACTGAACCGTTCTTAAAGCACATTCTAGTAGGGGTAAAAAAGGAATGTAATTTCAGATTTGGATAAATAAGGGAATAAAACCAAGGGATGTGACAATGTATGTGGGCAGCGGCTTTGGCCGCCGCTTAGTAAGCAAGTGGTGGAAAGATTGGTAAGGCCAGATCAAAAAGGCCTGCCTCATGAACCAGTTCAGATGTTACGCTGTAATGGGAAGCCACTAGAAATTTTTAAGTGGGGAAATGATCTGATATGATTTGTTTTAGAAGCATTCTCTGGGGGCTGTTGAAGCCAGGGGGAACGAGTGGATGAATGCAGACTGACTTAGTAATAGTTCCAGTGAGAGGATAGCAGCTAAAACTAGGCTGATAGAAAGGGAAGTGGAAAGTTTTGGGCATACTTTTGGAGGAAGTCAACAGGATTTAATGGAGGAACGGTGATGGCTCGACTGAGCAGGTTGTGAGCAGCATGTCTTCAAATGCAATTTTAATTTCTTGGCTACATTGGGTCTTCAGTGCTGCACATGTGCTTTGTGTGCATGCACTTTCTCTAGTTGCAACATGAAGGCTCATCTCTGGTTTCGACTGGCGACTTTCATTTCTGAGCACAGGTTCTAGGGCTCATGGGCTCAGTAGTTTGTGGTACACAGGCTGTTTCACAGCATGTGGGATCTTCCCAGAGCAGAGATCCAACCCACACGCCCTGCATTGGCAGGCAGGTTCCCAACCACTGGACCACCAGGGAAGGCCCCTTCTTGCAATTTCTATCATCTGTCCTTCTCATTCCCAGTTTTGTCTCCCCTGCCTGTTTCTGTCAACACAACTTCTTCCTAGAGACCCTGCCAAATTAACTGCTTTTGTGTTATCTCACACTCAGGGCATGGGAATGAGAGCATTGCCTTGGGTTTAGACTACTGGGGAATAAATCCCATCTCTGTTTACTATATGACCTTGGGCAAGTTTCTTCACCTCTAAAATACATAGTACCAATTTCATAGCCAAGGATTTAGTCGTTGAGCAGTTTATACCTTTACTCAGTCTCCAGCAGATTGATATATTCAAATTTGCAGTGTATTTCCTCTCAAATTCTAGGCTGTCGAGATCAGTTTTAGTGTTTTAGCCAAGAGATCCCTCATTTATCCAAGACAAATGACATTTCCAAATTCCTTCCTCCAAGCTCTTCCCATTCCCTGATCTTCCTTTAGATTTTAATCTTTTCTCTTCCCTTGATTTTATAGGGTTTTTCATCTATAAAGTTGGTTTTTGAAATGTTTTCTGGAAACAAAATCAATTAATCCACTATTTTCATAAGATACTTTATATTCAAGTTAGTTACCACTTTTTAGATGCTAAAAACTGCACAAGAATGGCAAGTTTAACTATGGTCCCCACACATCACTTTGTGCCCAACTCTAATTCGCTTTTCCTAGGTAAAGTTCTCATGTAAGCAACTGCAAAGCATAACAGGTAAAAGGATTTTCAGCCCAAGTTAATAAGCATTAACTCAGGGATCAAAGGGAGTGGCAAATATCTAAGTCAAAGAATAACCCTGACCTCAAAACTATGCATTGTTTAGACCCTAGTCAACCAAGAATAATCCTCCCAAACTCCACTACCTCTTTTAAGTAGGAATGAACTACCTACCTTATAGGAATAAAGACCATGGTATGAGATAAGCTCCATAATATAGACATACCTATGTACATACTTTGGAGTAGTAAAAGTTAAAAAAAAGTTTAAAAAGTTCCATCTGTTTTGCATCATGATCAGAAACACTGTAAAGAAGTTTTGTTTCTTGAATTTTAGGATTTTATAATGACTTATCTAAAAATGAGGTTACTGCTAAAGGAGCTTAAGAACAGTGTGTTCATAAGCCCAATGTTATTCATACCTTATTAATGTAAATCTGTTTAGTTCATCTCACTTCAGTTTCAGAGCACCTTCGTTCGTGTTACAACTGGTGTCAGTACACTAGAGACGTTCACTAGAGTTGTTAAGTCCACCTCATTTCACATTTCCAGTGCTAAATAAAACGCAGTTCTAAGAGTGAACTACAGGCGGTTAACACAGGGCTAAGATACAGTACCTCAAAACAGCCAGCTCGTCAGTGCACTAAGTTTCTGAGCTGAAGACGGTTCTACTTGCAGTTAAATTACCACTAAATATTCAAAGTTTAATAGTACAATTATTTATAAACATGCTTTCACGACTTATACAGATTTAACTATTTTCATATCTGCAGAGTTACAATTAGGAGGAAAGCCAGTAGCTCTAGTTTCCTTCCCATATAAAGTTTACATCTACCTCTCCCCAATAGTTTCAAATAAAATGTAACAACACTTCATACTAAAATTATTCGGAATATGGAACTTTCAAGGAATTAACTGCAGGGTTAACGCTGATAGTAAAGACCAAAAGCGGGTATAGTTTAATGTATTTTAATAGCAAACTTACAGGAACAGCACAGAAGACAGACAACATTAAAAACATGTGCTTGCATGTAGGACAACTCAGTTAGAAAAGTATAGTGAATGGATGGAATCTACTGCATGATAAAAATGCTACAAACACCATTTAGTTGCAGTCAATAAGAAATTTACTTGTTTTAAAAAAATCCAAATGCTGGCATTGTCCAGAAAAATTTAACAGGTTTATTTATAATTGTTATAAAGTTGAACTGCTGAAACTTGTTCACTGAAACATTTTGACTTTCATTAATGCTTTATGTCCCCGCATTTATATTAAAAATTCACACACAAATGAAAATGGAAAAACTGCCAATACCTGATTTCTGTCCCCTATTTTCCACTTGCAATCATATACTTAGGTACCTTTTGACCCCATGGAAAAAAAATATCTAACGTTCAGAACTACCAATAACAGGAAGAAGAGAATTTTTTTTTTTTTTTTAAGAATGAAATGTTTCCCATCATAGTGGATTCTTAAGCACGTTCTCCACGTATGCGGCGTGCTAGCTGGATGTCTTTTGGCATAATTGTTACACGTTTGGCATGGATAGCACACAGGTTGGTGTCTTCAAAAAGGCCAACCAGATAGGCCTCACTTGCCTCCTAGAAAAGGAACAGAGAAAAAAAAAAGTTATCATCAACAGTTAAAGATACATCTATACTAGTTAAAAAGATGTTTTTGAGTCCTTTAAAAACCTACTTGAGAAGATGTTGACCACTTATCAAATGCTTAGTTTAAAATCTGGGATGAGGCTGAAAGGCAGCTTATGAAAGTGAAAAACTCAAGACTGGAAATCTTTATAAAATACAAAAATCAAATAATTTCACTGCCAAATAGTTTACCTTTTCTAATGTTATATGTGATTTTTAAGCAAACTGAAACGTGTTTTGAGTAAAGCAAAAATCAAACTTCAACTCTAACATTTATCTTATCCTCACAAAGATAAATGGAATCACGTGTATCTATTCCAAGTAATACTCTCCTACCTCGGGATGTCCTTTTTCTGAATCTCACTCCCAATTCAATTTATCTGTTTAACTACTGATTTCCATTATATGGGCATCTATCTTTCCTTTAAACACCTCAGAGTCTGACCACCAGGTCAGTGTCCTACTTACATACAATGATCTATTTTGCCAACATATGCACTCCTACTAACTACACTTTCCTCTATGCACCCCTATCTGTAATGGCATGTTACCCCCTCAGCATTAACACTGACCCCTCTGTTTTTTCCCATTCCATCATTAAGCTTTTGAAGGTATCCTCCTATTCCTACTTTCACTCTAAACTGCTAAGTATATGAATCATTCAATACTTGCAGAGAAGGAAGAAAAAAGGAGTGCTCCTACTTATAATTAATTCTTAAAATTGTTAGTACATCTTACAGTTGTCTGAAAAGTTGAAGAATTCTCTGGTCTAGGTTAAAACAACTGCTTATGCATTTTGAAATGAACCAGTCATCAGTCCAACTGTTCTAGTGGATTAGGAACACCAAATGAAAGACATTATTTGGCTTCTCTATAAGCAAGTTATTTCTCTGTTTAAGATATATTTAGAAAAAACAACAACAACAACAGATTTTTAGAGTTGCTTTTTGTCCTAATTAAAAAACTATTTCCATTTTGGAACTCTTTAGGCAGTAAGACTAAAAGAGAAATACACAAAATACTTGAGCAATTCAAACCCAGCCCCATAACACTTCATAACACACAAGATAGAGATGGGAGGGACCAGATTTGCTTTATAAACACTGACTTTGCTAATAACACTTGAAATTCTGCTTTTAAAAGTGCTAACAACTCCTCAAATGGTTTGTACTATTCTGAATATGAAAATATTTTTCTACATTTATACCTTTCTTCTTTTTAGCCTCTTCTATAAAAATGTTTCATTCAAATTTTACTATTCTTACATATCTTTCTGCAATATGTTATCAACAAGTAAGTCTTATTTGCCTATACTTTATGGCTTACCTCAAGATTATTCCATGAAGGAGAAAGCAAACATTCCTCTCGCCCCTGCTTCCCAGGTGCAGGTAATTTTGAACTCCTAATTTCCTTGGCACTCACACGGGCCCTGTACACTAGCCATTTTTTAATATGCTAACTTAATAAAATACTCACTTTACGCTCACAATGCCTAGCCCTTAAAGGAATAGAAGTTCAAGAAGTTTTTGTTGGCTTGGTTTTTTATATCTAACCTTAACTGAAACTTGCATCTTTTCTTTTTTTTTTTTTCCCTTGGATGCACCCTGTGGCTTGGGGGACTGTTCTCCAACCAGGAACTGTACTTGGGTCCTTAGCCATGAAAGTGCAGAGTCCTGACTACTGGACTGCCAGGGAATTCCCGAAATTTGCACCTTTTCTACACTAGTAGTTCCCTGTATCTTACCTTTTCCAAAGAATACATTAAAAACAAAAGTCCTTAATATTCTGAGATTCATCCTTGGGATATTCTAGAAATGGTAAAAAGTTTAGAAAACACAGTATATTGTAGACCCTACTCTTGAGTTTCACAGTGCACATTAGATACCAGAACTTAAATTCCTCAAGAAAGAAAACAGTTGTTTCACCCACCATGTCTCAGGATTATGCAAATTTAGGCTTTTGCAAAATACAGCAGTATGAGCTGCTATATGGACAAGCCAACAAGTCCTGAAATTCAAACACTCATTTAAGAGTGGAATGATTTTGGCTCCCCTAGTACTATTCAAATGTGATATGTGGCAGCTGGGGCTCTCACTGCTATCTTAGAAGCTGCTCTAGATATCATAGGATTGTGTCTGTCAGCTCTGGGAGAAGAGTCAATACAAGGAATCTGACCATGACCCATGTATTTCTAATTCTATTACCAATGTCCAAAGTTTCCTAAACATTAAGACTATGATGGGATTTAAAAAGGGACACATTAATTTATAGCCCAATGAACAAAATTTTGAGGTAAGAGCAAAAAAATATCTTGTAAATGGAAGGTAATGTTAATTCACAACATTTGAGTATATTCAATATCTGACTGTTCCACCATTTCAAACCACCAAAGTCAACTTTTAACATAAGGTGACCTTAATTCAAACTCTCAGTTGTTAGGGGCAAAAGCTAAATTTTAAGTTAGTTAAGTCTTGATAATCTATGGCAAACCAAGTCTGATTTCTCCACCATCCTCCCTAGACTTACCCACCCTCCATTTCTTTCAGTTGTGTTAGAGAAGTTAGTTGTGAATTATGTAACTTTAAAGTAAAAAATGGCTTTCTTCTACCCTATTCGCATTAGCAAATTCTCCAGCTCTATATCCTTGAGAATGAAATATTTTCCAATAAAGAGCTACCAATGCCAGAGTAATACAGGCAGCAGAGTTGAACATTTTGCTCAAAACCAATGCAATTACTTACTGACAAGTATAAAACACAAACCTTAGTAACAGCAATGAATTTTAAAAAGACAGTCTTTTAGCCAGATTGCTAAGTAATCAATTTACAAAGTTCTATCATTGACAGTTAGGCTTGACAATGGTGGACTTTCAAGTATAATGTGTAGCTCAAGTAGAGCCCTGCTAACTGTAACTACAAAACAAAATTAGCATCTTTAGGTCAACACTTGAGAATATCTCTGTATTTAAAATTAGTGCAGAAAACATGACTAGTATTTGTAACAAATGAAATGGGATCCAGAAACAGTCAAAGATTAAATCAGAAAATAAAGGTCTTAAATAACAGCACTGTAAGATTTTAGTAGTTTGAAATTTCAGTAATTTCAATTCACTGAGAATTTAATGGATGCCTACTCCTGGAATTCACCAATCAAATGAAGTTCAGACTAACCATAGAAACAGCTCAACCAATTACACTTCAGGATAGAATCCACCTATCAAATCTTCCTCACACATAAAGGAAAAGCTTGGCAACAGCAGCCTTGAAAAAATCCTCCAATGGAATGTATGTCAATTCTGGACCCTCCCCTAAGAGAGATTCTGATGCAGGTCTGTGGAAGTGCCTAGTAATCTGCATTTTAAATCACCTCTCACCCTATGCTGACAGAGGTGGCATTGCCATACTCCGAGTTACAATGATCTAATGAATGCCAAACACACTTAACATTATAGGTTACTTAAGTGACTGATGTTAATTGTACTTACATACCTAATCAAGTGTCTTAGGTGTGGGCATCTCAAGTTGTTTAATCTGGCACAAACCACCAGTATTTCAAATACACGTGTGTGTGCTCAGTCACCTGTGACTCTGTGACCCTTTGTACTGTAGCCTGCCAGGCTCCTCTGTCCATGGGATTTTTCAGGCCAAAATACTGGAGTGGGTTGCCATTTCCTCCTCCAGGAGATCTTCCTAGCCCAGGTATCAAACCGGAGTCTCCTGCATTGCAGGCATATTCTTTACCTCTGAGCCATTGGGGAATCCCATTTCAAATACATAACCACAGCTAAAACTGTATTTCCCAAAGTTCTGACACACTGGAGCTAAGATTAAACTCACTGTTTCCCATTTAAGTGGAAATCCATACATAATCCCCTTAAACAAACTACATGTCTTCAAACTTCTCTCTTTACAAGCCCAATAACATCTTTTTCTCCCTTTTGTCAATTCAATCCTAACTACCACTCAAGTTTCTTTTACCTCAACGCACAATTCTTTAATGTTGCCTAGTCCTACCCCAGATATTATGTTCTCTCCACTTGCAACTGCCTCTTCAGGTCCAGGAGGCCATTTATTCTAACTTTCCTTTTATATCAGTCCCTGTTTGAAACTAATTACCAATACAGACCTTTGGTCTCATGACTTCCTAATATCCAACAGCAACTGTAAGTCAAACCAGAGGATTTTTTTTTTTCCTTTAAACACTACAATGTTTAAAATTTTTAAATCATATCTGTTTGTATAACCTCAAACAACTTAACCTTTCTGACATCTCAACAGTGAAATATAAAGACCTAGCTCACTGGCTGGTAATATACAGCATACACAAAGATTTAGAGATGTTTTTGGTACAAAGCAGAACCAGTCAACTCTCAGAGCCTTTCCCACCCACCATTTTACCTGCAAAGCACCAATAGCTGCACTCTGGAAGCGCAGATCTGTTTTGAAGTCCTGAGCAATTTCCCGCACCAGACGCTGGAAGGGAAGTTTGCGAATCAGAAGTTCAGTGGACTTCTGATAACGTCTAATTTCACGGAGTGCCACAGACATTAAAGACATGGTTACCAAACACATACAAGAATTTAAAAGAGTGGTCATCAGCTTCAAAGAGATGGAGTCACTTTTCAAAAAATAAATCAAACTATTCTTTTGTATCAAATTCCACTTATTAATTTCTGACCTAAATATTCAAATCTGTTAGAAGTAACACAATACTTTTAAAACAAAAAAGCATGATATTAAAGCAGACTTCTGGCAGGGCGTTTGATAATCATAGTCCCTTAATTTTCTTCATCTTTAACATAAACATCACTAACTTCTGTTTACAATTACAACTTGGGAAGGTACTAGGCCACTAATAAAGAAGTCAAAGTTTTTCAGACTTTTAATTTGACACCACTCTCATTCTTCCCACTGGCATCCCCCATTCTTCTGAAAGATCTATCAGCACAACCCAATGAGCTTCACTTAAAAAAACACAGGATTTAAGTTCAATTTCCCAGAATACCTTTGACACTGCACATCCCTTATGAATGATTAAATTGATGAACACTCTTTTGTGTTGTATCTTCCATATGGAAATTTTTTTCTTTAAGTAATTTTAAGCAAGAAATTTACCTCAATCCTGACTTACTTCTTACACTTTTATTTTAGGCTAATCATTTGCAGAGGGTAAATACAGACAACTTCTGCCCTCTAATGGCAGATGCACTCAATAACACTGCTCAGGGTAGTTCAAAACTAAATATGCCAATAGAAGGAAAAACCAATTCAAGTAAACGAAGGACTTATGTAAAACACAACGTTCCCATCCTGATTAAATTATTTTACCAGATGCTAGAATATCCTCAAAAATGTATTTTAAAAACAACACTTTTCTATTTAAAACACATATATTACACATAACAGCTAAGTAAAATGTTAGTCTATCTTATTAATGTTATTAGAGATACAACGCCTTCTTTGGGCTATGGGCACGATTATAGCTTCAAAGTTAAGAATATTCCCAATAAAACCTAACACTAAATTATATGCAGATTTTAAAGTAGTAAATATTTAACAAGGGGAAAAACAGATTCTCTAAAGGAGAAAGTATGCTTATACATCTTTTTATTAGATTATACACTTCTGGAGATAAGACTTTGTTCCATTTTTCCTCTTTTAAAATACCTGTAACGATGAGGTTTCTTCACCCCTCCAGTAGAGGGCGCACTCTTGCGAGCGGCTTTTGTAGCGAGTTGCTTCCTCGGTGCTTTACCACCGGTCGATTTGCGGGCAGTCTGCTTTGTACGAGCCATGGTATAGAGACCTCCTTACTTACCTACCAGCATCGGAAAAACCAAAAATCACCATATGCAACTACCAAACACACAAGTTTTCCTGCCACTACCCCCCCATCTGGAAATTATGATTAGTATTAAAAAAAAACAACAACCCCATAATGTTATATAATTTGAAAGGGTGCAGATTACATCTACCACCCAAATATGACTTTTTGAAACAAACTGTAGTACTAGAAAATTGTTAGCCTTAACACCAGTCATCTCTCAAAATGCCCAATCTGAGCGATAAACGGCAAAACAAAAAGACCCCCCCAACAGCCTTCGCTTCAATTTCTTTAAATAAAGTAGAAATTAGAAATGTCTGTAAACATTCCATCCACTAACAAGTCAAAAGAACGAAGCCACAAACCACAGAAAGGTCGAGTCAAATTACAGCAAAAAAGGTTTTAGTCACCCCCCACCGCCGCCGCCCCCCCTTTACGTCTGGCAGTTGATACACTGCTGTAAATATCTGAAAACATTCCTGGTTTTGCATCTCTACAGTTCCGTTGACAAAAAGGCGTCTCAAAAAACCAAGAGGAACAACAGCTACCAACAGCGAGCACTCTACAAAGCACCGCCCTCGAGTCCAGTCTTCAGAGGATTCGCAATGAAATAATAATAATTTAAAAAATTGCCCCGCACCCAGGCGTTAATTAACGCACTAGACTGGCCGACTGGTCCACCCCAAGCACCACATAAACTTTTGGTTTAGCCTCCTCCGGCCCCTCGGCACAGGGTCCCCCAGCCAGCCCGCCTCGCTCCTGGCGTCTCGCGCAGGCACAAACTCGGCTCCCAGACCAGAACAAAATGGAAACAATCGCAAAACGTATCCGATTCCTTTCCAAAGAGACAAAACACCAAATCGCTCGAAAATACTCCATCCCCTGCCACGTGCCGCCCTCCAAAATGCAAAAGTTTTTTTTGCATTTCAAATGCATCAAGTTTCCGCTTCTCTAAAAAGGAGAAAAAAATGTTTCTCTTTAAAATTTTTTCCTCCTTTTTTGAAATGGGGAAGAGAGAAACGGGGGAAAAAATATGGTCGGTGACCAGAGAAGAGAGACAAGATGGTGAAGCTTAGCAACAACTGTGGGGAGGCAGCAAAAAGCGAGTTACCCCAGGGTGGGAAGCAGCGGCGATTTCCACCCTTTTCCCGCCCGAAAACTGGGAACTGCAGCCTACTAGGCTCCTCTGTCCATGGGATTTTCCAGGCAAAAGTACTGGAGTGGGTTGCCATTGTCTTCTCCAAATCTTAGATTAAGTTAATGAAAATGCAGAGCCAGGATCTAGAAGTACATTAGTGCAAAATTTCTGAGTCCAAAGCTGGATATCACAATATGAGAGGAACAATGGATTGTCAATCATTCAAGATCAGATTCTAAAGAAATAAGCCAAACTAAATAAAACTTTTACATGTAAAAATAAAAACATTAATTGGAAAAATAAATGGTGTCTTCAGTTCAGTCCAGTTGCTCAGATGTGTCTGACTCTTTGCGACCCCATGGACTGCAGCATGCCAGGCCTCCCTGTCAATCACTAACTCCTGGAGTTCACTCAGACTCATGTACATTGAGTCAATGATGCCATCCAACCATTTCATCATCTGTTGTCCCCTTCTCCTCCCACCTTCAACCTTTCCCAGGATCAGGGTCTTTTTCTATGAGTCACTTCTTCACATCAGGTGGACAAACTATTGGAGGTTTCAGCTTCAACATCCTTCCTTCCAATGAATATTCAGGACTGATTTCCTTTAGGATTGATTGGTTGGATCTCCTTGCAGTCCAAGGGACTCTCAAGAGTCTTCTCCAACACCACAGTTCAAAAGCATCAATTCTTNAAACTATTGGAGGTTTCAGCTTCAACATCCTTCCTTCCAATGAATATTCAGGACTGATTTCCTTTAGGATTGATTGGTTGGATCTCCTTGCAGTCCAAGGGACTCTCAAGAGTCTTCTCCAACACCACAGTTCAAAAGCATCAATTCTTCATCCCTCTTTATTCTTTATCCCTTTCTTTATTGTCCAACTCTCATATCCATACATGACTTATGGAAAAACCATAGCCTTGAATAGACGGACCTGTGAAAATCTCTGCTTTTAATATTCTGTCTAGGTAGGTCATAACTTTTCTTCCAAGAAGTAAGTGTCTTTTAATTTCATGGCTACAGTCATCATCTACAGTGATTTTGAAGCTCCCCAAAATAAAGTTTGACACTGTTTCCACTGTTTCTCCATGTATTTGCCACAAAGTAATGGGACCGGATACCATGATCTTAGTTTTCTGAATGTTGAGCTTTAGGCCAACTTTTTCACTCTCCTTTCACTTTCATCAAGAGACTTTTTGGTTCCTCTTCACTTTCTGCTATAAGAGTGGTGTCATCTGCATATCTGAGGTTATTGATATTTATCCCAGCAATCTTCATTCCAGCTTGTGCTTCATCCAGCCCGGCGTTTCTCATGACGTACTCTGCAAATAAGTTAAATAAGCAGGGTGACAATATACAGCCTTGACGTACTCCTTTTCCTATTTGGAACCAGTCTGTTGTTCCATGTACNATTCCAGCTTGTGCTTCATCCAGCCCGGCGTTTCTCATGACGTACTCTGCAAATAAGTTAAATAAGCAGGGTGACAATATACAGCCTTGACGTACTCCTTTTCCTATTTGGAACCAGTCTGTTGTTCCATGTACAGTTCTAACTGTTGCTTCCTGGCCTGCATACAGATTTCTCAGGAGGCAGGTCAGGTGGTCTTGTATTCCCATCTCTTGAAGAATTTTCCACAGTTTATTGTGATCCACACATTCAAAGGCTTTGGCATAGTCAATAAAGCATAAATAGATGTTTGTCTGGAACTCTCTTGCTTTTTCGATGATCCAGAGGATGTTTGCAATTTTATCTCTGCTTCCTCTGCCTTTTAAAAAACGAGCTTGAACATCTGGAAGTTCACGGTTCACGTATTGTTGAAACCTGGCTTGGAGAAAATGGTGTCTTCAGAGGTTTCAAAATGTCATGAAGAATGTTTTTACTATTCTGCTTTAGAGGACAGAGTAGAATCAGAGTGTGAAATTCAGGTGAACATTTGAGTTTCAGAGAAAACATAAGACTTTAATATAGTTAGCTCAAAGCAGTCAATCCTAAAAGAAGTCAACCCTGAATATTCACTGGAAGAATTCATACTGAAGCTCCGATACTTCAGCCACCTGATACGAAGAGCTGACTCATTGGAAAAGACCCTGATACTGAAAAAAATGGAAAGCTAAAGGAGACGGGGCAGCAGAAGATGAAATGTTTGGATATCATCACCAAGTCAATGGACATAACTCTGAGCAAACTTTGGGAGATAGTGAAAGGCAAGGAAGCTTGGCGAGCTGCAGTCCATGGGGTTGCAAAGACTCGGACATGTTATCAGCTGAACAACAACAAATTCTCTAAAGTGGTCTGCTTTTTAAAGTTTAAATTTCACACTTGTAAAATTACTTAAGCAAAAACTGACACATACTTAATAAAAATCTCACACCACACATAAGTGTGAAATCAGAATTTAAACTATCATCAAGGACAAGATATATGAAGCTAACAAATCATCTGAAAATCTTACCTGGTATGAACAAAACACTTGAAGTGTCAAAGGTAAGCACAATGTTTTTCATATTTGTTTTATATAAACAAGTGAGAGAACGTCTGGCATCATTAATCATTAGGGAAATGCAGATTAAAGGCATTAATTTGCCACAGTCATAATAAAACTACACAGCAATTGAAGATTTAGAATTAAAAATGCTAACCATACTCAGTGTTGATAAGTATTCATTAGAACTTTTTATACACTGTTGATTGAAATATGAAATGTAAAAACAACTTGGCAGTTTCTTATAAAGTTCTTCATATACCTACTATATGACACAACCATTGTGTTGTTAGATATTTTCCCAGGAGAACTAAAAGCAAATCTAAAAGCAAATGACTTCATGAAGACTTGTGCATAAATAATCATAGTAGCTTTTGTGTCTAATAGCCCCAAACTGGAAACAACTCAAAAGTCCATCAACAGAAAATTGGATACAGATTTTCTTGTGTACATACAACTAAGTATATATATCTAAGTAATATGAAGAAATAGACTACTATTGATGCCACAACAGTATGAAGAAGTCTTAAACTAATTATGCTGATGTAAGGAAGACTTTCTTGGTGGCTCAGACAGTAAAGCGTCTGCCTGCAATGCTGGAGACCTGGGTTCGATCCCTGGGTCGGGAAGATACTCTGGAAAAGGAAATGGCAACCTAATCCAGTACTCTTGTCTGGAAAACCCCATGGACAGAAGAGCCTGGTTGACTACAGTCCATGGGGTCTCAAAGATTTGGACATGACTGAGCGCCTTCACCCTACCTTACCTTCACCTTAAGGAAGACAGATTACATATTGTATGACTCAATTTATACAATGTTTAGAAAATACAAGTTGATATACATAATGGAAAATAAATTAGTTGTCTGAGATATAGGGATGAGAAGAGCAAGAGACAGGGATTATATAAAAGAGAACAAGAAAAAATAGGTTGTGATAGATAAATTAATTCTGATATTGTAGAAATTGTTTCTGATCAAGTTTTATGCATTAAATATTTATATTTTACTTCAGCTATCCAAAATAAAGGTATTTAAGAATTAATTATAGTCATAAGAGAATGTGTTATTATGTATGTGTATGTAAATAGTGTATATGTGAATATATGTATATGCAGAATTAGAGTACTTACAAATTCCCCTACATCCTCAAACTCCTATTCTCCCAAAATTTCCTTAAATCTCCTTAAATCTCTCAAATTTTCTATAGTTAAGAGGTTTTCTGCAAATGTAGAGGAAATAGTTTTTAAATGGTGACCTCCTGGAACCTCAAGGTTTTGAGTCCCAGATTGTTAAACTGATATCTGAAAAGTTCTCTCATGTTCACGTCTCTTTCTGCAAGTAGAGAAGTCAATAATCAAATTTAGCACCTTTCTTTCCTTACGCATAGGATTTTTTCTTTTGTTTGACTGATTAAACAATCACTTATTAAGCCATTACTACAAGTGAAGTAGTGGCAAAATATAACAGTTTATTGATATATGGGCAGTTAAAACAAGAAACATCTTAAAATCAGGAATAGTTTAATGTATTTGGCTTAAAGATGGTCCTAGGAATAAAGGGAGGTGTTGTTTCCTCTTCTGACTTCTTACTCTTCTTCCTCTCCATTTTGTAACACTCTTTAAGGATTGTGACCTTATACTTCCTGTCCATGGCTCAGGTGATTTGCACAGTGTGGGGTATTTTTAGGTGCCCTATGTAGGTTAATGGTGGGTCAGTGTGGCTTGCTGCAGGGTTGGGGGCACTGAATGTAGCAGTGATGCATGGGACTTTTTGAAGGAGGTCACCATTATCTTCATTACCTCCACCATAGTTTGGGCTCAGGTGAAACAACAGGGAGGGAACACAGCCCCACCCATCAACAGAAAATTAAAGATTTACTGAGCATAACACCGCCCATCAGATGTGTATAAGAGACAGTCCACGCCCCAGATGGGAATTCAGCCAGAAAATAGAGTAAAGAGGAGACACGGGGGAAACCAGTCCTTCCAATGACTGGCCCAGCCCCTATTGTCTAGAAAGGCATTTTATACCTTTTTGACTGTACATAGAGATCAATGGGTAATACAAAATTATGCAGCAATAGCAGCCCAGACCGGGGAAGGCAATGGCACCCCACCCCAGTACTCTTGCCTGGAAAATCCAATGGACGGAGTAGCCTGGTGGGCTGCAGNCAACAGCCTTGTCTAACTCAATGAAACTATGAGCCATGTCATGTAGTGCCATCCAAGATGAACAGGTCATGGTAGAGGGTTCTGACAAGACGTGGTCCACTGGAGAAGGAATGGCAAACCACTTCAATATCCTTGCCTTGAGAACCCCATGAACATTATGAAAAAGCAAAAAGATAGAATACTGAAAGATGAACTCCCTAGGTCGGTAGGTGCACCATTTGCTACTGCAGATCAATGGAGAAATAACTCCAGAAAGAATGAAGAGACAGAGCCAAAGCAAAATAAACACCCAGTTGTGGATGTGACTGGTGATCGAGGTAAAGTCTGATGCTATAAAGAGCAACGTTGCATAGGAACCTGGAATGTTAGGTCCATGATTTAAGGCAAATTGGCAGTGATCAAACAGGAGATGGTAAGAGTGGGCATCGACATTTCAGGAAACAGTGAACAAAGATGGACTGGAATGGGTGAATTTAACTCAGATGACTATTATATCTACTACTGTGGGCAAGAATCCCTTTGAAGAGATGGAGTAGCACTCAGTCCACAAAAGAGTCCAAAAGGGAGCTTTTGAGTGCAGTCTCAAAAATAGCAGACTGTTCTCTGCCCTGTTGGCCCTACATGGCAAACCATTCAATATCACAGTAATCCAAGTCTATGCTCCAACCAATAATGCCGAAGAAGCTGAAGTTGAATGGTTCTATGAAGACCTACAAGTCCTTCTAGAACTAACACCAATAAAAGATGTCCTTTTCATAGAGGGGAATGGAATGCAAAAGTCAGAAGTCAAGAAATACCTGGAGTAACAGGCAAATTTGGTCTTGGAGTACAAAATGAAGCAGGACAAAGGCTAACAGAGTTCTGCCAAGATAATACACTGGTCAGAGCAAAGAAGCTCTTTCAACAACACAAGGGAAGACTCTACACATGAACATCACAGATGGTCAATGCCAAAATCAGATTGATTATATTCTTTGCAACCAAGATGGAGAAGCTCTATATAGTCAGCAAAAACAAGACCAGGATCTGACTGTGGCTCAGATCATGAACTCCTTATTGCCAAATTCAGACTTAAATTTAAGAAAGTAGGAAAAAACAATAAACCATTCAAGTATGCCCTAAATCAAACCCCTATGATTTTACAGTGAAATGACAAATAGATTCAAGGGATTAGATCTGACAGACAGAGTGTCTGAAGAACAATAGAAAGAGGTTCGTGACACTGCTGACTCTTTGCGACCCCATGGACTGTAGCCTACTAGGCTCCTCCATCCGTGGGATTCTCCAGGCAAGAGTACTGGAGTGGGCTGCGGTTTGTTCTCCAGGAGATCTTCCCAACCCAGGGATCAAACCCGGGTCTCCTGCATTGAAGGCAGATGCTTTACCATCTGAGTCAATAGGGAAGACTCGTACAGGAGGCAGGGATAAAAAAAATCCTCAAGAAAAAAAAATGCAAAAAGGCAAAATGAGGAGACCTTACAAATAGCTGAGAAAAGAAAAGAAACTAAAGGCAAAGGAGAAAAGGAAAGATATATCCACTGGAATGCAGAGTTCCAAAGAATATCAAGAAGAGATAAGAAAGTCTTCCTCAGTGATCAATGCAAAGAAATAGATAAAAACATTAGAATGGGAAAGAATAGAGATCTCTTCAAGAAAATTAGAGACACCACAGGAACATTTCATGCAAAGATGGATATAATATAGGATAGAAATGGTATGGACCTAATAGAAGCAGAAAATGTTAAGAAGAGGTGCAAGAATACATAGAAGAACTATAGAAAAGAGACCTTTATGACCCAGATAACCATGATGATGTGATTACTCACCTAGAGCCAGACATCATGGAATGTGAAGTCAAGTGGGCCTTAGGAAGCATTAGTACAAACAAAGCTAGTGGAGGTGATGGAACTCCAGCTGAGCTATTTCACATCCTAAAAAGATGGTGTTGTGAAAGTGCTGCACTCAAAATTCCAACAAATTTGGAAAATGCATCTGTGGCCACAGGACTGGAAAAGGTCAGTTTTCATTCCAACCCCAAAGAAAGCCAAAGCCAAAGAATGTTCAAACTACTGCACAATTGCACTCATCTCACATGCTAGCAAAGTAATGCTCAAAATTCTCCCAGCCAGGCTTCAACAGTACGTGGACTTCCAGATGTTCAAGCTGGATTTAGAAAAGGCGAAGGAGCCAGAAAGTAAATTGCCAACATCCACTGGATCATAGAAAAAGCAAGACAGTTCCAGATAAATATCTACTTCTGCTTTATTGACTATGTCAAAACCTTTGCTGTGCGATCACAACAAACTGTAAAATTCGTCAAGAGATGGGAATACCAAACCACATTACCTGCCTCTTGAGAAATCTGTATGCAAGTCAAGAAGCAACAGTTAGAACTCTACATGCAACAGCAGACTGGTTCCAAATCAGGAAAGGAGTATGTCAAGGCTGTATATTGTCACCCTGCTTGTTTAACTTATATGCAGAATACATCATGCAAAATGCCAGGCTGGATGAAGCATGTGCTGGAATGATGATTGCTGGGATAAATATCAGTAACCTCAGATATGCAGATGACACCACCCTTATGGCAGAAAATGAAGAAGAACTGCAAAAGAGGCTCTTGATGAAAGTGAAAGAGGAGAGTGAAAAATTTGGCTTAAAGCTCAACATTCAGAAAACTGAAATCATGGCATTGTGTCCCATCACTTCAAGGAAAATAGATGGGAAAACAAAGGAAACAGTAACTGACTTTAATTTTTGGGCTCCAAATCACTGGAGATGGTGACTGCATCTTCCAAGACACTTGCTCCTTGGAAGGAAAGCTATGACCAAGCTAGACATCATATTAAAAAGCAGAGACATTACTTTGGCAACAAAGGTCCATCTAGTCAAAATTATGGTTTTTCCAGTAGTCATGTATGGATGTGAGACTTGGACTATAAAGAAAACTGAGCACCAAAGAATCGATGCTTTTGAACTATGGTGTTGGAGAAGACTCTTGAGAGTCCCTTGGACTACAAGGAGATCCAACCAATCAATCCTAAAGGAAATCAGTCCTGAATATTCATTGGAATAACTGATATTGAAGCTAAAACTCCAATACTTTGGCCACCTGATGTGAAGAACTGACTCATTGGAAAAGACCCTGATACTGAGTAAGATTGAAAGAAGGTAGAGAAGGGGGTGACAGAGGATGAGTTTGTTGAATGGCATCACCAACTTGATGGACATGAATTTGAGTGGTCCACAGGAGTTGTTGATGGACAGGGAAGCCTGGTGTGCTGCAGCCAATTGGTCACACAAGTTGGCCACGACTGAGGGACTGAACTAACTGACTGAACTGACGTGGGTTTACAGTTCTCAGATTTAACTGGGTGAATGTGTGCTCTGTGAAACCTTACTTCCTGCTCATTTGAACCAAAGCCTTTGGTTTCTCACCTGTTTCAGAATATAATTTTGAGTAAGATAATTCATTATCATAGATGTTTGATTGTCCTCTGTATCTAAATATCTCTGAGGATGTAGTTTGTGTTTCCTATTAATTCCTTCCTACTTACAGGAACTGGCTTAGTCTAACTGAATACTCTTGTTCCCAAGTGACTGAAATAGCCTTTGAGTGCAGAGGACCTTTTGAAGGGCAGTTTTCCTGTATAGATAAGACTGATTAGTCATTCCTCAAAAAGAGAAACATGATCATAGAGTCTATTTTTGCTTATGTTTCTTGAATTGATAAAGTAACAAATAAAACTAGATAGCTAATTATTCAATATATGCAGTAAGCCAAATTACATAAACAATTAAACAACTAAAAAATAAGTTGAATTAGCTAAGAAAATATATGACATTTCTGCTTAAATTGAATTTTTAATATTTATACTATAAAATAATTACCCTTTCCCTCTAAAGTTGTTTTTAAATAGTGGCTAAAAATTTCTTTCCTAAAAATTAAATTGCTTTTCCTTTTTTAAAAAATTTTATTACTAAGACTCTTATTTAGTCTTCTTTTGTTAAAATATAATATTGTTCAATTGATGCAACTCTTTCATTTAGTTGCCATGGTAACAAAAAACAGGCTTGAATTAAGACCCTAGGCAGTCAGATTAGCCAAAGTTTAACAAAAGCAACTCTCTTTATTTAGTTGTTTCTTAATAAGCTTTGCCAACAAAAGTCCTTCTAGTCAAAGCTATGGTTTTTCCAGTAGAAGACGTTTACTCCTCGGAAGAAAAGTTATGACCAACCTAGATAGTATATTCAAAAGCAGAGACATTACTTTGCCGACTAAGGTCCGTCTAGTCAAGGCTATGGTTTATCCTGTGGTCGTGTATGGATGTGA
>SJYX01009205.1:164822-179184 GCA_006410675.1 Oreotragus oreotragus | reverse complement strand
CTAAAGGAAATCAGTCCTGAATATACATTGGAAGGACTGATGCTGAAGCTGAACCTCCAGTACTTTGGCCACCTGATGTGAAGATCTGACTCATTTGAAAAAACCCTGATGCTGGGAAAGATTGAAGGCAAGAGGAGAAGTGGATGACAGAGGATGAGATGGTTGGATGGCATCACTGACTCAATGGACATGAGTTTGAGTAAACTACAGGAGTTGGTGATAGACTGGGATGCCTGGAGTGCTGCAGCCTATGGGGTCACAAAGAGTCAGACATGACTGAGAGACTGAACTGTCATGCGAGTGTATGTTCCTCGGTTCTTTGTCTCATCACAACAAAGATTTGGAGCAACAGACATTAAAGCCCTCGGTGCATCGCAGCTCTCGGGTCTTGGACAAACCATGTTATAGCTCTTAGGCAAATCTGTTACAGCTCTATCTTATTTAGAAGATAGCAGGAGAATCCATCCTCAAAGCATGAGGGCATGCCAACACAAAGATTTGAAGGGAAGAGAGTGGAGGAGTGCGTGGGGGAGGGGGAGGGAGAGCACACGCTTTGGCTCCTCCTTTTATATGTTTTTTTCCTCTACCTGGGCCTGCCCTATGCAAATTGGGCTTAGCCAGGAGTACTGTTTGTTCTACCTGAAGTCTTCACTCTGGTCCTTGGACCATCCTTGTTTTTTAGCCACCGCCATTTTGGACTCCATTTCCCTATTCTACCTACCTAACAGAACTAACTGACGGACTGAGTGACCTAATAAACCTGGGTGAAGTAAGCACATAACAAACCCTTAAAATTGTTTTTCTCATGGACATGATAGGACAAGATGTCCTCATAAGAGCACTCTTTAACACAATGAGGCATTTGATAACGTAAAGGCAAAGTTGAAAGTTGTCATAAACCTCACAGTCAAGTTAAACATATCCTTCTTGGGGAAGTATATGCTATTTTGGGCTCTTCAGGATTTCCTCTGAGGCAGATAGATATAGAAGTAGAAGCAGAGAAAAAGAGAAAAGAGATAGAAACCGACAGAGACTTACTTTCTTCAAGAACACAGGTAAGATACCACCTGTCAAAATATTTTTTGTTGTTGTTGTTTTTTATTTGGAAGAATTTAAAGACTTAGAAAGAATACAACTTAACAGAGGTTACTTAAAAGTAGCTTCTGATGACTCCTTATATAGTAAATGATGTGTTGTTGTCGTTGAATCACTCAGTCAGTTCCTACTCTTTGTGACCCCATGAACTGGAGCATACCAGGCTTTCTTGTCCTTCACCATCTCCTGGAGCTTGCTCATACTTATGTCCATTGAGTTGGTGATGCCATCCAACCATCTCATTCTCTGTCATCCCCTTCTCCTCCTGCCTTAAGTTTTTCCCAACATCAAGGTCTTTTCCAATAAATCGGCTCTTTGTATCAGGTGGCCAAAGTATTGGATCACTCCTTCCATTGAATATTCAGGGTTGATATCCTTTAAGATTGACTGGTTTGATCTCCTTGCAGTCCAACGGACTCTCAAGAGTCTTCTCCAACACCACAGTTCAAAAGCATCAGTTCCTCAGCTCTCAGCCTTCTTTATGGTCCAACTCTCACATCCATGCATGGCTACTGGAAAAAAATGTAGTTTTGCCTATATGGACCCTTGTCAGCAATGTCTCTGCTTTTTAATAATCTGTCTAGGTTTGCTATAGCTTCTCTCCCAAAAAGCAAGCATCTTTTTTTTTTCTTTTCCAAGGCTGCAGTCAATGTGTGTGGTGATTTTGGAGCCCAAGAAAATAGTCTGTTACTCTTTCCATTGTTTTCCCATCTGTTCGTCATGAAGTGATGCGACTGGATGCCATGATCTTAGCTTTTTGAATGTTGAGTTTTAAGCCAGCTTGTTCATTCTCCTCTCTCACCTTCATCAAGAGGCTCTTTAGTTCCTCTTCTGTTTCTGCTATAAGGGTTGTGACATCTGCATATCTGAGGTTGTTGATATTTCTCCCAGCAATCTTGGTTCTGGCATAGTAAATGATTATCCTCTATTTAAAATATTTTTTGCAGTTTCAAAATTTAATGTAGAAGCCTTAAGAAATAAAATAAATACTTTATTTCTTCTAAGAATATGACATTTTTTACAGATATTTTATTTTGATTGCTTAAGGTGCCAAAATTGAAACATTTTCATGATTTGCTTATTAGGACAGATTTTATCTTCATACATTCATTGCAATAGTTTTTTTTTTTTTTCAATTTTTTGTTTATCCTTTGGTTGTCTTGTTTCTTAAAATTCAGTAGTAAGTTACAAAATAACTATGCTAAGTATAATTTTGGCTAAGTCTATAACATGCAGAATGAGTAGATAGAAATATTATGAGCACCTGATAATTCCAAATTTCAGCCAAATTTTATTCTAGGTAGACAGGCCACCACTGAAGCTTTTACATGTATTTTACAGACATGTTTTTTCTGCAGGTAGCATGACTCCTGTAAACTAAGAGTATCAGATAGGTCTTCTAATGTGTTCAATATCTCTGATTTCCAAAGATTAGTGTCATATGCCATGATAATACTACTGATTCTTTATTATTTACTACCTTGATTATGTACTACAGAAATCTGGTGCTTCTTCATGCCAGTATAACTTATTTTATAATTTATGAATCAAAGAGAGGCATTTATGATTTGTACCTATTTGAACATTAGATACTGTGCTTAGATAATTATTTCTGATTTAACTTTATAAGAATGCTTTAATGTTATAAAAAGTTTTCTCAGTCATACTTGTAAAACAGTTTTAGGACCATAGGAGACCTAAGTTTTGTGGAAAAGCTTCTGAATAGAAAAATGATATGGGGCATTGTACTTTAGCTGTTGGACATTAATAAGCTTAATAAAATAAAGATTGACTAAGATAATAATGGTACTAAAATTAAGTCCATGTCATGGGAAAATAAGCTGAAGAACACTGACTATTCTAGCTGCACTCATGTCAGTTTTTTCTAAACCATTCTTGTTATCCAGAGCTACATGTTTCTTGTAATGTTTCTGTATTTCAGGAAAGCTGGTAACTACTAATCTGTTCCCTGTTTCTATGAGCTAGACTTTTAGATTCTTCATAAAAGTGAGATCATACAGTATTTGTCTTTCTTGTCTGACTTAGTTACCCTGGCATAATGACCTCAAATTTAATATACATAGTTAGAAATATTTTTCTTTTAATGAATGAATAATATTCTATTGCATGTATATGTCTGTCAGTTCCTTTTGATTTATAGTGTTGTTCAACTCTGCTGTTTCTTTATTAATTTTCTTCATTGTTGAGAGTGAAACTCCCCAACTCGTATTGTATTGCTGTTTACATCTTTCAGTTCTGTTAGTATCTGCTTTATATATTTAGGTATATTGATAATAAAATTATNTTTAATATACATAGTTAGAAATATTTTTCTTTTAATGAATGAATAATATTCTATTGCATGTATATGTCTGTCAGTTCCTTTTGATTTATAGTGTTGTTCAACTCTGCTGTTTCTTTATTAATTTTCTTCATTGTTGAGAGTGAAACTCCCCAACTCGTATTGTATTGCTGTTTACATCTTTCAGTTCTGTTAGTATCTGCTTTATATATTTAGGTATATTGATAATAAAATTATTTACAATTGGGACATCTTCTTGATGGATTGACCTATTATTAAGTAATGACTTCATTTGTCTCTTTTGACCATTTTTAGCTTAAAGTCTACTTTTATAAGTATAGTTATCCTGTTTTCTTTTGGTTATCATTTGCATGAATAACTTTTTTTTCTATCACTTTACTCACAGACTAAAGGAGTCTTTAAAGCTAAATTGTATCCCTTGTAGAAAATATAGAGATGGATCATGTTCATCTATCCAGTCAACTATTTTGTGTCATTTGATTTGATAATTTATTTCATTTATGTTTAAATGAAATCAGTTCAGTTTTGATTTATTGATAGACAAATGCCAACTAGTCTCATTTTGTTAATTGCTTTCTGATTGTTTTATAAATACTTTGTTTTTTATTTTTGTTTTTTGTTTGTTTAGTTTCTTATTTTTTCAGTCTTATTTTGTGATTCGATCAGTTTTTATGGTAGTATGTTTTGACTTCTTTATTTTAAACTTTTTCTTTTGTGTAATTACTCCAGGTTTTTCTTCCACAGTTATGACATAAAATATTTTATATTTATAACAACTCATGTTAAGCTGATAATTTCAGTGGCATATATTAGTTGTATAGTTTGAGTTCATTAAAATGATAAAGCAATAATAATAATAATAATAAAACATTAAAACCCTCTGAAATTCTTAAGAGTTGTGGAAACAAGCAGGCTCTCTCCTATGGATGTCAAGTACTATCACTACAAAATCTGTTTCATGTTAATGGGTTACACAACCCTGAATGATATGTCTGGCTAGGGCTGTACTCTCCTGTTCTGTTTCCACTCCTTTTTCATTTTAATCAAAGGACAAGGATGATGATATCATCAGATAAGTGATAATTATTCTTTGATCAAAAGTACATGACTCAGTGGGCTTCCCTGGAGGCTCAGTGGTAAAGAATCTGCCTATTAATGCAGGAGATGCAGGTTCGATTCTTGGGTGGGAAAGATCACCTGGAAAAGGAAATGGCAACCTACTTCAGTATTCTTGCCTGGGAAACCCCATGGACAGAAGAGCCTGGAGGGTTACAGTTTATGGGATGACAAAAGAGTCAGACATGACTTAGCGACTAAACAACAGTAGTGACATGTGACTCAGTTTTGCTATAAGTAGCACACAGGCATAGAGTAAGGAAATTTAATAATTATTTAAAATTAACTGGGAGTATTAGTGTGTGGTCCATGTTACAGTACTAACAGTAGATAGAGAAAAGATTATTTGCTTCTTATGTTAATAAGTGCTTTTATTTATTGCTAATATTATTATATAGTCATTGGAATCTGCATTTTCTGAGAAAATAGATCAAGTTCCATCTTGTCAGTAGAAGAAAAAATATGAGAAGNTGGTCCATGTTACAGTACTAACAGTAGATAGAGAAAACATTATTTGCTTCTTATGTTAATAAGTGCTTTTATTTATTGCTAATATTATTATATAGTCATTGGAATCATTGCATTTTCTGAGAAAATAGATCAAGTTCCATCTTGTCAGTAGAAGAAAAAATATGAGAAGTATGAAACATTTGTACTTTAAATGTTTTAGCTTTCAAAAATCACCATTTATCACATGGTCAGTCAAGCAAAATTAAGATAAACATAAGAAGGAATATAAAATTCATCTCAAATAAGTATTTACTTTAAGTTTAATGAGCTAGTTGTTACATATTTAATGAGTTAACTGGTGCATATTAATTAAATCTCAATTGTTTGTTTAAAATCTCTTTTGGAGGATTTCATGCCATCTGGTTAACTGACTTTAAATGACAATAGCAATCAGTACTTAATTCCATTCCTATTAATGTATTGTTGTTTCTAAACATGTGAGACTTATAATGAGCATTTCACAAACTTCTAAAGGAATCTTGTATAGATAAGAATAAATGTGTTAACTCCTTGGTTGCTAAGAGTAGGTGTAAAATAGTGCAAAAACATTATTAAATGTGATTAAAATTCTTATGTGAAAATAATATCACAGTTTATAAGTGAGTTTCTAAAAATGTCTCCCTACTTTTTTTTTTTTAATTTCCTGCCATGTAGCCACAGATGTTAGATTTCACTTTCTCTGTTTTCTAAGCCCCCAAAAAGAAATGTTGTGAACAGAAATAGAATTGTTCAACTCCGTGTGACATTGAATGGAAATGTTTAAAGATTCTGTTTTGAGTTACTCTTCAAGTGTGTGTGATGTGGGCCGGTAGAAAATTGTAGATATACATCATTCAATACACAATGGAATATTACTCAGTTATAAAAAGGAATGCATTTGAGTCAGTTCTAATGAGTTAGATAAACCTGGAACCAATTATACAGAGTGCAGTAAATCAGAAAGATAAAGACAAGTACTGTATATTAACACATACATATGGAATTTAAAGAGATGGTACTGACGATCCTACATGCAGGGCAGTAAAAGAGACTTAGATGTAAAGAACAGACTTTTGAACTCAGTGGGAGATGGCAAGGGTGAGATGGTTCATGAGAAGAGCATTGAAACATGTGCATTATCATATAGAAAATAGATGACCAGTGCAAATCTGATGCATGAAGCTGGGCACCCAAAGACGGTGCACTGGGACAACCAGAGAGATGGGGGTGTGGTTCAGAATGGGAGGGGACACAGGTTATCTGTGGCTGATTCATGTTGCTATATGGTAAAACCATCACAATATTGTAAAGTATCCTCCAATTAAAATAAATTTAATTTTAAGAAACAAGGGCATTTTGAAGAAAATATAGCCAAACCACAAGTGATGATAAACTGAGATGTGAAAGTTGTTTGCAAAGTGAGTCTAAACTTGGAAATAATTTTCCTTCCCATTAAAATCACACTCATCAGATTTGTTCCCTTGGCCTGTCTGCAAAGAGATGTGATGCACAGTGCAACAAAACCCATGTTTAAAGTGACATTTTTTCAAATTGCAGGATAAGATTCCATTCGTGGTTTTGAATTAATTAAATAGACAATAACCATTTTTTTGCTGAGTGAAAACAACAGAATATATCAAGTAAAATTCTACTTTTTTTGAGGACAATGAATTTGTGACACTTTTATTTTTATAAACATATCTATGTTATGTATGTGAATATGTGCTTAAAGTTTTGCCTATACTGAACTGTGAAATCAATTGTATTTTATAGCCAAAAGTTCGAAAATCATGGGTTTAAACCTTCTGGAAAAGCCAATAACTGTCTCTGTCTACATTCTGTCCTTGGCATGGTCCAAAAATAAATAAATAAATTGTGTCTATCACACTATTTTTCAGCATTTGAGTCTATGGCTTCACTAGATAAGCAACATGAACTGCATTTGGAGTTGCATTGCAATAAAACTTCAACAAAGTTAATTCTGTATTTCTAAAAATAGTTGTCATTTTGCTCTAGGTAATTAGACTTCAATGGCAAGTAGTCCAAGTAAATATAATACATTTTACTGGCCTTTTAGAGTAACAAGTATACCAATCATTTTAGGGTTTTCAGTGATGTTTGTGGGGAAAAAGACATTTTTGATCACTCTTTGTCAGCTCAGGGGATCAGTTGCTTGAACCCCCATTTCTCCAAAAGGGGTAAAACTTATGGGAATAAGTTATCTTGACTAATAGGTCATACCCATGCATTTCTCCGAGTGTTAGGAGCTAAGAATATTCTCTGGTGCTTTGCTGAGAACTGCATGTTTTCTAGTGTGGCTGAATATTTCACTAAGAATGCTGGACCTCGGGAAAGAAAGTTGTAAGCAGGCATATGAGGGGCTCTCTATCCTTCACTCCAGACTCCGGGTCATTGAGGGTGTATAGAAGAGAAAGGGACTTGTACGAATCTATTTTCTGTTAACCTAAGATGGAAATGTGAATAAAAGTTACAATTTAGGGCAAGATGAGACTAAGAGAGGGCTTCCCAGGTGGCATGGTGGTAAAGAGCCGGCCTGGCAATGCAGGAGACAGACAAAGGTTCAGTTCCTGGGTCAGGAAGATCCCCTGGAGGAGGGCATGGCAACCCCCTCCAGTATTCTTGCCTGGAGAATCCCACAGCTGTCCATGGGCTACAGTACATGAGGTCACGTAGGACACTAATGAAGCAACTTCCACATACAAGGTTGAAAGAGACTAATACAGAAAGAACCACAGATTTTTTATATTAGATGTGCAAAAGAGGTATTATGGGGAAATGTAAAAACCTGTAGGAGCTCCCTTTATGTTTTGTTTCCTTACCATTATCTGTGTTTCATTTGGAAAGTAAGAATCTTGAAGGAATTAGGGGAAAGGAAAGATGTAAATATGAAGTCATATGATGAATAATTACAAGAACAAAAGCAGAATTAGATCGGCTACTTTGGTTAAAGAGAAACCAGGAGCCACATCGGCATTTATTTTGTTCCTAAAATCAAGTCCAACCTTTACCATGGGCAGCTGTGAATAATAGGCAGTGGAATCTGATCTGTTTAATTAAACAGAAAATTATACTGGGCTCGCAGATTGTTAGAAGAGCTATAGATATAGGATTGAATCTAAGCTTTGAAAAGTAATACAAAAAATGTGCCAGAAAACTGATAGAATGAGGCAACCACAACTGACGCTGCCATTTGCTCTGCTGTCAGAAATTGGACAGTCCTCTAGCAGCTGTTGCAGGTAATATTGATAACTCTTTTCAAGCAAAACTCCATCTAGCAACTAGCATTTCCCTTGATACTGGACAACTCGGGCACACGCCTTGCTGCAAAATGATGATCCCAGGCAGAGCCTGTTTCCTCATCTTTGCATTTCTTAACCAAAGCCTCCTTTACAGGTACCCATGGTTGGGTGTGTGGAGCCTTGGTCACCTGCTTATGTTTGGATTCAAGAAAAGAGGGAAAGCCAGTTTCCTGGGTTACTTTTTAAGAAGGCTGGACTTATCAGTCTAAGATTCCCCATCAGAGTAAGAGACTTCAAAATATGCTGCTGCTTCTCCTAAGTCGCTTCAGTCGTGACCAACTCTGTGCAAACCCATAGATGCTAAGAAGCCTAAAAATACTACTCAGGATAATGGGCCATTGAATGTGGTATTTCTTTCTTTTGGAAAAGTTTCCTTCAAAACTTTTAGATGACTGTCTCTGAAAGTCAATGCAGAAGTTCAATTTCATCTTTTCAGAAAGTTTTACTTAAAACACCCGGCCTAAGTCAGTCTCCCTGGAGAAGGCAGTGGCAACCCACTCCAATACTCTTGCCTGGCAAATCCCATGGACGGAGGAGCCTGGTAGGCTGCATTCCATGGGGTCGCTAGGAGTCGGACACTACTGAGCGGCTTCGCTTTCACTTTTCACTTTCATGCACTGGAGAAGGAAATGGCAACCCACTCCAGTGTTCTTGCCTGGAGAATCCCAGGGACGGGGGATCCTGGTGGGCTGCCGTCTATGGGGTCACACAGAGTCGGACACGACTGAAGCGACTTAGTAGCAGCAGCAGCAAGTCAGTCTCCCAGCTTGCCATTACTCTCTATCACCTGAAATTATCTATCATGGAATTTTACCAATATGTGAAGTTTAATCTCTTTTTCCTTCCTTCCTTTCTCCCTCCCTTCTTCCCTCCTTCTCCCTTTCTTCTTTCTTCCTTCTTTTTCTTTCTTTCCTTTTTTCCTCTTTCTTCCTTAAGTCAGTCTCCGAGCTTGCCATTACTCTCTATCACCTGAAATTATCTATCATGGAATTTTACCAATATGTGAAGTTTAATCTCTTTTTCCTTCCTTCCTTTCTCCCTCCCTTCTTCCCTCCTTCTCCCTTTCTTCTTTCTTCCTTCTTTTTCTTTCTTTCCTTTTTTCCTCTTTCTTCCTTCCTCTGTCCCCTCATCCTTCTCTCTTTTCTTTTTTTCTTTCTTTTGTATCACTCTGAAAGAAGAAATAGTGCAAGACTTGGATTCTGCCTTGTTCAAAATCTTTTGCCATAACACAGAGCAGAGCAAGGCCTGAAACATGCAGTGGTGCCACAGATATTTGTAGATTGAATTCTTGAAGAGCAACAGATAATAGGAAAGAATTGGACACCTAGAGCCTCCAAACAAATATCAAGAGGATTGGGGGTTCTAGAATATAGGAGGAAGATGAATGAATGTAAATCAAATGAACTGCTGAAGCAGCTTCTCTGTCTTACCCTACACTCTGATCTCCAGAGGTACAGGTGAATCCTGACTGGATGATTATTTTTTCATTCATTATTGACTCAATAGATAATTACTGTTAACTTTATGGGAGGCACCATGTTTGCACAATTCTGTTTTCCTTCTATTTATGTCCTCAATCCTACAGATTTGTTTTTTTCAGCATCCTTGTAGCTGTCTAGATTTTTATCTCTAAATCAATATTTATTTTGATATTGAGCAAACCCCTTGGTGTGGAGGTACCATGATACAGTAGGTAAGCCAAAGGCTCTGATGCGAGCCTGTCTGGGTTTGAGTTCTCATTCTCCCATTACTTTGTGCATGAGTTATTTAACTACTTTCCTACTTCCCTCACTCATATAATGAAGATGAAAATAGTAGCCTTATCATAAGGTAGTCATGAGTATTAGATGAATGAACATAGATAGGTAAAGTTGAAATGCTGCCCAACAAGTAATAAGTTATAGGAAAGCATTTGTTGATATTATAACTTGGATTATGTTTCTAATAATTTTCTCATTTCTCTGTCTCAGCTTTACCTCCTAAACACTTAAATGGCCAGTTATGCCCTGCTTTCTTTGTCCTGTTATTATTTCTGGTTTCTTTTACTGAACTTTTCCCTTGATCCAGCACACTGGCATGAGAAGAGGCCAAGAAAAGTTTAGAAGGTTTATCTAGAAACAGATGGAGCAGGATACCAAGAATAAGCTTTCCTTAGTTCACAATTGGACACAATCCTGGCCTATTATTTTTTTCCTCTTTTCCAAGGGACAAAACGAAAAGAGTTCATCAGACATCCCCAGCCAGATATGGTGAGTATTTTATTCCCTTTAGACAAAAGAAATTTTGAGGCAAAAATAAGGTGTAATGATTCAACTAGTATTAAATCACAATATAAATATCCCTTTTCATTTACCAACCACAAAAGATTCAGATCATCCAAATTTCATTACTCAGATCTACAGCCAGCAGCCTCTTAAGTCATTTCCGCTGTAACTTCCTGTCACAGATAGCTATATCTGTTGTGAGAAGAAAATAAAATTGAATTTATTTTTTTAAAGTATGGTGCCTGGAGTATGTGATATAGACTAGATATATACATATATGTTTGGTTATGGATGCTTGAGACTGTATCTGTGTTTATTTTAGAGCATTCATTGTCATGCATGCAAGTATTTTAATAAGAAATATGAACATATATGTAGGTAAAGCCTGCTGTCTTTTTTTTCAGAAAGAAGAACCAATAGAAGAAAGAGGAAGAGACTCATAACACAGATTGCCATGAGAGATCTGTTTGAAAATAATTATTTTTGACTATTTACTTCAATTTTAATATAAAGTTAAAATTTTCTACAAGTTTTCAAGTCAGGATTTCTTATTGGAAGTAAGTTTTAGCTGCTTTATCTTTATTTTAATATAGGCTAAGACCTTATTTCATTTAGGAAGATACCAAAAGTTTGTTTGCTAGTATTTTTATACATATTTTACAGAGAAAATGTGAATATTTATGCATGTGGTTCTACTGACCTTGTGTTTGAATTACAAATGTGGAATTACAGGTTACAGATATATGGTAGGTACTCATCTTTTATTGCTGCTCTGATATTTACATCTACTTAGCAGTAACTTACTGCTAGAAAGCTCTAACTCTAACATGAATAACAACAGCTGAATGCAGCCTATTTATTTCCCCATCATCTTTTTCAAAGTAGCTTTCCACAAATTTAGAAAAGTGTCTACGTTGCTTAGCCCAAGTTATTTCAGTGACATGAAGGTACTCTGGAATTGCAATAAAACAAATGGAAGGTCCTTTGAGTGCATTTCAAGTGGACATTTTTCAACAGTTTCTAATATAAATCTACTTTTTCTTCCCATGAAAGTGTGAAGTTGTGCTGAGTATCAGTAAAGACTTCAGAGACTCATAACCACTGTCTGAAGAATGTTTTTTTTTTTTTTTTTGCTCTGTTCCAGAACAGAGTGCTTCATGCTGAAAACAAAGATGAGGGTGTTTGTCAAAGATCTGTTGATAGCTAAGACAAAATCAGTACCTATAGTTCATTCTTTGGTGAACTGAATAACAGAAATATAAGTAGTCACCATTTGGAATTTAAAATGTAACACAGTCATTTAAAAATAACATCTTGTTTGAAGATAATACAAGCAGAAAAACAGACACTATGAAACTTAAGCTTTATATTTGCTAATATACACAATGACATCTTCTTCTAAAAGGGAAACCTGAGTACTGCTTATGTGATAGTGTTGAAATGAGTGAACACACAATTAAACTCAATGAGAATGAGGCTGAAAGAGAGGCTCAGCTGGAGATCTACCCTCAGGAAGTAGTTTAAAATATTGGCCATTTGGTACCATCTGTTGAATTCCATACTCTAAAAACAATGCTATTCAGAACTCAATTTTGTGAGCCAGGAATGAAGAATGTCTCTTACAGGGATTGTTTAACAGAACTCATTGAACAGAAGGAATTCCAGCAGAGGGACAGAGAAATCTCTTTTGACCACTCCACACCACATTAATTTGAAATGGACTGAAAACATTAATTCTTTCTCTCACACACATGATCCTCAAATTTACTCCATAAGTAGAGAGGTCCATCATACTGTACATAATAAGTAGGCAAGAGGAAAAGAGTGATATGGTCAGATCATTTGTTCAGTGATTTATACAGGTACTTATGGAAGTTTCTATAATGTCACTACAGCAGTGAGAGCAGTTCTATTGTTCTGGATTATGTTAAATTTAGAGATTCTAGATACATCTTTAAATGGCCATCACCATGATTATTCATTTCCTTTCTTGAACTTCTAATACTCTTTTTATGCAATGAAATGGCCAATGACTAGAAAGCAAATACAGCAAACAACATACGGGAATCAAAATTAGTCTTTTTGAAATTTGGAATTGTCTAGTTTTTATTGGAGAATTTATCAAAACAGTTAAAAATCTTTGTTGATTTTGCCACTATCTATCTTGTATTTATTCTCTTACAGATTGTTCTAGAGATTATAAGCAGCTAATTTATAACAATCTACATTGAATTAATACTAATTTAATTTTAGTACAATAAGGAAACTTTACTTAAATAGAAGTTTTATCCTCTTTCCTCCTTCGTGCAATTACTGTCAAATATCTCTGACCTACACATTCATGCATACAATGTCTTTATTATCTTATACTGCCGTGAGGCAAGAATACTGGAGTGGGTTGCCATCCCCTCTTTCAGGGGATCTTCCCAAACCAGGGATCAAACCCAGGTCTCCTGCATTGGAGGCAGATTCTCCACTATCTGAGCCACCAGGGAAGCCCTTGATAGATCCAGAATTTCTAATTAACAGTGTTTCCCATTTCTTCCTCTACCACAGCTGGAATTTATCATCCCTCTGGCCTCAGGTCTCCACTATTATTATGAGCAATCAACTTTTACTTGCATTATTGTTGTGCACCAAAAGAAGTATTCTTTTCCTCTTTCATTTTACAAGATTTTTCCTTTGATTTGGTGTTTACAAGTTTGAGTGTGATATACTTGGTGTGGACTACTTTGGGTTTAACATATATGGATCTGTGGATTTATGATGCTTTTATCACTATAATGAAATTTTAGTCATTATTTTACAAAAAATATTGCCCATATTCTCTTCTATTTCTCAGTTCAGTTCAGTAACTCAGTAGATTCTGACTCTTTGTGACCCCAAGGACTGTAGCATGCAAGGCTTCCCTGTCCATCACCATATCCCAACGATTCTCGAAATCTTGTCCATTGTGTTGGTGATGCCATCCAACCATCTCATCCTCTGTCATCCCCTTCTCCTCCCAACTTGAAACTTTCCTAGCATCAAGGTCTTTTCCAATGAGTAAGTTCTTCGCATCAGGTGGCCAAAGTATTGGAGTTTAAGCTTCAGTATCAGTCATTCCAAAGAATATTCAGGACTGATGTTCTTTAGGATTGATTTGTTGGATCTCCTTGCAGTCCAAGGGACTCTGAAGAGTCTTCTCCAACATCACAGTTCAAAAGCATCAATTCTTCAGTGCTCAGCTTTCTTTATAGTCCAAATCTTACATCCACACATGACCACTGGAAAAACTAGGGCTTTGATTAGATGGACTTGATTGGCAAAGTAATGTCTCTGCTTTTTAATATACTGTCTAGGTTGGTCATAGCTTTCCTTCCAAAGAGCAGGTGTCTTTTAATTTCATGGCTACAGACACCATTTTCAGTGATTTTGGAGCCAAAAAAGTTGCCACTGTTTCAATTTTCATCCCATCTATTTGTCATGAAGTGATAGGACCAGATGCAATGATCTTAGTTTTCAAATGTGTTTTAAGCCAACTTTTCCACTCTCCTCTTTTACTTTCATCAAGAGGCTTTTTAGTTCTTCACTGTCTCCCATAAGGGGGTGTCATCTGCATAACTGAGGTTACTGATATTTCTCCCAGAAATCTTCATTCAAGCTTGCACTTCATCCAGCCTGGCATTTCACATGATGTTCTCTGCATATAAGTTAAATAAGCAGGGTGACAATATACAGCCTTGAGTACTCCTTTCCTGATTTGGAACCAGTCT
>SJYX01009205.1:108549-161928 GCA_006410675.1 Oreotragus oreotragus | reverse complement strand
CTGGATCATGGAAAAAGCAAGAGAGTTCCAGAAAAACATCTATTTCTGCTTTATTTACTATGCCAAAGCCTTTGACTGTGTGGATCACAATAAACTGTGGAAAATTCTGAAAGAGTTGGGAATACCAGACCACCTGACCTGCTTCTTGAGAAATTTGTATGCAGGTCAAGAAGCAGCAGTTAGAACTGGACATGGAACAACAGACTGGTTCCAAATAGGAAAAGGAGTACGTCAAAGCTGTATATTGTCATCCTGCTTATTTAACTTCTATGCAGAGTACACCATGAGAAACATTGAGCTAGAAGAAGCACAATCTGGAATCAAGATTGCCGGGAGAAATATCAATCACCTCAGATATGCAGATGACACCAACCTTATGGCAGAAAGTTAGAGGAACTAAAAAGCCTCTTGAAGAAAGTGAAAGTGGAGAGTGAAAAAGTTGGCTTAAAGCTCAACATTCAGAAGACGAAGATCATGGCCTCTGGTCCCATCAGTTCATGGGAAATAGATGGGGAAACAGTGGAAACAGTGTTAGACTTTATTCTTTTGGGCTCCAAAATCACTGCAGATGGTGATTGCAGCCATGAAGTTAAAAGACGCTTACTCCTTGGAAGAAAAGTTATGACCAATCTAGATAACATATTCAAAAGCAGAGACATTATTTTGCTGACTAAGGTCCGTTTAAGTCAAGGCTATGGTTTTTCCAGTAGTCATGTATGGATGTGAGAGTTGGACTGTGAAGAAAGCTGAGCACTGAAGAATTGATGCTTTTGAACTGTGGTGTTGGAGAAGACTCTTGAGAGTCCCTTGGACTGCAAGGAGATCCAGCCAGTCCATTCTGAAGGAGATCAGCCTTGGGATTTCTTTGGAAGGAATGATGCTAAAGCTGAAACTCCAGTACTCTGGCCACCTTATGTGAAGAGTTGACTCATTGGAAAAGGCTTTGATGCTGGGAGGGGTTGGGTGCAGGAGGAGAAGGGGATGAGCGAGGATGAGATGGCTGGATGGCATCACTGACTCAATGAATGCGAGTCTGAGTGAACTCCGGGAGTTGGTGATGGACAGGGAGGCCTGGCGTGCTGTGATTCATGGGGTCACGAAGAGTCGGACACGACTGAGTGACTGAACTGAGCTGAACTGAACTGAACTGAAGTGAATGCAATTGTGCGGTAGTTTGAGCATTCTTTGGCATTTCCTTGCTCTGGAATTGGAACAAAAACTGATCTTTTCCAGTCCTGTGGCTACTGCTGAGTTCCAAATTTGCTGGCATTTTGAGTGCAGCACGTTCACAGCATCATCTTTTAGGATTTGAGTTAGCTCAGCTGGAATTCCATCACCTCCACTAGCTTTGTTTGTTGTGATATTTCCTAAGGCCTACTTTACTTCACATTCCAGGATGTCTCTCTCTAGGTGAGTGATGACATCATCATGATTATCTGGGACTTGAAGATCTTTTTTGTATAGTTCTGAGTAGCTTTCCCACCTCTTCTTAATATCTTCTGCTTCTGTTATGTCCATATAACTTCTGTCCTTTATTGAGCCCATCTTTGCATGAAAATTTCCCTTGGTATCTCTAATTTTCTTGAAGAGATCTCTAGTCTTCCCATTCATTTTTTTCCCTCTATTTATTTGCACTGATCACTTAGGAAGTTTTTCTTATCTCTCCTTGATATTCTTTGGAACTCTACATTTATATGGGTACATCTTTTCTTTTCTCCTTTGCCTTTAGCTTCTTTTCTTTTCTCAGCTATTTGTAAGGTCTCCTCAGATAAATATTTTGCCTTTTTGAATTTTTTTTTTCCCTTTGGGATGGTCTTTATTACTGCCTCCTGTATAATGTCATGAACCTTGGGTCCATAGTTCTTTAGGCACTCTGTCTGTCAGATTTAATCCCTTGAATCTATTTGTCTCTTCTGCTGTATAAATGTAGGGATATGATTTACTTCTTGTTTGAATGCTTTAGTGGTTTTCCCTACTTTCTTCAACTTAAGTCTGAATTTGGCAGTAAGGAGTTCATGATCTGAGCCACAGTCAACTCCAGGTCTTGTTTTTGCTGCCAGTGTAGAGCTTCTCCATCTTTGGCTGCAAGGAATATAATCCATCTGATTTTGGTATTGACCATCTAGTGTTGTCCATGTATAGTCATCTCTGGTGTTGTTGGAAGCTCGTGTTTGATATGTCCAGTGCGTTCTCTTGGCAAAACTCTGTTAGCTTTTGTCCAGCTTCTTTTTGTAATCCAAGGCCAAATTTGTCTGTTTGACTTCTTACTTTTGCATTGCAGTCCCCATAATGAAAAGGACATTTTTTGGGGGTGTTACTTCTAGAAGCTCTTATAGGTCTTCATAGAATCATTCAAGTTCAGCTTCTTCAGCATTACTGGTTGGGGCATAGACTTGGATTACTGTGATATTGAATGGTTTGCCATGTAGGGCCAATAGGGCAGAGATCATCCTGTCATTTTTGAGACTGCACCCTATAACTGCATTTTGGCTCTTTCGTGGACTAGGAGGGCTACTCCATTTCTTTAAAGGGATTCTTACCCACAATAGTAGATATAATGATCATCTGAGTTAAATTCGCCCATCCAGTCCATTTTAGTTCATTGATTCCTAAAATGTTGATGTTTACTCTTGCCATCTCCTGATTGACCACTTCCAATTTCCTTGATTCATGGACCTACCATTCCAGGTTTCTATGCAGTATTTCTCTGTTTAGCATCAGATTTTACTTCTATCACCAGTCACATACACAACTAGGTGTTGTTTTCTCATTGGCTCCATCTCTTCATTATTTCTGGAGTTGTTTCTCCACTGATCTCCAGTAGCATATTGGGCGCCTACTGACCTGAGGAGTCCATCTTTCAATGTCCTATCTTTTTGCCTTTGCATACTGTCCATGGGGTTCTCAAGGCAAGAATACTGAAGTGGTTTGCCATTCCCTTCTCCAGTGGACCACATTTTCCCAGAACTCTCACAATGACCTGTTCATTTTGGGTGGCTCTACATGGCATGGCTCATAGATTCATTGAGTTAGACAAAGCTGTGGTCAATGTGACCAGTTTGGTTAGTTTCTGTGATTGTAGTTTTCATTTTGTCTGCCCTTTGTTCACTCAGTTGTGTCCGACTCTTTGCAACTCCATGAATCGCAGGCCGCCAGGCCTCCCTGTCCTTCACCAACTCCCGGAGTTCACTCAGACTCACCTCCATAGAGTCAGTGATGCCATCCAGCCATCTCATTCTCTGTCATCCTCTTCTCCTCCTGCCCCTAATCCCCCCCAGCATTAGAGTCTCTTCCAATGAGTCAACTCTTTGCATGAGGTGGCCAAAGTACTGGAGTTTCAGCTTTAGCATCATTCCTTCCAAAGAAATCCCAGGGCTGATCTCCTTCAGAATGGACTGGTTCAATTTCCTTGCAGTCCAAGGGCTTCTCAAGAGTCTTCTCCAACACCACAGTTCAAAAGCATCAATTCTTTGGTGCTCAGCCTTCTTTACAGTCCAACTCTCGTATCTATACGTGACCACAGGAAAAACCATAGCCTTGACTAGATGGAGCTTAGTCGGCAAAGTAATGTCTCTGCTTTTGAATATACTATCTAGGTTGGTCATAACCTTTCTTCTAAGGAGTAAGCGTCTTTTCATTTCATGNTCCCTCCCCAGAATCTGATTCAAGGTAATTGCTCATTCAGGGGTCTGTTGAATAAATGAATAAGGCACTTTACCCACTGCAAATCTCAGTTTGCTTATCTTTGAAATGGACATATTAAAACTTCTCTCCGAGGGGAACTACGAAGACTGAATGAAGTCAGTGGTATGGCCTATTCGTTTAACAATCATTGTGTGCACCTCTTCTCATCCCCAACAAGGCACTGTCCTCTGGGCTTCTGGGAAACTGACAAGGGCAATTGGGTAACAATGCATTAGCACTTGGCAGTCTCTAAAGACTTTGAGCATCCTTTCTTAGTTTGATAATGTACATGAGGAAACTCTGAAACACATTTTATTGTTAGCTCTCTTTTATGAAGGAAGAAGTAACTTGACCTCAGTCACACAGATGTTTGAGGGGAAGACCCAAATTTTTTATTCCAAATCCTATTTCTTTTCACTACACCCTATTTCTCTACCCGTACTCTGGGAACCTACACAAACAATTATTACAGAAGGAAAAAAGAATAAGGGCCTTAACACACACAGGTAAAATCTGTGAATGTGAGGGCTGTGTGGGTGTGCATTTGAGTGTGATAACATCAGACCAACATATGTAAGAGCATTCTGTGCGTCTAGGACTGTACATATATTACATGTATTATTTCTTTTAACTTTTGCCTTACAAGGCAGATATTATTTCCACTTTACAAAAGGATTAATAATTAAGGCTCAGAGAGGTCAACTATTTAACTCTAAGGACAGTCACAGCAAGTGAGTGTATCTGGAGGAAGATGAGTCATACCTGGGTTTCTCTGGTGGCTCAGATGGAAAAGAATCTGCCTGCAATGTGAGAGACCTGGGTTCAGTCCCTAGGCTGGGAAGATCCCCTGGAGAAGGCAATGGCAACACACTCCCTGGAGAATTCTGTGGACAGAGGAGTCTGGTGGTCTATGAGCATACCTAGTATGTCAAAGAGGGGAACCTGGGAGAAAGGATAAAATCAGAAAAGTCTCCATGGGAGGAAGTGGCATTTAAGTTGGGCTTTGAACAATGGGTCAGATTCAGACAGGCAGAGATGCCACACACAGCAGCAGAGTGAGGAACTGATTGCAGCTTTTCACTTTGAGAAAGACTTCTTCACTCCCTGAGGCTGGAAACCCACAGCTTCATGAGAAAGTGAAGCCTGTCACCTGTTGGCAGCTGTTTCCTTGGGAACGAGACTGGCCTTGTGCTGCATCCCATCAAATGAAGTGCCATCTTGTGCCAGGATATTGAGGTTGTTTGAACAACTGCCACAGGTAGCACAGCCCTTGAGAAGCCAAAGGTCAGGACCAGGACAGGAGGCAGCAGCTTCCCTGGGCGTCAGGCCAGTGCTGCTGCTGCTATGCCTAGCGCAATCTTGGCAAGTCGCTCCAGCTCTCCAAGCTTCTGTTTCTCTTTCTGTCAAATGGGGATAATAAAGTGGGAAAGTGTGTCAAGGACCCACAGAGAGACACACACAAGAAAGAGCTGAATGGCACCATGCAGTGATGAGAACCTTTCTGAGGCTGCTTTCATGTGTTGCCCCACAGCTGGAGGTGGACTGAAAAACAAGGCAGACTCAGAGAGCCCTTGAAGGTTGGAGTCCCCAATGTACTTTTTAAGGCACATGATCTTTGTTTATATAGTCTACTTATTTACATAGTTTGCTTTAAATACTTCCACATGTAGAGAGATACATTTATGTTCTTATAAATGAGTCTGTCCCAAAGTAAACTTCAAATTTAAAGCAACTGCAATTAGAAATCCCTAAAAGATTTTTGTACATAAGATGAAAAAATTCTAATTCAGATCAAAGAGTAGATGCAGGAGAATTGCCAAAAACGCTTCATGAAATTAAAAAATACTCATTCGGGTTCTGCCCAACCATATATTAGATGTTATAAGAAAACTCAAAACAGTATAGCATTGTCATGGGCAGGTATCAGTGGAACAACATAGAGAGTCTAGAAAGAGATACAGTGTACAGAAGTTCTTACTATATAATTAACATTGTATTTGTAGTCAAATCCATCAAAAGGGGAGAGCTGAACAAATTAGAATGTATTTATACAATGGAACCTCACTGTGGAACATTACGTAGTCATTAAAGAGAATGCATAGAACTACATGTACTGGCCTGGAAAAAAAAAAATTTGTTGTATATGCTCAAGCAAAAAATGCAAGTCACTAGAGGCATGGCATAGCATTTTAAAATTTTGACCTTATTTCAGACTTACAGAAAAGTTGCAAGGATAGACGAAAGAATTCCTGGATACACTTCACCCAGATTTTCCAACTGTTAACATTTTACTACAGAAACATCTACATACTTTTGAACTGCTTGAGAGTATGTTGCAGACGTGATACCCTTTACCCATAAATACACCACTGTGTCTCTCTCAGGTATAAGTAGAACTCATATAAGCACAGGACAGTTATAAAAATCAGCAGTTTAACACTGATCAATACTATCATCAATCTATGGACCTTACTCAGATTTCATCAGTTGTCCAGCATGATTTCATTTGGGGGAAAAATACATAAAGGGAGAGGTGAAGAAACATTTACGTATGTCTGTGCTTAGCTTAGTTGCTCAGTTATGTCTGACTCTTTGCCACCCCATGGACTGTAGCCTGCCAGGCTCTTCTGTGCATAGGATTCTCCAGGCAAGAATACTGGAGTGGGCTGCTATTCCCGTCTCCAGGGGATCTTCCCGACCCAAGGGTCAAATCTGGGTCTCCTGCACTGTAGTGGACTCTTTATCATCTGAGTCACCAAGGAAGACCTTTGCATAAGTCTGCATGTTGTGTAAGAGCTTGGGAAAGGCACAGAACATCCATATTTTTAACCTTGCTTACCTTGAACATCTGTTACAAGGTGCCTGTATTACAATTTTGTAATAAATTACAATGAAGAAAAGTTTACTATAAATAAATAATGAATGAATGAATAAAATCACTATAGGTTGGAGACACAGTTGAGATCAAGTCCTGGGTCTGCCAACTTTGAATACATCACCTCATCTCTCCAATCCTGGATTTCCTCATCATAAATTGCCATCTATAGAGGAAGCTATATTTTCAATAAGGATTAATTTAGAAAAAAATACACAAAGTTCTCAGACAAAGTTCCCTAGAAGACACTTAAAAAATAATTCCTATAAAACCAACCAACTCTTGCATGTTCCTACCTCCTCCTCCTTGCTCATGCCATTCAGCTTAAAATGTCCTTTCCTTCCTCTCCACTACCACCATTTTTTCATCCTTCAAGGCCCAGTCTAGATGCCACCTCCTCCAGAAATCCTTGTCTGATTACCCCGACCAAAAGTGATCTCTTTCCACTGATGCCCCGTCCCTTTGAATTAGAATTGTTGGCAGGGATAACAATGATTGAACCCCAGGAAGTCTGATGGAGAGCTCAAGAGAAAGGCTGTCCTTGCTGATCAAAGGCTATGCTATGCTTCTCTGCTGATTCTGTCTGTGTGTGATGCTTGGAACTGCCATGATGAAACCCTAAGGGATTATACTGCCTCTCCAATGAGAGTGGCAGAGGGATTAGCTTGGGTCATGGTACTAGCATTTGGAAGCATCCTGACATACTGCCTAGGCCTTGAAAGGCCTCACTTCTTGGTCATACGGTTTGAATACCACCAAACAGAGATTCTTTTTCTATTTATATCTCCTACTATATATAGTAGGCATTCTAAGAATATAATTTGAGTCATTTGTTTGACTCAAATCACTCAAGATATATTGAGTACCTACCACATACCACATGCTAGCTAAAAGCATGCTGGAAATAAAATCCATAATCATTATACACTCTGCCTACCTCTCTTATAGGCCCTGCCTTGCCTCCCACGACTCCCCAAAATGCAGTCCCATAGCAATACTAAAAACTTCCAGAATATACATGCTCCCTGTCTTCACATATATTTTCTCCATACCCCTGTTTATAGATTCTGCCCCTATAATATCCCATTAGCCATCCACAGTTTCCCCTCCCAGTCCTGTCTGGGGTGGGCTGCATAATGGCTCCCAAAGTTATCCATACCCTAATCCCTGGAACCTGTGAATATGCTACCTTATATGGCAAATGAGACTTTTCAGATATAGTCAAATTAAACATCTTGCGACAGAGAGATTATTTAGGAAATCACGAGTGTTCTTATAAGGCAGAGCGAGATTGAACATAGAAGGGAACAAGGCAATGTGACTAAGGAGGCAGAGATAAGCATGAAGCCTGGAGCCAATAGAAGCTGAAAGAGACAAGGAACGATTCTCCCCAGAATATCTGGAAAGAACTAGCCCTGCCAACACCTTGGTTTTACTCCATAAGACTCACTTCAGACTGGCCTCCAGAGCTGTAACAGAATAAATTTCTGTTGCTTTTAGCCATTAAACTTGGTAATTTATTCCAGTAGTATTAGGAAGTAAAGTAAAAGTGAAGTTGCTAAGTCGTGTCTGATTCTTTGCGACTCCGTGGACTGTAGCCCACCAGGCTCCTCCACCCATGGAATTTTCTAGACAAGAGTACTAGAGTGGGTTGCCATTTCCAAACCAAAACACTACCCACTCAGCTCAGACCTCTAAGTGACCTTCGGTGACTCACTTAGAGTAGTGCATGTCCCCTGCGCCCTTCTCTCACGGCACTGGCCATATCACATACCACCATGAGTTTCAGAGGTGATGTTCTCTACTAGACAGTGCGTTCCCTGAGAGCAGAACCCTGTCTTATTCATATCTGCAGCCTGAGAGCCCACACTTGGCAGTATCTAATGGGAAACAGTGTCAGACTTTATTTTGGGGGGGCTCCAAAATCACGCAGATGGTGACTGCAGCCATGAAATTAGAAGACACTTACTCCTTGGAAGGAAAGTTATGACCAACCTAGATAGCATATTCAAAAGCAGAGACATTACTTTGCCAACAAAAGTCCGTCTAGTCAAGGCTATGGTTTTTCCAGTTAGTCATGTATGGATGTGAGAGTTGGACTGTGAAGAAAGCTGAGCGCTGAAGAATTGATGCTTTTGAACTGTGGTGTTGGAGAAGACTCTTGAGAGTCCCTTGGACTGCAAGGAGATCCAACCAGTCCATCCTAAAGGAAACCAGTCCTGGGTGTTCATTGGAAGGACTGATGCTGAGGCTGAAACTCCAATACTTTGGCCACCTGATGCGAAGAGCTGACTCATTGGAAAAAAAAACCCTGATGCTGGGAGGGATTGGGGGCAGGAGGAGAAGGGGACAACAGAGGATAAGATGGCTGGATGGCATCACTGACTCGATGCACATGAGTCTGAGTGAACTCCGGGAGTTGGTGATGGACAGGGAGGCCTGGCGTGCTGCGATTCATGGGGTCGCAAAGAGTCAGAGACGACTGAGCGACTGAACTGAACTGAACTGGACGGGCACTCAGTGAATGTCTGTTGAACCAATGATTGAGTGAAGGAAGATAAATTAGATTTGGTTTGATAACATTGGGTCTTACTCAAGGCTTGACAGATAACTTTAGCTCTTGACTTTGACCCAAGAAAAGTTAAAAATTACATCATCGAAAGAAAGATTTTTGTCCTATATTCTTTATGAAAACAAAGCTTTCACAACTTTTGGCAACTGCTGGAACTGCAGTTTCTTTAGTTTTTTCAATTCTGAGCTGTCAGCAAGAAAATACTGATTGTCTAAGATCACAAATGTCTGTACCTGCCATCAACTATTAGTTGTGATCAAAATAATTTTTACTTTACACAGCAGTTCAGAATGAGTTCCTTATTTTCACTTTCAGTTTGCAAATCAGAAGCATTGTTTTTAGCACAGTTCTTGCTAACTTTGTTTTCTGTTTGCTTTGCTTTGTTTCTGGTATTGGCCACTGGATCTGATTGGCAGAGTATAACCATCGTTTATCAAGTCACTGTCCTCTCTTCTTTCAAGATTAAAGCTCCTTCCTCATCCTCCTCTTTCCTCTTTATGTGGCTGCCAGCAGTCTCTCCTTTTTTCCCCCACCTTTCCTTCATGACTGCTGCATCTCATATTAGATGGTTCCCTTCTCAGTCTTATGGTGAAGAAATTTCTTTGAAAAAGACATTTTTCATATACTACTTGGAAACAGTCATTTACAACAGAGAGCTCTGAAAAACTACAGCAGAGGAAAGAACTTTGCTTAAGGTCATTGAGAGGGAAAGCAGCAGAGCCATATTCTCTCGAGGCCAACTACAGTACCTATGTAACACTTTGGTACTCAGTGGGAACCTCAGGAAACACGCTTGTTTCTGTAAATGATCTAGTCAGGATGCCTCCCTTGGGCTGTTAACAACAACAACAAAATTAAACATGTACATTGTCTTAGGGAAAAAAAAAAGAGAGAAAGGCTTTTTATCAAAAAGTAGTAGTATATTCACATTGTTGGTGTAACCATCACAACCACCCATCTCCTGAAGTTTTCCATCTTCCGAAACTAAAACCTGGTACCCATAAGTCCTTCGTCCCCCTCCACACAGCCCCTGGCAACCATCATTCTACTTCCTGTCTCATTGAATCTGACTACTGTAGATCCCTTATGTAAGTGAAATCATACAGTGATTGTCCTCATCATACTTGTTGTGCAGTCACTAAGCTGTGTCCAACTCTGCAACACCATGGAGCCTGCCAGCCTTCTCTGTTCATGGGGTTTTCCAGGCAAGAATACTGGAGTGGGATACCATGTCCTTCTCCAGGGGATCTTCCCAGACCCAGGATCAAACCTGCATCTCCTGCACTGGCAGGCAGGTTCTTAACCTCTGAACCACCAGGGACGCTTCGATCATCATACTTAGCATACCTTAAATGTTGCTACAAGGATAATTCTGGTAGCATGAATCAGAATTTCCTTTTAAAAAAATTTATTTACTTATTTGGCTGTGCCGGATCTTTGTGGCACGTGTAATCTTGGGTCTTCATTGCAGCCTGCAGGATCTTTTAGTTGTAGCATGAGGACTCTTGGTTGCAGCATATGGGATCTGTTCCCTGGCCAGGGATCGAACTCAGACTTCCTGCGCTGACAGCACGGAATCTTAGCCACTGGACTACCAGGGAAGTCCCAGAATGTCCTCTCTTTATAAGGCTGAATAATGTTCTGTTTTACACACCACACTTTGTTTTTCCACCCATCCATGGACATTTGGGGGTGTTTCTGCCTTTTGGCTGTTGTGACTAATGCTGCACTAAATACTAATGTAGAAACATCTTCTAGAGTCCCTGCTGCTGCTGTTAAGTCGCTTCAGTCGTGTCCGACTCTGTGCGACCCCATAGATGGCAGCCCACCATGCTCACCCATCCCTGGGATTCTCCAGGCAAGAACACTGGAGCGTGTTGCCATTTCCTTCTCTAGAGTCCCTACTTTCAATTATTTGGGGTGCATACCCAGAAGTAGAGGGCTTCCCTTGTGGCTCAGCTGGTAAAGAATCCTCCTGCAATGCAGGAGACCTGGGTTGATTCCTGGGTTGGGAAGATCCCCTGGAGAAGGGAAAGGCTACCCACTCCAGGATCCTTGCCTGGAGAATTCCATGGACCGTTTAGTCCGTGGGTTCACAAAGAGTCGGGCAGGACTGAGTGACTTTCACTTTCACTTTTTCACCAGAAGCAGAATTGTTGGATTATGTGGTAATTGTTCTTAATTTTTCGAGGAATTGCCATACTGTTTTCCACATCCACTGCACCATTTTACAATCCTACCAGCAATTGTTCCAATTTCCCTATATCTTTGCTAAAACTTGTTCGAGTTTTTTGATAGAAGCTATCCTAATGGATGTGAGGCAGTAACTCAGTGTGGTTTTGATTTGTGTTCCCCTGATGCCGTCTATGGGTCACACAGAGTCGGACACGACTAAAGTGACTTAGCAGCAGCAGCAGCCGCAGTGACCAGTGATACTGAGTACCTTTTCATGTGCCTCTTGACCATTCATACATCTTCTTTGGAGAAATGTCTATTCAAGTCCAAAGGGCACCATCTGCATTATTATAATTGTTTCTGTTTTATCATCTATTATTTATCTCTAAACAATATACTTGTCAGCCATTTCTTGATTTTCTGTTTAAGAGATAAGAATTTTCACTCTCATCTTTTCTCAAGTCCTTCTAATATAGTTTTATTACTATTTTTGTGCACACACTGTTGCTTTGTAACTTTAAATGACATACTCCTTTATTTCATGTTCCATTATCAATAAACAGGATTCCCTGACACCTCAATTTATAAGGTAAGAATATCTGCCTCCACTTCCATCTCCTATTTCTCACCTCTCAGCTACTGTCAAGAGTGACTTCCAAGGTCTGTAGCATTTACATTCTATGTCCTAACTTCAATTAAGTCTTCTGGACTTTTTCATAGGTTGATGCTAAGAATTTTTTTTTTTTTTTTAATCAATAAATGGTGTTTACAGTGTGAGACTGATTTTGAAGCACAGGAAGGGGAGGGAATTGACAAAGAGGAAGGAATAGGGCTTTCTCAGGACAGCCAATGGCATGAGCAAAATCACAAGGGCCATAAATCATGCAAGTCACGTGCAGCACAAGCAGATATGCTCGGATCAGGCAGAAAGCTCCCTTTGGGGAGCTACGAAGAACTGATCTGGTTGAAGGAAGAAGGAGGAAAGTTGGAGGGCCTTGATGGCCAAGGTGCCCAGCTCCCTTGCTCGCTACTCCCTCCATGTGACCCAAGAATTCTGATCACCGTGATCTGCTTCCTGGACTCAGAAACTCTTGCATCAGGCATTTCCGTATTCCTTTTCCCCAACCCTCCTCACCTTCCTTGGAACTCGTGCCTACCACAGGTCTCAAGGCTTTGCAGAGATGAAAAATAATTCCTCCTCCCCCCAAAAAGTTTGCAATATACCTCATGCAGAGGAAGGTGTCAGAGTGTAGACACAGGAGGAAGAGGATGGAAAAAGAAAGTACCCAACAGTGAAAACTGGTCTGTGTTACTGTACTCAGTGATTTCCCTGGCCCTCTGGGTGAGGCTGGTATTATCCTCATTTTAAAGATGACTGAGGCTGGAAAGGCCCTGTGACTTGCCCAAAGCCTCACACTGAGTATAGGCAGAGCCTTGCCCAGTGCTTGCTGTGCCCACTTTGATCTTGGGCAAGTAGCTGAACCTCTCTGGGTCTCAATTTCTTTATCCATAAAAATAGAGACACCTTCCAAGACATTCCTATTCTCAGTAGGTTGATTGTGAGGGCAGAGATAACATCCTTGAAGAGTCTAGCCTGGGGGGGGCGGTACATCTTGAAATGGGTGGCTGTGATTCCACATCTGTCTGGGAAGTCAGGAAAGCCCAGGGTACGCAAAGAGGAGGCCGGAGCAAAGTTCAGGAAGGAACTCATCCCACCCTTCCCCCCAGGACTCTCAGACTAGCCAGGAAATTTCAAGGGCCTGCAAGGTCACTAGCTACTCTCTACTTCACAGGCCCAGAAGGAGAAATGACTTGCCCAGGGTCACCCAGCAAGCTAGTAGCAGAGCTGGCCAAGTAGGGCTTAGTACCCAGACGTGGGATACTCCCTAGGGCCCCACATTCCTTGGGCTGAGCCAGCAGTCTGTGAGTTAGTCTGTTGGGAAGACATGTCCTTGCAAGTCCAGCTCATTATGATTTGTCTTTCTTCCTGCACCATCCCGATGTCACTGGAACGTGGGGACCCTCTCCAGGAGCCAGGGTTTCAGGGGGTTCTGAAGTCACTCTCAGGATCATGAAGAGGAGCAGTGCGGTCTCCTCCTCACAACCCCAGTTGAGCCAAAGTTCCCAAATAAAACGAAAGGCCTTCTTAGGCCAAGTCCCACCCTCAGCCACCAGTTCTTCCTGGCCCAGCGTATATCCCTACCTCTGGGTCAGGAGCAGGGAGGTCACCCTGCCAGGGCCTTTCCCCCAGTGCTCTCCCCGCTCCTCTGGAGGAAGGGTCATGGCTACACGGAGACACTACGGATCTGGCACGTGTGCCGCCTTGGTGCCCAGTGCTTCTTTGCCTCGCCAGGTCCAGAGATGGCCACTCATCTTCTGGGCATTCTGCACCTGCACCTGGGTCTCCAAGGCCACAGGGAGGGCCTGGAGAGAGAGGTTTACTTTACATTCACACTTTGGAACAGCATGAGGCACAGGTTCCAATGCCCAAGGCCACCGGGAGTAGAGACGGGAGACTGACGCTTGGGATGTAGGGGTACCAACTGGAGCCCCTTCTGAAGCTGACATCTATCCTCAGCCAGTACTTGGGCCCGCCGGGGGCTCTGCACCCTTTGTCCCAGCTGCCTCCCCTCCGCCGCGGGCCCTCTCCTCCAGCTGGCATCGCTGGGAACGCGGGCTCCCCTGGCTTCAGGCCTGCAACCCGGGGCGGGTGGTGGGGGGTGGGGTAGGCCCACACGTGACCCCCCCGCGCCAACACGGCTCGCGGACNCAGCTGCCTCCCCTCCGCCGCGGGCCCTCTCCTCCAGCTGGCATCGCTGGGAACGCGGGCTCCCCTGGCTTCAGGCCTGCAACCCGGGGCGGGTGGTGGGGGGTGGGGTAGGCCCACACGTGACCCCCCCGCGCCAACACGGCTCGCGGACCGGAGAGCGGGGGTGGCCGGGTCAGGGCGGGGGGCGGTGGCCGGGTCTGACCTCGCCGCGCAGCTGGCTGCCCCTCTACGAAATCAACAAAGTCTTGCGCCTCCAAACCCAGGCCCCCGGTGGTTGGGAAGGGAGACCCGCCTTGGGCAGCGGCTGTGGACGCCCGATCCGGAGGGAAACCAGGGCAATTCTTCGAGGGTGGGGGTAGGAGGGGGAGGGCTGCGGGTCCAGGGGAAGGTGGCCCGCGAGCAGCCTCTTCCTCCATGCCTCCCGCGGCCTCGCCTCGCTCCGCCCCGCCCGCCCGGCACCGAGTCCTCTGAAACCCATAGGCAGAGGCGACCCTCCCGCCTCCCCGCCCGCTCCGCGCTCGCCCCGCCTCAGCGCACTTTAAAAGTTTTCTCTGGCCGGGACGCGGGCGTCGCGAGCCATGGCTGTCTACGTCGGGATGCTGCGCGTTGCAAGGCTGTGCACCCGGAGCCCGAGGGTGCTGGGGGCCCGGGTCGGCCTCTCGCGGTTTTGGCAGGAAGCGAGGTTGTGGGGCGTCCGTCCTCTCAGGTACGCGGCCCTGGAGGAGAGGGACGGGTCAGCCCCCTGGGAGGGGGTCTTGGGGCTCCTTCAGAGCCTCTCTGGGGGCCGATCGCGCTCAGGCTGGGAGGGCCTCGGCTGCCCCACCTCCGGGTGGCGCACGCCAAGAAGGTACCCCTGCACCTGGCACTCAGGCAACAGGAAATGCTGGCCTGGCCCGCGCAGACTGGTGGCTGCAGCTGGTGGCAGTCAGGGACCCTGCGCTGACTCGGGGCTCTGGTCCGGGGTCTTTAGGCTCTTCCATCGGTGGGCACACTGCTGACCAGAAGTGGGGCCTCTAGCAGCCCGTCCTGAGGGGGAGGGGCAGGGGCAAGGCCTGCGCTCAGTCCCCAGGACACTGGCTCTGAGCTAGACCCCTATCACTGATAAACTTGGGGACCTCCACCCCATATTGTCCACCCCAGGCCACTAAGCTCTGCAGTGTCTGCTCTTCTCACCAGCTGCTAACACTGCCTGGCTCCTTACTACCTACTGGGTCTGTTTTCTTCTACCCTCAATGCAGAGGGTGGGCTGGGAGCTGGCAGGTGGAGGATGTGCTCTGCAACAGCGAAGTAAGTTAATGGTACCTCCCTGTAAGTCTGCAGTTGTGAAACTGTGTTGATTAAGCAGAACTGGGCTCCCACTGATGTGATCAGTGGTGGCTTTTACCTTCAGCACCCAGCAGAGGGAGGCCTGGGCACCAATGAGTCTGCCCTGCCACCCAGCTAGGCCACATACTAGGGCTGGGGTCGGGACACAGCTTTGAACACCAGGTGGAGTGTAGGCCTGGGCATGGAAAAGGGACAAGAAGCCGGAAGCGGTTTCTTGTCTGAGAGAACTGCTTGTTTTAAAAAACAAAAGAAGGAGGAGGGAAGCTGGAGGGAGACAGCAGACTTCTTGGGCTGGAGTTCCAAGATCACAGTGTTTTGAACATGCTGGTTTCTGAAGATGGAAAGCATATGCCGTGCTTGCGGATCACCAGGCCCAATTTTCTGGGGAAACCCAGTGGCTCAAGGCGCGTCAGCAGATGGGATTCTGATGAAGAAAACAATTCTCCTCTAGCTTGGTCACTCACTACCTCCCGGTGCCTCCTTAGGCAAGCTCTGCCATGGCTAGCCTGTAGCCTCCAAGCCTCACCTCTGGTCTTCAGGATGCTCCTTAGACTGTGAGGGCTTTCCTTATTTACTCTCCAAAGCGAACATGTTTCACGATGCTAGATCAGGCCACCTTTGACCACATGGCATCCTTCCTGACCTTTGACTTTATGTGTAAACAAAGCAGACCTCTTGCCTGCCTCAGGCTTACAATCGCGGATTAGGGGCACCCGTCAGAGAAATTCTGATTCTGTCAGGAGGAGATCCATGGAGAGAAAGATTTCCTGAGCATTTGGCCTAATTCCCTTCCATGCCTGCCACTTCCTTGTGCTTAAGGCGTTACCTACTGACTGTGGTGGTTTAACCTGATTTTGTTCCTACTTTGCCCTTAACAAACCCTCAAGAGTCTCAAGCATTCAACAGATACTCCTGAGCGCTTACACCATGCCAAGCACAAGGTGGATGCTGTTGTTATGAAAGCCAGAAAACCCAGTCTTCCAGGAAGTTGTAGTCCAATGAGGGAGAAGATAAGTCAGCATGATTACCACTCAGTGTTCTAGGTGCCATGGTGTGAAAAGCTCCTGGACTTCTGTACTTTACTGTTTCTGATCTGGTCACATATAACCTGCTTCCTTTCTTTCTAGGATTTGTTTATTTATTTTTTGGCTGTACTGGGTCTTCATTGCTGCACACTGGCTTTCTCTAGTTGCAACAAGTGGCGGCTACTCTCTAGCTGCAGTGTGCCAGGCTTCCCATTGTGGTGGCTTCTTTTATTGGCCAGAGCACGGGCTGTAGGCTCACGGGCTTCAGTAGTTGCAACACATGGGCTCAGTAGTTGCGGTTCACAGAGTCTAGAACACAGGCTCAGTAGTTGTGGTGCACAGGCTTAGTTGCTCCATAGCATGTGGAATCTTCCCAGACCGGGGATCAAACCGGTGTCCCCTGCATTTCAAGGCGGATTCTTAACCACTGGACCACCAGGGAAACCCTAGACTGCTTTCTTGCTGACCAACACCCCATGCCTGTTATTTATCAGATTCTCAGTTTTACCTGTTAGGAAAAAGCAAGAACACTGAAGCTAGACTGCTTTGGGGGTATAGCCCTGTCTCCTCTGCCTACTTGTTATATGACCTTAAGTACGTTACCTAACCTCGGAGCCTACATGGAGTTTGTCAATGATGCTGCTGCTTGCTGTACTGACAAAGGCTTGCTCTTCACAGTTATTGTTTTGGGGGCAGGGTCGGTCCCTGAGAACCTCCAGAAGGGGTCTGTGTAGGCATTTCAAATGATTTGAAGGTAGGAGAGGAGTCCCTCAAGAAAGTGTCCTCTTGCTTGCATCTGGTTCTCTCTCATGGCTAGTTACCAAGATGTCAGCCTCTGCCAGGCCCAAGTCTAGCCCTTGGATCTGCTGAACAGTCCCTTATCCACCCAAGTCAGGGCTGTCCAGAGTCTTTATTCCAGAAGGAAAGAAGAAACCGTCCATTGCTCTCCAAACCTCCTGAACTACCAACTCCTTCCGTTTGTCCACACACCTGCTTCCCCAGGGAAGGCAGATGATCTAATTTGGAGCCTCAGGCCCCCTTGGAGGACAGAATCTGATGCTGACTCCTGGTGAACCTATGATAAGCAGGTTTCCTTCAGACCTCTAAAGCTGGCCTGGGGCTGTCTGAGAGGCAACTGCATCTGGGGTGTTAGAAGCACTCAGAGGTGGTGAAGACAGAGAGAACCATGGCTCAGGCCTCTCAGAATTGGGTGTGACTATCAGCGGGGGTGGCGGGGTGCCTCCAGTGACTCAGGGCTGGTGGTTGGGGCAAAGGTATGGGTGGACTTCATGGAACACCCTCCAGAGGGATGACTGTAATCAGGTGGGACTGGTAGTGGAAGCTATAAAATGATGTCCCTGTATTAGGGGATTATATTAAGCTAGAAATTATTTTGGGTAGAAATCAATATACAAAAATATGCTCTTCACATAATCTCCGAAGACGATTAACAAAGTATTTGGTAATGATACCCCTACTCATTACTCCAGTCTAAATGTAATAATAGAAAATAAACTATAAACGTGGACACTGGACATTGTAATCAGTGAATGGTACACAATGGTTTTAGTTAAGTCTCCTGCCTTGCATGCAGTCGGTATGCAGTCTACTGTGGAGGTCCAGTGGGGGATACAAGGATGAGTAAACTTGTTTCCAGATAATTCTTTGCCTAAAAGGGATCTGCAGATAAGGCTCACAGACCCACTGATTCAAGGCAGTACGGTGCTTAATCAAAGCAGGGAAGAATCTGATAGGTGGGAATGGGATTAGGTTAGACTTCCTAAAGAAGTTGGAATTTGAGTCTTATCCCTCCAGTAACAGAGCTGTGGTTTGAAGGATGAAGCCTATATACTTGTATAAACCCTTGCCTCTGCTTGAACTCTTTAAACCCTGGGTATGAAGCCCTCCCAGCATCCCCACATTATTTATTTATTCACTCTACAAAGACTTTGGAACCAGACAGATCTGAGTTCAAAAGAATCACTTTCTAGCTTTGGGACCAAGTTGAACTTAAGACTTTTGTTTTGTGTAAGTTTTGTTTTGTGCTTGTTGTGAGAATTAAATGAGGTCACATAAGAAAATCCGTAACCCACAGCCTAGCACTAAGATTTTCGACCCACTGCATTGATGAGACTGTGATACAGATAATGCTTATGAAACAGTGGCTTTGCACGTTCCTACAATGACCCCAAGGCCCACAGGTTAGAGCCTTGCCTGGAGAGGAGGAGGAAGACAGCTCTAGCAGAGGCAACTGCTTGAACCAAGGTGTGGCTGCTCTGTGTTGGCAGACCTGTCCGTGCTTATGCTGAGTGTTAGTATAAAGGGCTGCTTTTCCCCACCCCCAGTTATATGCTGAACAAACCAAAGTACAGAATACAGTTTCATCTCTTGAAGGGGCCTTTGCTAGAGGCCTGTCCTGATAAATGATGGATACCACTAACTCTGCCAAGTGCCTCTCCCTTTAGAAATAAACAAGCTGCTTTTCTAGTTTAGCAATCATGTTCTGTGAATCTCGTTGGCATGTGTGTGTTTTTCAGTTTAGGAGTCAGGTGGCAGGAAAGCAAACCCACCCTTAGCATGGCTTAGTTCAGTATAGCTTTAGGCAAGTCCCTCAACCTCTCTGGACCATGGTCTCTTTGTAAAATAGACCACTTGGACTAGAAGCACTCTACGATATTTCTGTGGACATTTTGTGATTTCTAGGGAGGCTGGGCTTTGAGGCTTGGATCCCCGAATCCAAGAGGACCGTGGTTGAAATTCGAAGCCTTCATACTTATATGAAATCTTAATTGTGCTTCAACCCTTATGAACTCATCCTAACTTCTGGACTCTCTGGTTTTCTCTAGCCCTCTGTCAGTGAAAAGAAAACATTGAGGGATTTGACCCTAGAAAGCAAAGATCTAAACCTTGTATGTGGGGTTTTCCTGGTGGCTCAGATGGTAAAAAATCTGCCTGCAATGCAGGAGACGTTGGTTTGATCCCTGGGTTGGAAAGATACCCTGGAGAAGGAAATGGCTACCTACTCCAGTATTTTTGCCTGGAGAATTCCATGGTCAAAGAAAACTTGTGGACTACAGTCCATGGGATCACAAAGAGTTGAGCATGACTGAGTGACTAACACTTTCACTTTCTTTTTCAAACCATGTATGTACCTTAGTGATCACACCAAGGGCAAGTGTTCTGAATCAGCCTTCACCCTTGACTTCTGTGTGCTTTCCCCAGTAGCTCAGAACAGTGGCCCAGTGGAAAATCTGCAGCATAGATGCCTCCCGTCCCCGAGTATTTCAGGCTTTCAAAAATGCCCTCTGTCTTCTTGAGTTCACCGGACTCAAAATAATAATTTCCTGTTTACTTTCTCTACATACACACAGACACGCATACACTGTCAGTTTTATTTGGGTTGAAAATGGGAGCTTCCACCAATATAGAGTGCCCTGCTCAAAATCTTTATTGCAGCTCTTACCACTTTGGGGTTCTCTGTAGTCTGTGTTCTTTGTTAAGCTGTGGACTCCATCAGGAAGGTTATGTTGGGTGGTGGAAAGATCATGGGACTTTATGGTATAATGCAACTGTAAAATGTACAAATCATAGTGTGCAGTTTGATGAATATTAACAAATGTATACACCCATTACTCAACACCCCAAGATATAAAACTTGTCCATAACGATAAAACACTTGCTATTCAGTAGAAATAGAATGTGAGCCACATATGGAGTGTTATGTTTTTCAGTAGGCATATTTTAAAAAGTAATAAGAAGGTGGGAGGGGGGTTTCATGTTTGGGAGTTCATGTACACCCGTGGCGGATTCATGTCAATGTATGCCAAAACCAATACAGTACTATAAAGTAAAAAAAAAAAAAAAAAAATATATATATATATAAAGTAATAAGAAATAGGCAATAAGTTTAATGATATATTTTCTTTAACTTAGTAGAGCCAAAGTATCATTTCGGCATGCAATCAATCATGTAAAAATTGCTAAGGAGGTATTTAATATTCTTTATTTCATGAAGTCTTCTGAATCGTGTGTGTATTTAACACTTACAGAATGCTTCAATTCAGATGAGTCATGCTTCAGGTGTTCCAGAGCCCCACGTGACTGGGCTGTCGTAGAGACAGCCCACCTCGAGAGATTTCTCTAGTACCTCCTTCCAGACAGTTTCCACCCCCAACCAGAGATTACCACTACTCTGATTTCTAATCTCTGTAGATTAATTTTGTCTATTCTTGAATCTTAGAATGTATACTCTTGTGTCTAGTTTCTTCTGCTCAAAAACCAAGGCTTGCTTTGGGGGGAAGTGACCTATTGATCTTGACAAAAAAATTCATGAAAGCCTGTGTTATACATTAAACAGTATACATTAAATATTAAACAATTATGAAGCTTTCCTTCATAACCATAGGGAAAAGGACATGATCTCCTGTGCTCAATATTTCACCTCTTGGGTGTAGCAACAGAAATGTAGGCTGAGAAGTGGGGTCCTCAGAACAGGTGTAACAAATGTGCCCAGGGATTGTCCCAGCAGAAAGTGGTGCAGACAGTGTGACTTCTAGGCCCACTGAACTGGGCAGCCCAGTTACACCTTGTGGTCCTCAATATTTTATCATCTAAGAACTGTTTTTTTAATTAAACATTTTATTTTGAGATAATTGTACCTTCACATGCAGTTGTAAGAAATAACACAAACAGATCTCATATAGCTTCCCCCAATGATAACCTCTTGCCAAACTGTAGGACAGAAGCGCAGCCAGGAGATTCACGCTGATACAGCGTCACCACTACAAGGATCCTTCAGGTTTCTCTGTTACAGCCACACCTACTTCTTTCCCACTTACACCCCGCCTCAGGACCTCTCACAGTCTGTTTTCTGTTCTCCATTAATTGGATTTTGTCATTTCAAGAGGTTATGTAATGGAGTTATGCAGTATACAGTCTTCTGAGACTGGTTTTTTCACTCAGCATAATTTCTGGAGATTCATTCAGGTTGTTTTGTATATCTGTAGTTCCTTTTTTAATTGTTAAATAGTATTCTTTGATATGGAGGCACAGTTGGTTAAACCATTCACCCATTGATGGACATTTGGGGGTGTTTCCAGTTTTTTCAAATAAGGCTGCTATATGCATTCATGTACAGGGTTTTGTGTGATTGTAAATAAGTCTTCATTTCTCTGGGAACATAATTGCTTATAGTTCTCCTCAGTATCCTCAGGAGATTGGTTCCAGGACTCCCGCAAATTCCCAAATCTGTCGTGGTCAAGTCCCTTATACAACATGGGCGTAGTGCAGTCAGCTCTCTCTATCTACTGTTCCACGTCTGCATATGGAACCCGTGGATACAGGGGGCCAGCTAGATGTATTTCTTTGGGATAATTGTCAGCAGTGCAATTGCTGGCTTGTATGGTAGTTGCATGTTTAGTTGTACAGAAATTGTCTGTTTTCCAGGATGACTATACCATTTTACATTCTCACCAACAATATATGAGTGATTAGCATCCTCATCAGTATTTGGTATTGTCACTGTTTTTAATTGTTGTCATTCAGTAGGTGTATAGTGATATCTTATTGTGTTTTTAATATGCATTTCCTAATGGCTAATTATATTGAATAACTTTTCATGTGCTTATTTGCCACTTGTATATTCTTTTTGGTGACATATCTCTTTATGTCTTTTGCCCGTTTTCTAGTTGAATTGTTTGGGTTTTTTTTTGTCACTGTTTTTAATTGTTGTCATTCAGTAGGTGTATAGTGATATCTTATTGTGTTTTTAATATGCATTTCCTAATGGCTAATTATATTGAATAACTTTTCATGTGCTTATTTGCCACTTGTATATTCTTTTTGGTGACATATCTCTTTATGTCTTTTGCCCGTTTTCTAGTTGAATTGTTTGGTTTTTTTACTATTGAATTTTCAGAGTTCTTTTATGCATTCTGGATACTAGTCCTTTGTCAGATTTGTGGCTTGCAAATATTTTCTCCCACTCTGTAGCTCATCCTGTTGTCCTCTTTAACAGGATCTTTCATAGAGCGGAAATTTTTAATTTTGCTGAAATTAGGTGATTAAGTTTATGGATTGTGCATATAGTGTCAAGTTTAAAAATTTATTGCCTACCCCTAGATCCTGAAGCCTTTCTCCCATGCTTTTCTCTAGATTTTAAAAAATAATTAATTTATTTATTTGTTTACTTACCTTTGGCTGCACTGGGGCTTTGTTGCTGCACCTGCGCTTTCTCTAGTTGCGGCGAGCGGGAGCTGCTGTTGGTTGTGGTGCATCGTCTTCTTATTGCAGTGGTTTCTCTTGTTGCAGAGCACACGCTCTGGGCACACAAGCTTCAGTATTTGCAACGTGTGGGCTCAATAGTTGCGGTGTGCAGCTCAGGAGCTGTGGTGCACAGGCTTAGTAGCTCTGTGGCCCGTGGGATCTTCGTAGACCAGGGATTGAACTGGTGTCCCATGCATTAGGGAGGATTCCTATCCACTGTACTAGCAGGGAAATCTGCCTGTTGGTCTTCGTTGCGGCACACAGACTTCTCTCTAGCTGTGGTAGACTGGCTCAAAAGTTGCAATGCATGGCTTAGTTCCCTGACCAGGGCTCAAATCCACATCCCCTGCATTGGAAGGCAGATTCTTAACCACTGAACCACCAGGGAAGTCCCTCTAAATGTTTTTCAGTTGTAACGTTTTACATGTAAGTCTGTGATCTATTTTGAAGGGTGTTTTTCCCTTAAGAGCTAGGTTGGAATTCCTATTTTTTGCTGAGGGCCTTTTAACATTATAGTCATTCTTGTGCTCTTGGTGGCCACTGTGCAGTAAAATGGCCATCAATTAAGAAAATGACCATTCACTAGTGCTCTCTGGATTTTTATCTGTCACAACAGCACCTTCATTTTCATAAACACTAGGTTGCATGTTGTAGCTGGTATAAATGTGGCACTCATCTTCATGGGTACATAAAAATTTTAACTTTCTTTCAGGGTAAAATAGATATTACAGGTTAAAAGTTGTTGCCTCCTTCACAAGCATCTGCCATCTCTATTCCCAGATCAACCACCAGCCTAGTGTCTTTCTGCAAATAGTGAAAGGAACCCCTCTACACCTGTGAGAATGCAGCCCCCGTGGTGTGTGGGTCAGTCCAGGGGCTGCTGGGTTGAATAATGAATCTTGGGGTGATGAGCAAGTGAGATGGAAGAGGAGAGCCTGCATCTCATTTGCCATGAGCTAGATGTACTTGCACATTTAGCTGGAACTGGGTCTCACACAAGGGTGAGTACATTGACTGAGGACTGAGGCTTGCCCAGGAGGATGCCACATGAGCATCACGGGCAGTTTGGGGGCCCTTCCTGTTTGCATTAAAGTTCATTTTGTCCTGGCCCTTTATACAATGGGTCCCGTGGATCATTCTGTCCCTGCCAGCAAGTTCTATCTTTTGAATGTTGAAGTACCCTTTTTAGAAGATTATCAAGCCCCTTATATTTCTTTTTCTTAAAAATTTCACATGGAAAAAAATTTTTTAACATGATCATATGATCAGATAACAAGCACCTGTGTACCTACCACTTCAAATTAAAATATAGCCATGCTGCTGCTGCTGCTAAGTTGCTTCAGTTGTGTCCGACTCTGTGTGACCCCATAGACGGCAGCCCACCAGGCTCCCCCATCCCTGGGATTCTCTAGGCAAGAATACTGGAGTGGGTTGCCATTTCCTTCTGCAATGCATGAAAGTGAAAAGTCAAAGTGAAGGAGCCCACCAGGCTCCTCCGTCCATGGGATTTTCCAGGCAAGAGTACTGGAGTGGGGTGCCATTGCCTTCTCCAAAATATAACCATACTTGTTACACAAAACTATAAATAAAATAAATATTATGGATCAAGTTGATGTCTGTTTTGTAAGCCTCCTCCTACTCACCCCTCACCAGAGAACTACTGTCATAAATTTAATGTACATCATGTCAGAGCACATTTTTTGCTTTTAACGTGTCTCTGAATCCATAAACAGAATAGTGTATCATTTGTAAAGCACTTAGAATCATGTCAAGCAAGCAATAAGTGCTCTTTGTTTTTTATCCATAAATAATACTTATGCTTTTATAATTTTAGCAAAAATTATATCACAGTGCCCTTCTTTTTTCACCCAAAAGTATGTTTTGAGATAGGTTTACACCAACACCTATAGATATAGGTAATTCTTTCTTCCTGATGTTTACAAATCCATTATATGACAACATCTCCTGCAGTGCAATGCCCACATTAGAGGGCTGGCATTTTCAGCTTTTCTAGAAATTACTCTGGAGAGGCTGTGCTGCTATGACCACCAGCAGCAACTGAGAGCTGCTGTTTCCCCACAGCCTCACAAATACTTAGTATTCCTGAACGAGAATGTGTTTGCCACTCTGGTGGGGAAGCTAAAGTGTTCTTACTGTGGGTTGATTTACATTTCCCTGATTACCAGTGAGATTGGGTGTCTTTTGAAATGTATTCTGTGAGTATTCATATTCTTTGTCCATTTATTGTGTTAGATTACTTGTCCTTATTGATTTGTGGGATTTTTTTTTCCCCTTTAATACAGGCTAAATGTGAATCTTTTATCTCCTATATATAAAATGAAATTTGTAAACCCAGGCAGTTGCTGTCTTTTAGCTTTGTTGATGATTTATTTTTTTCTTAGAGTGCAGGAACCAGACTGGCATCAAATGCCTATGAGGGGAGGAGCAGAAGCCAGTCCATGACTTGAAACAGAAGCAGACTATTTATTAAAGCTTTCTTGCTGGTGGCTGGCGTGGCACCTTGCCCAGGGCAACAGTGGTCGGCCTCAGTGTGGGAGCTGTTCCTGTGTCCATGGGCCCCTCACATCTAGTCACCATGCCTCCCTGGTGGCTTCTGAAAGCATTAAGAGGATTTGTGCAAGACCTGGAGTTATTCCAGCTTCTGATAGGGACAGGGTTCACCTGCAAGCTCCTGGCCCAGATCCCAGAAACTGCCCAGCAAGTAATATGTAATAAGAGGTAAGACACACTGCTTCTCTCCCAAGTATATCCTCATACCTATGTACTCAGGTGGCGTGGTCATCCCTGCCTCCACGGCTCCTTCAGCGTCCAGCTCTGCCTGTGGTCTCTGCCTGACCCTGTCAGGACCTTGGTGCTTACAGAGCCTCTGGGCCTGACTTTGGTCATCCGCCTTGGGATGACAGAGTGCTGCCACTGCTCACAGAAGTTCCCTGAGCTAAGCAGACCGTGTTTTCTGACCAGGTACTGCTGGAAGGCTAGGCTGCACTGAGGAGGGCCAACAGCAGTGCATAGGCGACTCGAACCAGGGGACTGTGCAGTTAGCGTGCAAAGCCAATGTGCTTCGTACTAGAAGTGAGCTGGAAAGATGGGTTCAGAGGCAGCAAAGATGAATCAGATACCACAAGTCAGTCATGGAAAAGAGCCAGTGTGTGCTTGAGGGCTGGAAGGTGGGAAGTAAAGGGGGGTGGTTCTCCAAGGGCCTGTGGCGCCGTGAGCTTCAGGTCCGCTGCCCCAGGCCCCGCGCAGCCTCAAATGAGGCTGTGGATGGGCTGCAGCGTAAAGAACAGTACATACAGAAAGAGGCCCAGGGTCGCCACCCACCCAGATAGGGAAACTGAAGAAAATGAATCTCTTGCCTCATTAATAAAAAATTATCCTTTTTATAGATACCTTTTTATAAACACACACGCACATATTTTTGGTCACCATTTGAAAATAAATCACAGACATCATACTATTGATATGTTCCATCTCTGCTGATCTCTCATGGTTGTTTTGCTTTGTGACATCATCTTGCTTACTGGGCACTTGACTTCTTTCTTCTGTGCATTTGTGGCAAATTGGGCTATTTTTGTGTTTCCTGTGTCAATGTCACTTGTCTTTTTTGTGGAAAGCTGTTTGTGATTGAATGATGAGGCTTTTTTACCACCTTTTATGGTGGCATCTTGGACAAGCTGCTTAACTTCTCTCTCAGTTTCTCCATTTGTAAGACAGGGATATGCACACTTGGGATGATTTGCCTGACAGCATTACAGGAGACATGCTCACTGTTTTCTCACTTCCTTAAGTTCTCTGCCCTTTAGGAAATTTACCCATCTCTGCCCTTCTTCACTGAGCATGCCCATCTTTTTCATAAATCAGAATCAGTACACTCCCCACTTGTCATTAAACATCTCTACAAACATTCCTGTAAATTATATCTGCAAGTAGACAATTATTTGGTGGATCCTGTTTTCCCACTGGAGCAAGGCCAAAGCTTTGCCTCTGGTAAGCCACATTCTAAATAGTAAGCAGTGTGTCCTGATCTGCTCTATTCTGCTGAATGTAGGGAACATGCATCCATGTAGGAAACCAGTTGCCTGGGCCAGCAGTCACGGGGTAACAGGAACTCCACAGAGGACACAGAACTGCTTTCTCATCTGCCGGAACTCTCAGAAAGGAAAACTCTGCTACATTCAAAACTGAGCTTATTTATTTTCTTGAGCAGTTTCTAAGATGGAAATCACAAACAGATATGTTTGCTTGGCTTGCCCAGTAGTATTTATTAACGTATGCATGTATTTTGCACAGAAGCAATACATGCTGCTTTTATTTTTCTGACAGGATGGTAAATACCATAGTCAGTTGCTAAATTTAGCTGATGAATTGTGTTTCTGTCAACACTGATTTAAGCCCTAGAGAGCTCTTCTTTTTAACTTTATTGGGCACCATTGTGCTCACTCGATTGTGTTCGGCTCTTTGTGACCCCACGGACTTCAGCCCACCAGGTTCCTCTGTCCTTGGAAGTTCCCAGGCAAGAATCCTGGAATGGATTGCCATTTTCTTCTCCAGGAATCGTCCCAACCCAGGGATCAAAACTACGTCTCCTGCATCTTCTACATCAGCAGGCGGGTTCTTTACCACTGAGCCAGCTGATTAACTTTGTGTTGAAATATAACATAAGACAAAACAGCGGACCCATTAGTTGCCAAACAAAACAATTATTTTTTAAATAATCCTTGTTTCCTAACTTGTCTTATGAAATAAGATCTGGCAGCAGATCGAGGCCTGAATTCTCACATGCCCATTCTCTGTGCACACCTTTAGGTAGGGTGTGCTTTGTCTCCGGTTCCCTCCCAGCTCCCGCCTAGCTGACTTATTCCCACCTGGCATTTTATAACACCCAGTCCAAGTAGCTAAAGACTTACTCTAGTTGTTTGAGTTGGGAGCACCTGGGACTCCTGGCATCCTGCTCCAGCTCCTTAAACTTTCCACAGACAGACAACTTTTCCTAAAACCAAATCTATTTTCTTTTTCAGGTTTAAATGGGGTATCTGCCACTTTGTTTAAGACTAGAAAAAGAAGTGGCTGCCCTTCTTGCTCGAGGTGTTTTGGGTGTGTTTGAGGAAGGCGAGAACTAGAATCCATGGTGTTTGCGCTTGGGCTTTTGAAATGATGGGTGGTTCTTAAATTTATGAGCAATGCATTCACTTGAGTTTCTCGAACTCTTCAATCTTTTGAAGGAGCAACCTGTTTTCACTTCAACCTTGTCCTACCCCAGTCCCAGTTTCTTGGCTTCAATTAGTAAACAACTGTGGAAAAATAAAATTGAGATTAGACAATCTCTAGTGATCAGATAAGGACTAAATCCAGAGCCCAGAGAAGAGAATTACCCACCCCATCCTTTCTCCTCAAATTGGACAGGCAAGGCTGTCATGCTGGGGTAGTGGTACCGGATTCTCCATTCTCCACTTCAGGGTCGGCTATTTACCAGCTAGGCAGCCCACTTGGCTTCTTTGCACTTCAGTTTCCTTAACTGTACAAAGAGAGTTCATAACTCCCACCTGTATTTTTTAGAATTAGCTTAGTGTGTATCAGAGAAACCCCTTCTCACCATGGTCTTAGTAGGTGGGAGTTTTTCTAGGAAATGGCCAGTGTGTGGCTGGTGTGGTATAGACGGCTGTCAGGCTCCATGTCCGTCTGTCCTGTTGCTCTGTGATGCCGAGCTCACCATGTGCTCCAAGAGAACTATCACAGGCAGCATTCCAGCCAGCAGGAAAGAAAAAGAGATGTGCTTCCCTTTAAGGGCTCTTCTCCGAAGCTGTGCACACACATACACACAACCCCTGCTTAAATCCCATTGCCCGGACTTGATTCTTCACCCAGACCACCTACTGGGGAAGCTTGGAAACGTGGTGTCTATTCCACACGGCCATGGCCAGGTAAACATCTGAGGGTATATCATTAAGGGAGAAGGGGCTACTGGGAGTCTCTGGCATTCCACCTATCAGAGCCGCCGTGAAGATAAAGGCGATAATAAACTTCTGAACTACATTTGGGGATGCTGTGCTTAGTCCTTCAGTTGTGTCTGACTCTTTGCAAACCCTTGGACTATAGCCCACCAGGCTCCTCTGGGGGATTTCTCCAGGCAAGAATACTGGAGTGGGTTGCCATGCCCTCCTCCAGGGGATCTTCTCAATCCAGGGATCTAACCCAGGTCTCCCACACTGCAGGCAGATTCTTTACTGAGCCACCAGGGAGGCGCGCATACATCAACCCATTGATTTGTCAGCTAGGCATTGCAAGAGGCCACTGAAAACCATGGTGAGTGCGTAGAAAATCATATTCCACACCAAACAGAACTCTGGGACATTTTGAGAATAAGGGGATCCGTGTTGTGAAACAGATCCCCCCACTCCTCACTTTTAATGCTTTGTTGACAACAAGACCATTAAACTGGCTGAAGTCTGTGTTTTTCTGCCTTCTAATCCAGATGCTGGGCTGTTGGGAGCTGGCTTGCCAAGGCTTCAAGGGCAGTGGTGAACCACTGAATGCAAAAGATGTATTTAGTTTGGATTCACCAGTTGTAAGCAACAGAAGCCCAACTCAGACCAGCTTAAATGTTTGTTCACATTTTAGATTACATACATAAGTAAGATTATGCAACATTAGACTTTCTGCTTCCAGCTTATTTCCCTTAAGCATAATGTCCTTTGGATTCATCCATGTTGTTGCAAATGGAATTCAGCTCCTCTCTCCCCTCACCAAACTAGCTTAAATTCAAAGAGGGACTTTATGGACTGGTGACAGTGAAAAGTCCAGAGGCAGGTAGACTCAACACGTGACTGTGTCTAGGTACTCGACAAGCTCAAGATTAAGTCTGTCCTGGGTCTTCCTGTCCATTTCTGTCTTTGTCTGTCTTTCCATCTCTCTACTTTCCCCTGTGTTGACTTTCTTCCTAAGCAGGTTTTCTCTACATGCTTGCTCTTACACCCATCACTTTGGCACACCCAAGAAAGGAGCACATCTGTTTCCCAGTGGGCAAAAATGGGTGCCCTCCACATTATGCCTGTGAGGGAAGAATGTGGGTACACAGTCTCTTTTGAGGGGTGTCATGGTGACTGTGAGGAGCTGCCTCAGTAGTTCTTTAGGTCTGCCAACCTGAGTGGTAGAATGGGGGCTGGCAGGGCTTCAGAGGCCTGTGACTTCTGGCTGTTTTCTGTCCTAGCACACCTGAGGAAACCAGCTGGCTTACGTGGCTACTACAGTCTTTGAGAAGATTGCCCAGGGGGGTGATCTAGATAGCATCCCTTTGAGGATAACCACTGATCCAAGTCCTCAGACTTTATAGGTGGGGAGGCTGAGGCCCAGAGAAGAGAAAACACAGATATCTTCACTTGGATTTTCTTGAGAACAAGTACGTGGGTGCAGGTGGTTTATTTGTGATCCTGGGAAGCAGGAGTGAGGGAGTATGGAGAGGAGACAAGTCAATTTAGGGCATGTTTGGGCAACCAGGATCTTACCCACGCCCCTCAGGCTTGATGCCTCCCAGAACTGCCCAGCCACAGAAGGAGACACTTGAGGAAGTCACTGAGGACAGCCCTATCAGTGAAACTAGAAACGTGCTGAGGACACATGGCAAGGGACACTGAAGGTGTTTGTGACAGTCTCCCACCCAGCCAGCGGCACACCTGGGATGAGACCTCAGGCCCCCAGCTCCAGCCAGTGCTCACTCGCTGTCCAGTTTGTGACTCATCTTTATTGAAGTCAGGACAAGCTACCCATCAGCCTGCACCGGGACACACCCTCATGTGACGTGAGGTCTCCTCTCATTTATAGGGAAACCCAGTTTTGCTTCCCTCTGCCCTACATACTTTATTCTGTCCTGAAATTCTCCCCCATAAGCCAGAAGCACCCAATCAGTGACGGTTAGGATTGGCCTTTTCAGCTCAGCAACTGTAGGACTGAATCATCAGGAAGGGTCCCCAGGGCCCACACCACCCTGGGGTGGTGGTCTGGAAAGCCTGGATCTGGAGCATGCCTTCTCGGATGAGAACAGAGTCTGAGAGCTGTCATATACTTCTCTGGGCCTGGATGGGAGCCCTGCACCTGTCACTCAGCTCTGGCAAATGGGCATAAGCAGGCCTAAGCTTATGATACTTATACTTCTGGGGACCTTTTTTTAAAAAAAAAAAAATTAATTGCTTTAATAATTCATAACAGTTTTAGTTACAGAATAACTGAGTAGATCATACATAGAGTTCATTATGCCCACCCCTGGTCCCATCCCTGGCACTGTTTCTCTGATAACATCTGCATTAGTATGGTACATAAAATTAGTGAACTAGTATGGTACATGATTGACTTCCCAGGTGGTGCTAGTGGTAAAGAACCTGCCCACCAGTGTAAGAGACACAGGTTCAATCCCTGAGTCAGGAAGATCCCCTGGAGGGAAGACACAACAACTGACTCCAGCATTGTTGCCTGGAAAATCTCATGGACAGAGGAGCCTGACGGGCTACAGGTCGTAGGGTCGCAAAGAGTCAGACTAGACTGAAGCGACTTAGCACACATGCACGCATGGTGCATTACTGTTGGCTATGGTCCAAGTTTACATCAGGGTTTAGTCCTTGTGTTAGATTATTCTGTGGGTTTTGGCAGATACCCAGGGGTCTTTTTACCAGGAGGAAGTGGTGTCTAGAATGAGGTCATTCCCAGCCCTCCCAGGTTATCTCTCAGCATGATTGACCTTAGGGTCCCTTCCCAGGGTTTGGATACCAAGGCTCCAGACCCTTGGCACTGAGTGGAAACTGAGGAGAAGGCTGGGGAGAAGAACCTTCTCTCTGATTAGGGACAGAAGTCAGCCTCCAGGTTTTGATTTCCCAAAGGCAAAGTAGCTCCTAAGTTAAATGGGTCCCTGGCGATGGGGCAGATCAGACAGTTTCTGGAGTTTCCTGCACACGTTGTATGCAACCTGCTTCCTAGCACGATGTGCCAGGCTTTGGTTCCAGGGAGGCCTGGCTTGGTGCAATAGAGCCCATAGCCCCTCTTCCCACAGTTCTGGAGAGCTGGATCACACCGTCCCCTTGCCTGTCGGAGGCTGCAGCTATGTCCAGGGCCACGTAGGATTGCGCCTTAGTAACAAGACCGTGGGGCGGTGCCTGGATGTCACAGCACAGAGGATCCCGGACCAGGAGGCCTTGGTTGTCCACCATGAAAACATCAGGTTGACCTTTGCCCAACTCAAGGAGGAGGTGGGTCCTGACTTTGAACCTTCAATGTGGGCAGGTGTTGGCCCCCAGGTGCCAAGTGTGGTGGAGCTGCAAGGGTGGTGCCCGGCTATGGGGCAGGGTGCTGGGGCTGCCTGAGAGCCTCCAAGGAATGTCAGGAGAGGAGGGCAGGGCTGAGGCAGAGGTGGTCCAGGTGCCTCCTGCATCAGTTGTTCCTGGGACACTGGTTAACTATGCATGTTCGCAAGTCTCCCTCCAGATCTCAGGCCTGCGTATCTGCCTGTCCCTCATTCCCAAGTAGTTCTGGTGTGAACCCCTGGGCCAAAGGTTAAAGTCAGAGTCATGGGCTCCTTTCTGCTCACCTGCATCTCACCCCTCTGTTCCCCTTCTATTTACTCCAGGTGGATAAAGCTGCTTCTGGGCTCTTGAGTATCGGCCTTCGCAAGGGTGACCGGCTGGGCATGTGGGGACCCAACTCCTATGCATGGGTACTCATGCAGCTGGCTACAGCCCAGGCTGGCATCATTCTGGTGAGGAGGGAATTGCTTGGCATAGCTGGGTATGCAGGGGGGAGGGCATCATTCAGGGGAGCTCCCTGGACCCTTGGCCCCAGAATCACACCGGTGCCTGGCTGGTTTCAGACCAGCTAGTGCTTTCTCCTGAAGCCCACCAAGGAAGCCTGAAGGTACAGGGTGCTGCCTCTGAGGGTGGAGGGCTGCAAGTGGGACAGCATCTTCCCAGGACACATGACGTACCCTCACTGTCTCCACCAGGTATCTGTGAATCCAGCGTACCAGGCTATGGAGCTGGAGTATGCCCTCAAGAAGGTGGGCCCACTCCTTGGGTACTGTGGGGGAAGCTAGCTAGTACCTAGCACAGGGGGCTTCCAGTTGTCACAGAAGGCTGAGAGGGGTGGGGGGCATGCACAGGTGACACCCTGAGTCTGTCCTTCAGGCAGTGGGTGGGAGGAGGGGATGGTTGGTCAGACAGGCTAGTGTGTGTGTCGGGGGTGGTGGCTGTGTGTATTTTGGTGTCAGTGTATGGGAGAGAGAGCAACTGTCAGGACTCCACCACATTCCCAGGCTGGGGCTTCCTGCTGACCATGGTCGGGGGCTGCCCTTCTACAGGTGGGCTGCAAAGCCCTTGTATTTCCCAAGCAATTCAAGACTCAGCATTACTACAACATCCTGAAGCAGATCTGTCCAGAGGTGGAGAAGGCCCAGCCAGGGGCCTTGAAGAGTCAGAGGTGGGGGTGTCCCGGGTTGGGAGGGGTACATCATCCCATATCCTGGCCCCCTCACTCCTTACCCATCTCTGTGGGCCATGCCTCTTGTCATGCTCCCCACCGCCAGGCTTCCGGATCTGACCACAGTCATCTCAGTTGATGCCCATCTGCCAGGGACACTGCTCCTGGATGAGGTGGTGGCAGCTGGCAGTCAAGAGCAAAATCTGACCCGGCTCCGGCACACCCAGCAGTTCCTGTCCTGCCATGACCCCATCAACATCCAGTTCACCTCGGTACGGCAGAGATCTCCAGGTCCTGAACCCAGGCTGGCATGCTAACACCTGCCTGCCCTGTGACCCGGCCCTGAGAACAAGGAGGCAGCAGAGATCAGGAGGGCACTCATCTCCTGGGACCAGCCCTAGCTGTCCCCTCTGCCCTGGAAAACATCAGCAACCAGACTCCTTGTCACATGCTCCTCTCCCCTGGTCCTCTTGTCCCAAGCACAGGGGCAGATGTGCTGAGCCACCACAGGCCAGAGCCCCTCATTTGGCAGATGGGGAAACTGAGGCCCAGAGAGGCCATCTGCTGGTGAGCCTCTGAGCCACCTTATAAGTGGCCTGAGAATAGACCTTCTCTGCCACACTTCTGAATCCTAACACCTGGCACCGTGCAGGCACAAGGCAAATCTCTGTAAATATGTACTGACTGAGTGAATGAGTGGATCTAGGGCAACAATCTCAGTCTCCTGACTCCCAGTCCCGTGCCCTTCCATGCTGTGGCCCAGGGTGGGAAAGAGATGGGATGAAAGAGGCCAAGCTATCAGCTTCTTGTCTTGTCAGGGGACAACCGGCAGCCCCAAGGGGGCTACGCTCTCCCATTACAACATTGTCAACAACGCCAACATGATAGGACAGCGCCTGAGACTGCACCAAAAGGTGAGGGGGGTGCTGGCCCAGCAAGGGCTTCCTGGCACCCTGCAGGGGCGGGCGCTTGCTGGGTTCCCCCTTCTGGCTAGAGGAGCTGGGCTTCTGGCCCCACAGTAGACCCAGCTCCTGCTTCCATCTCCAGACGCCAGAGGAGTCGCGGGTAGTCCTGCCCAGCCCCCTGTACCACTGCCTGGGTTCTGTGGGGGGCACAATGGTGAGCTTGATGCACGGTGTCACCCTGATCCTGTGCTCTCCAGTCTTTGAGGGCAAGAAGACGCTGGAGGCCATCAGCAGAGAAAGGTGGGCATCAGTGGGCAGCTATCCGTGGGCCGATAAGATCCTCCTGTTCCTCACTCCTGGGCCCCGATTCCTTTCCAAGCTGTTTCCGCTCTCCAGTCAGGAGAAATGGAGATGGGGTAGTGGGAGATTCTTAGGAGACCAGTCCCTCCCTCCAAGGAGCTTCTACTTATATCCCACAGTTGCAGCTGTGGCCCTTACTGTAGGGTTAGAGTCCGGTGGGTGAAAGGAGGAAGTTCCCTTCTACTTCCAAGCCTGATTTTGAGATGCACCTCCCTTATACAGAGGCTCCTTCCTGTATGGGACCCCCACAATGTTCGTGGACGTTCTGAACCAACCAGACTTCTCCAGTTACGACATCTCAACCATACGTGGAGGTGGGATGGGGCCAAGAGTGGTGAGGCCAGGACTAGACTAGTGAGCTACATAGGTGCCCAATCTTTCATTTAGGGGCAAAAAGGCCACCAAACATGGGTGGGAGGGAGGAAATCCCCAGTGTCCCTAGACATCAGCCTAAGACCAGCTGCCTGGACATCAGCCTAAGGACAGCTGCCAGGTCTAGAAACAAGTTCAGGGTCGGGAAGCAAAGAGAATGTTATTTCCTAGAAAGGGCTACAGGTGAATGGGAGTCTACTGGACCTGGAGAAGGTGGGAGCTGTGTCAGCCCTCTCTCCGATTCAGGTGTGATTGCTGGGTCTCCTGCGCCCCCAGAGCTGATCAGAGCCATCATCAACAAGCTGAACATGAAGGAGCTAGTGGTAAGTAGAGGCAGGGGCTGGGGTGGGGGCCAGGCCAGGGCTGGGCAAGAACAGATTGCTGGATGTGTCAAGGAGTCCAGCCTGGGTCTCCAAGGAAGACCCTTCAGCTGGCCCTCGTCCTAGAAAGCAGATGTGAGAAACTGCAGTCTGACCTCATCAAGAGCTCTCAAGTCACAAAGACAGGTGACAGGGGAGTAAATATTATACATACATAAATTTATGTTTATAGAAATCTGGGGAAAGAAATGCAGCATGGGAGGATGTGTGGCAAAGCACCAGTGTCCTGGCAGGTGGGGGCTGGCGGATTTGAGGGTAGGGGCTTCAGACTCTTCCTAGAAGCAAGGGGTAGGGCAAGGTTTGTTTCTGAATGACAGGGAAAGGGAAATCGAGAGGAGGATTCTGGAAGGGTGGCCATCCTGATGGTCACCTTGTTCGGGTCCTAAAGGACTTGGGGGTGTTAGCAACAGCTTCTCTGAGAGGAGCTGTGGCCGTGAGGCCAGGCATGCTGGAGCTCTCAGCATCAAGTGGAGCTGGGTTTGTGCTGGAGTGCCCGGGTGCCCTGCCAGGACATGTCTAGGTGTGAACAGATCTATGTATCAGCAGAGGGTGTTGGGAGAAGATGGGAGTCAGAGGTGAGAGGATCAGTAGTTTCTCCGGCAGAAGGCAGAGGCCAGTCACCAGGACTGGCTGGGTCAGGACCTGTGGTGAGGCAAGGACTGGTGTCAGGACGCCAACAATCTAGATGATGTTTGGAGAGAATGGTGGGAGTCCTAGGAAGTATCATTTTTCCCCCTTAGAGGAGGGAGCCCCAGTCCTCCCCTCCTTTCCCTGTAAAAATGGAAGTATCTTGGGACACCCTCCTCAATTCCAGAAGTCTCCAGAGAGAGAATGGGGGCCATGCGCACTGGACCCCACCTGTTTAATGGCGGCCGGCTTTCTTGGACCTCTTAGTGGGGAACTTGCAGCCGCGGAAGGCATCCGTGTCACGAATGTGCTGGCCCCTGAACTTGGCGGGCGATGCACAAGTGGCATCAGGGCGAGAGGGCTTAGCTTCCAGCCACCTGGAGAGACAGAGAGTTGCTGGGGTTGGGGAAGGGATGTAAGAGTACTGGAGGCAAGGACAGTGAACCACGGGGTCAGGGTGACTTTGCTTTGGGCTAGTCTGGAGCTGTCATCTTCATTTACAGATGGGGAAATGCCCAGCGTCCCACACCTCTCAGGGAGCAAATCTAGGACATACGCCTAGGATGTCTTAGTGCAGGGTCAGTATGTCTCCATCCCACGAGGATGGCCTCTAGGGGTTCTACTGGGGCCCTCTCACCTCCGAAGGCCCCGGAGCTGGCAGGTGCACTTCCAGGGGTTGTTGGTGAGGGTGAGGGTCTCCAGGCTGTCAAAGGGGAAGTTGGAGGGCAGCTGGTGCAGGCGGTTGTTCTCCAGATGGACATGTTTCAGCGTGGTCACACCCAGGAAGGCACCGTCAGAAAACTAGGGAGCAGGGTGGGCGTGAGTGAGCAGCTCAGTCCCAGTGTCTGGCCTCTCCCAGCTCTATGCTCCCACAGGGCAGGGTCCACCCCTGAATGCAAGCAGTGGAACCTGGAGCAGGTTCACAGCGTGACCAAGTTTTCTCAGATGATCTAATCCATTCGGTCTGTTGAGCTGGGTAGTTTTACTTTTCACTATGTAGATTGCGGGGCAAGGTCAAGTCCCTTGCTCAGGGTGGCACTAGGGAGTCAACAGTAGCTGCAGGGCCACATCTAGCTCCTCCTCCTCTGGCACCGTGCTCCCTGTGCAAACACTGGGACTGGGGAGGCAGCCAGAGTTTGGCCCCAGCAGGCCAAGCTGGCACAGAGTGAAGCTGGTCAGTGTTTGGTGGGACGGGCAGTGGGCCCAGGCTCCCCACAGGCCCCAGGGTCCTGTATGCCCCCCAGCTTTGTCCTCCCTGCTCCCTCACTGCCTGCCAGGCACTATTTGTGGAGCCACCTTGGTGGAGTCTTGGGCCAGGCTGGCTGGCTCCAGAGGAAACATTCTATTGGTGCCCACATCTTGGCCCAGACGTCACAGTTCCTGCCTGGCCTTGCCTGCCCCTAATGAGCCCCTGCTTCCCCGCTCTACTTCCCACTGAAAGGCCACGCTGGCAATAATGGGCCACAGGGGACTGTGACTTCAGCTGGGGAGTGTTCGGGGCTGAAGAAGGGCAGGCTCAGGCAGGCTCTGTCAGCCCAGATGAAGGCTGGTTGCCATCCAGGTATGATTCTGCCCTCATCTCTGTGCCTGCGGTCCAGGGAAGGGTGTGAACCTCCCTGGTATTCAGACTGCTCTGATGACCATCTTCCCACCTTACCCTGTTCCCTGCCCAAACCTCCTGGTGAAGCCCCTGCGCCAGAGCAATTTTCTAGTCCCAAGAAGGGATTCTACCCTGACCCAAGGCAGCAGCACCTGGCCAGGCACTGGGTTATCAAAGGAGACCAAGTACTGAGGGAGGACAAAGTCAGGAGGTGGGTCTGGTGACCAGGGTGGGCAAAGGGCAGCGAGTGATCTGGGGCACAGTGAGGCATGGCCAGTCTTTCTTGTGGGGAGGAGACACCTAGGGTCCTTGTGCCGAAGGTTGACAGTAGTGAGTGGCTCTTGCCTTTTCCCCTTCATGGAACTCATGGATGCCATGCCTGCAACCTGGGGCAGGACCCTGATCCTTGGTCCCCACTCAGCTGAAATGGCCCTGAGAATGCAGTGGAATGTATGTGTGTGGACTGGGGGTGGGGTGGGGGATCCACCAGGGCCTCTGGGAGGCATGGAGGCAGTCTTCCTCAGTTATGTGCTCCCTGCTTACTGCCCAGCCCCCCACTCCACCTTAGCACTCATGCACACTCCACAGCAGGAACAGGGTCTCTTTGTGGGCCTGATTTGCCCAGCTCCTCTGGAAGGCTTCTCAATAAACAAACCTCCCTTTATGGGGTGGTAGGTTTACTGGAGGCAGGAAAAAAACAGCAGAGGAGGGGTGGAAGGCCCAACAGGAAGGGGTGGCTTCTGCGCACAGCAGGGGGGTTGAGGGCCCTGGATATGCCTCCTGGGGGCCATTGGTGGGGCCAGGATAGCCTGGCTGTTTATAAGTAGGAATCCTAGGAGGGCAGTGGCTGAGACTGGGGACAGGGACAGCAGGGCAGGATTTGGGGTGGGGATGTGATAAGAAGACTGGAGCGACTTAGCATGCACGCATGCACTGGAGAAAGAAATGGCAACCCACTCCAGTGTTCTTGCCTGGAGAATCCCAAGGACAGGGGAGCCTGGTGGNGGAGGGCAGTGGCTGAGACTGGGGACAGGGACAGCAGGGCAGGATTTGGGGTGGGGATGTGATAAGAAGACTGGAGCGACTTAGCATGCACGCATGCACTGGAGAAAGAAATGGCAACCCACTCCAGTGTTCTTGCCTGGAGAATCCCAAGGACAGGGGAGCCTGGTGGACTGCCGTCTATGGGGTCGCACAAAGTCGGACGCAACTGAAGCGACTTAGCAGCAGCAGCAGCAGTGATAAGATGAGGACAGAGCTCCACATCTTGGAGACAGCCACAGGAAGAGGCAATTTTAGGGGAGAGGGGACGGTGCCCGGCTGTGGCCCTGGATCCCTGGGCCTCCTGTCGGTGAAGAAGGAGCCAGGGCACAGCCCCCACAACCAGGAGCTCACCTTCTCCAGGTTGGTGTTGTCCAGCCAGAGCGTCTCCAGGTATCTGCCGAAGGACTGGAAGGCATTGTCGGGAATGCTTTTCAGGGGATTGTGGGACAGCTTCAGCTCCTCCACCACCCTCAGCTTGCTCAGAGCAGCTGAGGGGTAGCTGGACAGCTGGTTCCTGTCCAGGTAGAACTTGGCGAGGTTTTCCACGTCGTCCAGAGCACCGGGCTGCAGGGAGCTGAGTGAGTTTTCCGACAGGTAGAGCCAGCGCAGGTCCTTGGCGCCCTGGAAGGCGCCTGAGCGCAGCTCTCGGATCTTGTTGTTGTCGAGCTGCAGGATGAAAAGGTTGACCAGAGGGGAGAGCAGCCCCCGGGGCAGCTCCGGCACCTTATTGTGGTCCAGGTAGAGGTAGGTGAGCTCGGTCAGGTCGTCAAAGGCACCAGCACGCAGCACGCGGATGTCGTTATGGGACAGGTACAGGTAGATGAGCTGCTTGAGGCCTCGGAAGGCGCCAGCGGCCACCTCGCGGATCTGACAGTGCTGCAGGTGCAGCGACACGAGGTTGGGCATGGCCCGGAACGAGTTGGCTGCCAGCACAGGGAAGTCGTTGCGCTGTAGGTTAAGCAGCTTGGTCTTCTCTGACACCTTGGGGATCTTCTGCAGCCCCACCTTGTCACAGATGACGTGCTGCAGGTCGCTGTGGCAGTGGCAGTTCTGGGGGCAGGCGGCCAGCGCAGGCAGCAGGCTGGCCAGGAGGCCCAGGCCAAGGCTGAGCAGGAGCGTCGGGCGGGCCATGGCCGGGACGTCCGGGGCCGAGGCAGGGGGCAGCGGCAAGTCCTCGGCGCTCGGTCTCCCGCCCCATTTATACGGTGGCCCTGACCGCAGCCGGCCGCCAGAGCCAGCTCCTACGTGGAGCCGGAGGCCACCGGGTTAACTCCCTCCCGCCCAGAGCTGCACCCCTGCCCTCGACGGGGAAGGGCCCTCCCACCCTGGGGACTCTGCGGGGGGCCGCCCTGGCCCCGAACCAAGGCCCCCGGCTCGGGCCCCTGTCTCCCTGCCCCCGGACCCCGCTCCCTCCCCACCCCGACCTCCTCTCCGCCCGGGGCCGGGGAGGGTATGGGTGTGTCCGGGACCCGGAGTTTACTCCCGAGTCGGGGAGGGGGGCAGCCCCTGAACTTATTTGTTTGCTCAAGTCTGAGCCTCCACGCCTCCCCCCAGACGCCCTCGGCCGCGTGCCCGGGACCCAGCGAGGGAGGAAGCGGGGCCGGACAGCCGGACGCGAGTCTCGCCGCGGTCGCAGGCCGGCGGCGCTTTAATGGGGCTCTTGTGCGGCGCCGGCGGAGCGTGAGAGCCACCCTGGCGTCGGGCTCCCCGCTCCAGCCGCTCTCAAGAGGTGGAGCTCCTCCCCGCCCTCGACTGGCCCTGGCCTCTCTCTCCCAGCCTCAGGCTGGCTTTCTGTCCCTTGCATCCCCTGTGTCCCTTTGCCACGACTGAAGTCAACCAGAAAAGTGGGAACTGGGGGCGAGGGGATGACCCACGGGCCTCGGCAAACACCTACAGACCGCAGGCACGGTGGCGCTCTCCTCCCCTCTCCTTAATCTCCCTAAAATGTCCACATCTCCTCATACCCACCCCACCCTGCGGTGGTCAGGACCCTTTGAGGGGGGTGGTTCTCTCGGGGGTGGCCAGAGTGGCGCCAAGGTGTGCTTGGCAGAAGCCACCCCTGGGCAGTGGCCCCAGGACTGTAAGGGTGGGTGAGAGGGCTGGGTCCCGACAGCTCAGGCTTCGTGACCCCAGGTCCTGTGGGCAGGCCTACCCCGGCCAACTGGGTCTCGGTGTGTCTACTTGTCAGCCACGATGGAAACGGGAGGGTGGGCAGGAAGGGTCATAGCTCTGGCCCCAAAGCAAGCTCTGGGCTGACTGGTAGGAGTTCTTGTCTGCATTGGGGGGTGAGAGGAGGAACCAGACCCCAAGTCTTGCCAGGCCCCAGCTATGCCTGATTCATGCCCACTAACACAGAGGAAATTGAGGGTAGGGTAGGGCTGAAGGACAAACAAAGGTCTGGTGTCTTTGCTGGCTGGAAGGAACCTAACCAGCCCCTCTCCCTCAATCCAGCGCTCAGGTGCGGAAGCCTGCCATCTCCTAAGCCCCTTTCAGCTGTTGCCTCTGGATGGGGGTCATACTTGGGCCAAAACAGTTTTGTGGTATTCCTCCAAGGCTGACTGCTGGTTTTCTGTTGCTCAGGATGTTCCAACCACTAGAAGGGGGGCTGGGGTGTGTGCCACTGGCTTTGTAAACCCTTGCGTTGGCTGTATTTTTATTTTGAGCAAAACAAATTTACAGGAAACTTTCCAGAACTTGAAGGGAGGGCACCTAACCCCAAGACCAGGCATTTATCCCGGGTTTCGAATGGATGGGTCAGGGTAGGGGTAGGTGGCTGGTATCTGTGTAGCTCCCGTCTGGGCCAAGGCAGGCTGGCTTTCTCATCAAATTTATGGATTCTTCAGCTTGGAAAGAAGGGGCAGGGGATACTATAGCCTGAAATCAGGAAGGGGTGTTAAGACAACCTGAGGATGGGGTGGGGAAGCTGAGATGTTGGTAACTGGGAGCCACAGGCTAAACCATGTGGTTGCTCCAAGGAACCAGGAAGAGTGAGAGCCTGGCTGGAAGAGAATGGCTTCCCTGGTCTCAATTTTATTTCAGACCTGGGCCCCCTGCTAGTTGAGCTAGTCCGACTCTGTATTCACTGCCTTTGCCTCCTGACCCCTGACCTCTGCCAAATGTGCCTCTTTTCCCACTGTTCAACTGCTTCCATCCCCCACAACCCACTCCCCACCCCAGGTCCTTCCCTCAAAGTAACTTCCCCATCCTTGTGCTCCCCAGGCTCTGTTCCAAACACCCTTTCTGGCTCCTCTAGGTGGCTTATGGAACCACAGAGAACAGCCCCGTGACCTTCATGAACTTCACCGAGGACACTGTGGAGCAGAAGGCAGAAAGTGTGGGCAGAGTCATGCCTCACACAGAGGTGGGCCCCAGACACCCCCCCTCCCACCACTCACCTGGGTGCGGCCCCTGGGACGCGTTTATTGCTTTCAAATAAGAGAGCCAAACAGCTCACTCCAGACACTGAGAGACCCCAGCCACGAGGTCTTCCTGGGTCTGGCCTGGGGCTTTCTCTGTGGGCTGAGGCCTGAATTGGGAAGAGCTGGAACAGTGGCCAGCTGCCAGCTGAACTTCTCTGCAGCCTCCCTTCCTGTCTGAGGTGTGTTTTTGCCAAGCCCACTGTCTGTTTTGGGGCAGCCAGAACAGCCTCACAGAGGGGCCAGAGCACAGAGTTTTCCTACCCGGCTCTTTCTCTCCCATGGCCTTCCCTGCCCCCGCCCCCACCTCGTTTCAGCAGATTTCCTCTTTGTGCTTCGCATAAACAGTTTCCCAAATAGCTTCTCCCTCTGGGAGTCCCTTGCATCTTGAAGACTGACCCAGAGCACCTCTCACTCTCACATTCTCAGCCTCCAGTGCTGGTGCTTATGCCAGCGTACCTTGTTTCCCTTCCCGCCTTGGACCTTGCCCCTCTGGGATTACTGCCAATGTGCCCTGGGGCCAACCTCTCTCCTCCCTAAAGTGAGTGTGCAGTGACACCAGTCCCTCCCATATATGTACCGTGTTCCCATGTGTCATTCACTGAGAGGCCCGCCTGTGAAGCAGACAGGCCGGTGCGGTTCTCCCCATTTCACAGATGCAGACACGAGGCACAGGGGCTAAGCTTTCCTTGCCCAACGGTTATGGCTCATTTCTTGACCAGGCTTTGAGATTCTGCCTGTCTGCCGCCTCTCCTGTTCACGTGGCCCTGCTCTGCCACCCTCTTTGTTTATTTACTTTATATTACTGCTTCTTTATTTACTGCTTAGTGGGAAGTAAGAGGAGACTCCCTTCCTTCTGCACAGTTTATAATTCTTTAGCTGGCCTGGCCCCCCTTCTGGCCTCCTTCTCTGAGTAGCTCCCACCCACTCTGTTTCCTCGTCACCTCCTGACTTGGGCCTCAACTGTTCTTTCATGCCCAGCTCAGGTACCCAACTGGGGACAGATCTACTCAGCCTGCATCTCCATTCCTTGGGGATGGGCAGAGCCAGGGGGCTTCATTATAGGGGGAAAGAAGGCAAAGCTCTCCCCATTCCTGAGGCCCCTCATCCTGAAGTGAGAGGGTGGGAGGCCCCAGCCTGAAGCTGCCTGGTCCCAGGCCCAGATTGTGAACACGGAGACGGGGACACTGACAGAGCTGAACACACCCGGAGAGCTGTGCATCCGAGGGTACTGCGTCATGCTGGGCTACTGGGGTGAGCCCCGGAAGACCGAGGAAGCAATTGGACAGGACAAGTGGTACCGGACGGGGTGAGAAGGCAGGGCAGGGTGGAGCGGTCGGCTGCCAAGGGGAAGCTGGGGGTCCTGAGGCTGAGTTGGGAACACTGAACTAGAACTGGGAGAACCAGTTGTCAAGATAGCCCCTTCACATCTCGGAGACTTCGTTTCAAAAATGTATAAAATGAGGATGATCATATTCTCCAAATAGGGCTCCTGGAAGGACCAAACACAGTACAGGTGAGAACTCCTAGGGCAGTGCCTGCAAAATCTGAGCCTAGATTCAGACAGTTATTTAATTCAACAAATTCTAATTATGTACCCGCCATGTACTAGCACTGTTCTAAACACTGGTGGTCCAGGGGAAAGCAAAGGGCAGGATCCTGCTATTACTTCCCACATGTCTGATGGAGGGAGACAGATACAGTCAAGATCGTTTCCTACATTTATAAACACAACTAATAAGATAGGATCACAGGAGAGAGAGTGGCTGTGGTGGAGAAGGGAGATTTTTTTTCTCTTTGGTGATCAGAGGAGGTTTCTCTCAGGTGGAAATGTTTGAGCTGAAACCTGAATGGTAAGAAGCCAGCCCCAAAAGGTGTATGCATAGATATGTTTAGAGAGAGAGAGAAAAAATATGCTATAGGTATGGGTTTACTCGGTTTGATCGGCCTTCTATATGAGATAGTTCCTCCTGTATGATCCAGGTAATGTCTTGTTCGTACCGTATGTCCCAGAGTCTAGAGTCGTGTAAGACATACAGTAGGTGTTTCCTAAGTGTTTGGGAGTGAGTGAGTGAGCCAGCCGGATGAGGCAGATGTCAGAGGTAGCTCCTGGGCTTTCCTTGCAGAGACATTGCCACGATGGATGAGCAGGGCTTCTGCAAGATTGTGGGCCGCTCTAAGGATATGATCATCCGTGGCGGCGAGAATATCTACCCCGCTGAGCTCGAGGACTTCTTTCACACACACCCACAGGTTCAGGAAGTGCAGGTGAGGCACCCAGCCCAGGTGAGAGCCCAAGAGCAGGGGACACAGAGGGGGATGTCTGATATCTGTCTCTGACTCTGGAAGGTGGTGGGAGTGAAGGATGACCGAATGGGGGAGGAAATCTGTGCCTGCATTCGGCTCAAGGAAGGGGAGAAGACCACGGCAGAGGAGATCAAGGCTTTCTGCAAAGGGAAGGTGGGAGCCTCAATTCACCCCAAGCATCACCGTGTTGCTCAGTTCTCTAATACCTTCCACCTGCCAACCTGTCAGCCCACTGCCCACTGTGACCCTGCCCAACCTCATGCTTTATCCCCCTCTGGCCTGCAGATCTCCCACTTCAAGATTCCCCGATACATCGTTTTTGTCACAAACTACCCCCTCACCGTCTCAGGAAAGGTATGGAAGGAGACCAGGGAGGGGCAGGGAAGTTGGAGCCCAGGTGCAGAAGGTCAGGTGGCCCTGCCTGAGCCTCCCAGAGTCTGTTGAGAGGCTGGCAGTTGGGTCACCGGTTTGTCAGCTCATCCTGGTTTGCCCTGAACTTTCCTGGCTTTAGCCTGAGAAGCTCTTGAGTCCCAGGCAAACCAGCAGGGCTTGGACACCCTAGCTAGCTTGCCTAATTCTCACTTCCTTCTCTTTCCTCTAGATCCAGAAATTCAAACTTCGGGAGCAGATGGAGCAACATCTAAACCTGTGAATAAAGGGAGAAGATCCTTCCTCCCTGCCCTTCTCCCACATTCCCCACGTCTGCTCTGTGATCTGGCATAAAGAGCTTCTCTGTTTACTTTGGCTGGTCTCTTGCTGGTGTGCTCTCTTTGCAGCTGCTACAGGATGGAGAAGGGAAGAGACCCAAAGCACTTTAAAACTCCTATTCCTTGTCAACGATGGTGCTAAGCACTTTCGTGTGCATTATCTACTTCATTTAATCCTCGCTCATCCCTTTGAGATATCAACACAATTAGGGTGTTATCTAATCTAACACAATTAGATATCAGCACACATTTCTTTTTCACATTGTTGCCAAATTAGTGCAGCAAGAAGTATTTTTTTAATAGCTTTATTGCGTTATAATTCACCTACTACCCAATTCACCCATTTAAATTGTTACATTCGATGGTTTTTAGTATATTCACAGATATGTGCACTGATCAACAAAGTCAACATAAATGTTCATCACCTCTTAAAAATAAACTCTATACCCTTTAACTATCATTCTACATCCCCCTACTCCCCCATCCCTCCCAACCAAACCAATTTTGATCTTTTTTCTTAATCAGTGAAACCAGGGCTTCCTTGATGGGCAGTTAAAGCAGGATAAAGCAAGCTGTAGCTTGAGCCAAGAAATAAAAAACAGCTAAGCACATCGATTTCTAGTTCCGAGACAGAAGGAAAAGTTCCTTCTGCTTGCAAGCTTTATCTCCCATTGTTTGCCCTCAGCAGCAGCAGCAGCCTCATCTTTACTTTTTAGAAAATGAACATAAATTTAGGGTGTTCTGAGTGCCAGCCACTGTATACATACAGACACATCCATATCCAGATACATCCAACATTTCCTGTTGAAATCTTCCCAAGAACACAGTCAAGCAGGCATTAGCCCCATTTCACAAAGGCTGAAACTGAAAATTCAGTAAGTTCAGTTGGTGAATGGAATTGTTTCCTTAATTTTTCTTTCTGTTTTCTCATTGTTAGTGTATAGGAATGCAAGGGATTTCTGTGTGTTAATTTTATATCCTGCAACTTTACTATATTCATTGATTAGCTCTAGTAATTTTCTGGTGGAGTCTTTAGGGTTTTCCATGTAGAGGATCATGTCATCTGCAGTGAGAGTTTTACTTCTTCTTTTTCAATCTGGATTCTTTTTCTTTCTTTTTCTGCTCTGATTGCTGTGGCTAAAACTTTCAAAACTATGTTGAATAGTAGTGGTGAGAGTGGGCACCTTTGTCTTGTTCCTGACTTTAGGGAAAATGCTTTCAGTTTTTCACCATTGAGGATAATGTTTTTTGCTGTGTGTTATATGGCTTTTATTATGTTGAGGTATGTTCCTTCTATGCCTGCTTTTTAGGGGGTTTTATCATAAACGGATGTTGAATTTTGTCAAAGGCTTTCTCTGTATCTGTTGAGATAATCATATGGTTTTTATCTTTCAATTTATTACTGTGGTGTATCACATTCATTGATTTGTGAATATTGAAGAATCCTTGCATCCCTGGGATAAAGCCCACTTAGTCATGGTGTATGATTTTTTTAATATATTGTTGGATTCTGTTTGCTAGAATTTTGTTGAGAATTTTTGCATCTATGTTCATCAGTGATATTGGCCACTTTTTTTGTGGCATCTTTGTCTTGTTTTGGTATTAGGGTGATGGTGGCCTCATAGAATGAAATTGGCAGTTTACCTTCCTCTGCAATTCTCTGGAAGAGTTTGAGTAGGATAGGTGTTAGCTCTTCTCTAAATTTTTGATAGAATTCACCTGTGACGCCATCTAGGCTTTTGTTTGTTGGAATATTTCTGATTACAGTTTCGATTTCTGTGCTTGCGATGGGTTTGTTAAGATTTTCTATTTTTTCCTGGTTCAGTTTTAGAAGGTTATACTTTTCTAAGAATTTGTCCATTTCTTCCAAGTTGTCCATTTTTTTGGCATATAGTTGCTGATAGTAGTCTTTTATGATCCTTTGGAAACTCTTGGAGGGCACAAACAAAACCTTGTGTGCACCAGGACCCAGGAGAAAGGAGCAGTGACCCCACAAGAAACTGACCCAGACATGCCCATGAGTGTCCAGGAATCTCCAGCGGAGGTATGAGTCAGTGGTGGCCTGCTGCAGGGTCGGAGGCACTGAGTGTAGCAGTGCATGCATGGGACCTTTTGAAGGAGGTCACCATCATCTTCATTACCTCCACCATAGTTTGGCCTCAGTCAAGCTACAGGGAGGGAACACAGCCCCACCCATCAACAGAAAATTGAATTAAGATTTACTGAGCATGGCCCTGCCCATCAGAACAAGACTCAGTTTCCCCCTCAGTCAGTCTCTCCCATCAGGAAGCTTCCATAAGCCTCTTATCCTTATCCATCAGGGGGGGCAGACAGAATGAAATCCACAATCACAGAAAACTAACCAAACTGATCATGTGGACCACAGCCTTGTCTAGTTCAATGAAACTATGAGCCATGCCAAGATAGACAGGTCATGGCAGAGAGTTCTGACAAAATGTGGTCCACTGGAGAAGGGAATGGCAAACCACTTCAGGATTCTTGCCCTGAGAACCCCATGAACAGCATGAAAAGGCAAAAAGATGACACTGAAAGATGAAACTCCCCAGGTCGGTATAGGTGCCCAATATGCTACTGGAGAACAGTGGAGAAATAACTCCAGAAAGAATGAAGAGACAGAGCCAAAGCAAAAACAACACCCAGTTGTGGATGTGACGGGTGATGGAAGTGAAGTCTGATGCTGTAAAGAGCAATATTGCATAGGAACCTGGAATGTTAGGCCCATGAATCAAGGCAAATTTAAAATGGTCAAATAGGAGATGGCAAGAATGAACATCAACATTTTAGGAATCAGCAAACTAAAAGTTCTGTTATTAAGTACATACAAATTTAGGTTTGTTGTGTCTTCCCTTTAAGTTGACTCTTAGTCATTATGGAATATCCTGTTTATCTAGTAATTCTTCTTGCCACGAAGTCTCTTTGTCTCCTGTTAGTCAAGGCACACCAGCTTTCTTTTGGTTAGTGTTTTTGTGCTATATAAATTTTCTATTTACCATATAATTGGTATCTGATTTTTTAATCAATTCTGATATTCTTTGCCTTTCAATTGGAATTGTTCTTAGTTGCTCAGTCATGTCCAACTATTTGTGACCCCATGGACTGTAGCCCACTAGGCTTCTCTGTCCATGGAATTCGCCAGGCAAGAATACTGGAATAGGTAGCCATTCCCTTCTTCAGGGTATCTTCCCAACTCAGGGATAGAACCCATGTCTCCTGCATTGCAGGCAGATTCTTTACCATCTGAACAACCATACCTTGAAATTTTGAGGGTAACACTAGAAAAATAATACAAGAATATATAAAACTAATAAAGGATTTTTTTTGCAAACTGAGTACTAAAAAAAAGAGCAGGAAAGGAGAAATAAAGAGGAAAGAGCTTAAGGATTAACTGTAAAACAAAGAGCACAATAGCAGATGGAGCCAATTCTATTAATTACATTAAAGGCAAATAATTATCAAGGCTTGAAAATGATTCAGGATTATAACCTTGAGACTCAGGGTCTCAAGTGGATGGACATGGAGAGAATAGGACTGAAATTGTGAGGAGTGTGTGTGGGAAGAGAAAACATTAAGCCTCAAGATTTGAAATGAACATTATGTGAAAACTGGGGTGTGAAAGATGAAGCAGAAGACCCGATTTGGAAATCACCTAAATGTTTAACACTTCTGCTACAAATTGCATGAGAAATGAGTTTATTAGGGCACCAAGTATAAAGGGAGGAATGTTCATTCATCTAATATTTATCAGATGTCTACAACGTGCCTCAGTGTCCTTGGTGCCGAGGACATAACAGAGAAGAAATCAAACAAAACCCCTGCCCTCCTGGAGCTGACAGTCTCCTGGAGTATAATGGATGATTAGTGGCTGGAGTTGAAAAGACATTATTACTTGAGACAGAGGAGTGTGCAGTATATAAGCAGAATCTCTAAAGATGCTGTTCATGAAACCTAGGAGTTGAAGAAAAGCTTGAATAAGGCAGAAATACTGTATTTCAGTGGCTCCCAAACTTTTCTGTACTTTAAAATCCTGATGTCCAAGTTGTACCCCATCCCTATTACATGGTGCAGGTAGGGAGGCACCAGGATCTTTTAAAGATAGCTAGGTGATTCCAAATGTAACCAAAGTTTGGGGACCACCATCATATTTCATCTAATTTGATATGTTTCAAATTATAAGAAAAAACTCTTGTCAATTAGACACTGACAAAATGCCTAAGATCCCACCAATTTTTGTTGTTGCTCAATCGTGTCCAACTCTGCAACCCCATGAAGTGCACCACGCCAGGCTTCTCTGTCCACCACTATCTCCCAGAGTTTGCTCAAATTCATGTCCATTGAGTCAGTGATGCTATCTAACCATCGCATCCTTTGCCACCCCCTTATCCTTTTGCCTTCAACTTTCCCAGCATCAGGGTCTTTTCCAATGAGTTGGTTCTTTGCATCAGGAGGCCAAAGTATTGGAGCTTCATCTTTTCAGCATCAGTCCTTCCAGTGAATATTCAGGGTTGATACTGACTGTTTTGATTGACTTCAGGACTGACTGTTTCGATCTACTGGCTGTCCAGGAAACTCTCAAGAGTCTTCTCCAGCACCACAATTTGAAAGCATAAATTCTTCAGCACTCAGTATTTATGGTCCAACTCTCACATCCATACATGACGACTGGAAAAAAAATAGCTTTGACCTTTGTTGGGAAAGTGATGTCTCTGCTTTTTAATATGCTGTCTAGGTTTGTCCTAGCTTTCCTTCCAAGGAGCAAGCATCTTTTAATTTCATGGCTGCACTCACTGTCCACAGTGATTTTGGAGCCCAAGAAAATAAAATCTATAACTGCTTTCACTTTTTCCCCTTCTATTTGCCGTGATGTGATGAGACTGGATGCCATGATGTTAGTTTTTTTAATGTTGAATTTAAAGCCAGATTTTTCACTCTCCTCTTTCACCTTCATCAAGAGGCTCTTTAGTTCCTGTTTGCTTTCTGCCATTAGAGTGGTATTATCTGCATATCTGGGTTGTTGATACTTCTCCCAGCAATCTTGATTCTAGCTTGTGATTCACCCAGCCCAGCATTTCACATGATGTGCTCTGCATAGAAGTTAAATAAGTGGGGTGAACATATACAGCCTTGTCATACTCCTTTCTCAGTTTGGAACCAGTCAGTTGTTCCATGTCCGGTTCTACCTGATGCACATAGAGACAGGTTTCTCAGGAAGCAGTTACGGTGGTCTGGTACTCCCATTTCTTTAAGAATTTTCCAGTTTATTGTGATCCACAAAAGTCTTTAGCACAGACAATGAAGCTGAAGTAGATGTTTTTCTGGAATTCCCTTGCTTTCTCCATGATCTAGCGAATCAATGCAAGATGCATCTCAATTTCAGAAGAGTTAAAATGGAACAATAACCAGCATCTTAGAACTGTTGAAACTCTGCAGGCACAAGTGCATGGACAGCCATGGAGTGAGACAGTTGGATTTTCCCAGGAGTATACACGACCCTAGAGCAGAATGACTAGTGGGGTGTTGAATTCAGAACAGTACATATTGTTCCACATTTCAGTTTGTGTCAATAAGAAAATTAAACAAAGACGTTCCCACTGTTATGCCTCTCTCTAGATTTTCTCCCTTTATCTCAGGGACCGGGGACCAGGAACCATGAAATCCTGCTGTCCCCAAATTATGGACATCAGTTTCCGGCAATACTTCCTTGGTTCCAGTAATTCTCTTTGCAAAAACTGGGCCACTGGCAGACACACATGCAGATATTTCACATCTTTTAAAAAGCTTCTCGAAAGTACCATCAACCCTGACGCTTTGTAAATGAAGAACTTCCAGGTTTTGGGCTTCTAAATCAAATATTATCCTTGGACCAGCTTCCCATTGGTAAGGACAGCCAACCAGATTTTGACAGACTTCAAATATAATCTCCCTTCCCTAGTATGAAATTGATCAGGGATCAGAGTGTAAGGATCTTAGGATACATTTTAAAACTTGAATCTATATTCAGAAGAATTTGTGTAAATTTTCCTCAGTTTCTTCAACCTACCCATAGGGCAGAAAGCAAGGCCTTCTTCTAGGCTCCTGGCAACAAGGTAGGGTCCAGTTTGGCATTTGTTTTTCACCTTAATCACTACACCCAGCAGCGCCCTGCACACACACACACACACACACACACACACACACTCAGTCAGTTCAGTTTGCCAAACTGAACGAGTAATGAACAGTCTCTACCCTCAAAAAGTTCAGAGAGGTGGAAAAATGACTACCACAACATAATTAGACACTGCCAGTCCCATCAGCCTTCATCTGTAATAAAGATTGGGTCCTCAGAAGTGTGAGAGCCGTCAGCAGAACCAGCTCTACAAGTGTCTGCAGAGAGCAGGCACCCACGTCATAATAATAACCGCTGATGTTGTTGGAGTCCTTCCTTATGTGCCAGGCACTGCTGTGTGTGCTTTCTTTGTGTTTGTTCATTTAATTCTTCAACGACCCTGAAGCAGATGAGCCTTTTATTACCTAATAACCCCGTTTTTACACCTGAGCACAGAGAGGCTATGGAACTTGCTCAAGGTAACACAGCTAGTGCGTAGAGCAGGCAGGGTTCAAACCTGGGCAGAGCAGCCCTGGGCTGCTCTAAGGTTCTGCCTCCCCTACATGAGGGACGCTACACGATTTTCAGGGCCTCCTCATAGAAGCAGCCTTGAGTTCTCACAATTAGAGTCACTTTTAAGGGTCCATTAGAAACAAATCCTTTACTGAACTAAGGTGTTACTTACCAGAAATGGATAACAAACTCACTAGCCAACCTCACTAGTCAGAGTAAGGGTATCAGCTCTGAGTGGCTATCAAAGCTTGTTAAGAACCATTGTTGGTTTTAGTCACTAAGTCCTGCCGACTCTTTTGTGACCCCATGGACTGTAGCCCACCAGGCTCCTCTGTCCATGGAATTTCCCAAGCAAGAATACTGGAGTGGGTTGCCATTTCCTCCTCCAGGGGATCTTCCTGATTCAAGGATTGAACCCTCTCCTGCACTGGCAGGTGGATTCTTTACCACTGAGCCACCAGGGAAGCCCAGTGTGTCATTAAAACCAGGACCCAGGCAGTGACATCCAGCAGAGAGGCCAGAGGAGATCCTAAAGCACTGGTACCCAAAGCTGGAGAAGTCTGATGCTGCAGAGAAGCGGGGAAGTGGGGAAAGACCACGTGGGCCACGGCAGCAAAACACATTAGGAAATAGACCAGGGAAGCTGGCTGGCAAGCGTTTGGGAACAGTTACCCCTGGGTGCCAGCGGGGTTCTGGGAAGAGCTGATCCCAGATCTACCCCAGACTCATGACAGATAGCTCTGGAAGGAATGATGGTAAAATTGGGCTCTGCTTTCGACTCAGTGCAAGAAATCAGGCATTTGCCTAATTATGGTACCAGGAAATAGTATGAAATATTAGTCCCGGCCACAGGGAAATGAATGTAGCTATAACCTGCTAAGCCCCCAGACGGCCTTTCTCTCTGCGAGGGAACCCTGGGCTCATTCTCTGTTGCTGAGAACACAGTGGATTCTGACCACTGGTGTTTGTACAGCTGACCCTCAAACGAGTTGGAACTGCATGGGTCCACTTATATACAAATATTTTTTCAACAAATGCATATGATAGTTCTGCACGATTTCTGGTTAGTTGAATTCAGGAACTATAAAGTTATACATGGATTTTGGGCTGCACAGAAGTCAATGCCCCAACCCCCACGTTGTTCAAGGATCAACTGAATTTGTGTCTTCTGAGATTTGGAAAGATGGTGGAGAACTCAGTTATCTTCATTCCAAACACAGCACCACTGACAGGATCTCAATAAGTGATTCTTAGAAGAATGAGCAAGTGAAAGAACGAATGAATAAGGGTCAGCTGTCTTCACACACACATACATGTATACATACATGTGTGTATGTGTGCATCAGTTCAGTTCAATCGATCAGTTGTGTCTGACTCTTTGCAACCCCATGAATCGCAGCACGCCAGGCCTCCCTGTCCATCACCAACTCCCGGAGTTCACTCAGACTCACGTCCATCGAGTCCATGATGCCATCCAGCCATCTCATCCTCGGTCGTCCCCTTCTCCTCCTGCCCCCAATCCCTCCCAGCATCAGAGTCTTTTCCAATGAGTCAACTCTTTGCATGAGGTGGCCAAAGTACTGGAGTTTCAGCTTCAGCATCATTCCCTCCAAGGAAATCCCAGGGCTGATCTCTTTCAGAATGGACTGGTTGGATCTCCTTGCAGTCCAAGGAACTCTCAAGAGTCTTCTCCAACACCACAGTTCAAAAGCATCAATTCTTCGGCACTCAGCCTTCTTCACAGTGCAACTCTCACATCCATACCTGACCACTGGAAAAACCATAGCCTTGACTAGACGGACCTTAGTCGGCAAAGTAATGTCTCTGGTTTTGAATATGCTATCTAGGTTGGTCATAACTTTTCTTCCAAGGAGTAAG
>SJYX01009205.1:0-108541 GCA_006410675.1 Oreotragus oreotragus | reverse complement strand
CTTTCTTCACAGTCCAACTTTCACATCCATACATGACCACAGGAAAAACCATAGCCTTGACTAGGTGGACCTTAGTCGGCAAAGTAATGTCTCTGCTTTTGAATATACTATCCAGGTTGGTCATAACTTTTCTTCCAAGGAGTAAGCGTCTTTTAATTTCATGGCTGCCGTCACCATCTGCAGTGATTTTGGAGCCCAAAAAAACAAAGTCTGACACTGTTTCCACTGTTTCCCCATCTATTTCCCATGAAGTGATGGGACCGGATGCCATGATCTTCATTTTCTGAATGTTGAGCTTTAAGCCAACTTTTTCACTCTCCTCTTTCATTAAAAGGCTTTTTAGTTCCTCTTCACTTTCTGCCATAAGGGTGGTGTCATCTGCATGTCTGAGGTTATTGATATTTCTCCCAGCAATCTTGATTCCAGCTTGTGTTTCTTCCAGCCCAGCGTTTCTCATGATGTACTCTGCATAGAAGTTAAATAAGCAGGGAGACAATATACAGCCTTGACGTACTCCTTTTCCTATTTGAAACCAGTCTGTTGTTCCATGTCCAGTTCTAACTGTTGCTTCCTGACCTGCATACAGATTTCTCAAGAGGCAGGTTAGGTGGTCTGGTATTCCCATCTCTTTCAGAATTTTCCGCAGTTTATTGTGATCCACACAGTCAAAGGCTTTGGCATAGTCAATAAAGCAGAAATAGTTGTTTTTCTGGAACTCTCTTGCTTTTTCCATGATCCAGCGGATGTTGGTAATTTGATCTCTGATTCCTCTGCCTTTTCTAAAACCAGCTTGAACATCAGGAAGTTCACGGTTCATGTATTGCTGAAGCCTTACACTTCTGCAATCCCACTTTCAGGTTTTGCCACCAGGGGGATGAGAAGGTAGAGACAGTGGGCATTTACTTCCCTGATTCTGTGCTCCATAGAAGTTGGCTTTGAAGTAAAGATAGAGAGCTAGGGTAGATGATTAATAGCTGGAGATGTCACAGTACTGCTCCAGCCTCTAGAAAGATAAATAGTGGATAGAAAATGAAAGGTGAACGAGTAAGGTCACTTTCAACACCACACGTGCATGATTCTGAAGGTGATGAAAGGACTTTAAGGGCATTGTATCAGAGTGATCCAAAGTTTTCAAGTAGATGATTACAACTGTTCTCTTTTTTAAGGAGTTAATCAAGGAAAACTTAGTTTTATTTTTGGAGGTGACAGTTGCTTCTGACACAGCTGTTATAGTTAAATCTATGAATTTATGTTTATAGTTTAAACATAAATCTGTGTTGGAACAGAGGATCAAACACCTGCCTAAGTTAGCAAGAGAAATTAGGATAACATCAACTTCTGATTTTTCTTTCCCTTTTCTTCATTTATCTAATTGCTACATTGTTATGATCATTGGGATTGCTTTCTTTCCAGATGATATAGATAGAATTTTGACCTTAGTCATCTACTACCAAGCAAATAATTACATCAGAAAGGTTACTGTTAACTTGGGAACTAGGAGTGTGCACCATCTGCCAAGGTAGTGAAGGCAAAATATTATTACCTGGAAAAATGGTGAACATGAACATCTCCTATTTTTATGATTGCTCATTAGTTTTTCATCATTTGTTGGCATAAATGAATGCCACTTCCCTAAAGTGAATAACTGATTCCTGTTATAATGCTGGTTCTTATACTAGTGTGGAGTCACTGTGCTTAGGGAGATTTTTGGAATGATTTCTTAAAGTCTAACTTATACCCTAAGAAAAATAACTCAGTTTTACCCTTAGATCTATAACTTAACAGCTCCATTGAAAGGTTATGTTAATTTTATTTCATATCTTTCCGATACTATGATGTGAGAAGTATACAGAAGCTCTTTTGTTACTTTTTTGTAAAGTATATTTAGTTAAAAGAAAAAAAAAATAACCACTTTTCAAATCAAAGGAATATTTGAAGGCTAGCTGAAAAGAATTTGGTAAATTTCCCCCTAATAGTTAGTCTGTTCAAATTGGGCTTCCATCAACTATTATTCGCCATTAACACTGCTAAACATTTCTGAGATAATGATTCTCATTCTCTTAGTATCCATTCCAACAAATGTGAATGCATGGTCAAGAGGTGAAATTCATTTGCCTGTTATAAAATCTTGCGCTAAATGATCTGGTTCTCATTAAACAAGGATGCACTAATATTGAAGCAACTTGAGGGCAGTCCTGGAGTGACCTGCTCCCCGCTGTCCTGGAGGCGTGTGAGACAGCCTGATCAGGAGCAAGTGGCAACTCTGTGATGTTGTGTGACAGTTCCCAGACCAGCTCATTTTACTGGAGGGTAATTTATTAGATTAAGAAAGAGCAGGCTGTACTCAAGATGCACATTAGTATGGAATCAGCCGAGTTCTGAAGTGTGGCTTGATTCCCAGATTAGTTAGGCTTTGAATCTCAACTATAGTAATCTGCAGTGAGTTTACTGATGGAGATAAAAAGCTGTTACTTGAATGGCTACTCTCTGGCTCTCTTAGTTTGTCAAACCAGATGGCGCAATGATTGCTCTTGGCAAGAGCCTTATAGTAGTAACACCAACTGCAATGGCAGGTTTTTGGGGTAAGCATTTATTTTAGAAGACAAGATTCTGAAATGGATTAATTTATTTTTGGAAATAAAATTGTTCCCAAAATTTAATGGCAGGCCTTCCTTAAGAATGCACATATCTTTAGAAATGTTGTCTTATCGTATTCTTTAATTGCCTTCCTACAGTTAGGTGACACAGTCAAAATATGCATCTGCTTTTTATATCTTAACTTTTCATGAAGGATAATGATTTTGTTTGTGGAGATGAATTCTTAAAATTCATATTTTAATAGAAGACTGCAAATAGGTCTAATATAGAAACAAGGGAGAATTATATTCTAGTACTTCTACACAAAATTTTAATAGAGATGGAATTTCAAATTATATATTATCTGTTTAATCAGGCTTGTTTCCTACTCTTGTTTACTTTTTCTGATAATCTATTATGTTCTCTTCCCATAGTTAGTTTTACAGAAAACAATTTGTTACATGTGAATAATACTATGGGTATAAGTAACTAAAGGAAAGGGAGAGTGTTTTTACTGCTTTGTTTTTTGGTTGACATTTTAGTCTAGGTAGTCTAAGGTGAGAGATGCAATTACTCTTTTCTCTAAAATCTTACACTCTTTTGTCAAAGACTTTTCAGGAAAGGGATTACTCATTTGCATTTTTCTACTCTCTTCTCCCACACATTACAAAGAGTATAAATATAAGTTACTCCTTTTTATGTATTAATGCCTGGGCGGCAAAGTGAGTCATTCTAACTGATGACGTTCAAGTAAGCCAAGGTTCTTTCTAAACAGGTTTATTCTTTCCGAAGTGTCAGTTTCTAGTTTTGTTTCCTCAAGAATATGTAAATTATCAGTATTTAATAAATAACTTTAAAAATGGTACCTAACACCAAAGATTTTCATTTTCATGGAAGGTTAAACAGTTAACTCAGTTGATAAGGTCCTTTCTCATAGTGAGAAGCAGAAGCATACTTGAGTTTTAGTGAAATCAGAACCCAAAGAATGTCACGTAGAACTTGCCATATTTAGAGCTCTGAAACTGAATACCTACATCTGTTGCAGGGTTGACAATGCACTAGATGCCTAAAAGGCATAGAGAAGCATACTCAAAAGCTAGGGCACCTTGCTATAAGGGTTTTCTTTCTCCCTGTCGACCCCTCCTCCATCCCCATTAATGGTCACAAGTGGCAAAGAAAATATTCAAGTTGTATGACTATTTGTGTATAGATTTTGTAATATTCAGCTTATCTAAAGACAATCATAATCTGAAATTCTCATGATTTAATGTTTAATTGCTGATATTTAGTAATGTCACTCCTTGTTAAAATGGATTCTGCTGGGAAATGAATTTCAATTGGCTGAAATGTGTTTGCAGTGTAGAAGTACTAGAATATAATTCCCCCTTGCTTCTATATTAGACCTATTTGCAGTCTTACACGTCTTTCGTATAGTAGTTGCGGTCTTAATCCACTTACAGTTACCTGGCTTGCCAGGATAGCCAATGCTCAGTTCTTCTGTGAAACATACTCTCGCCATAGTGTATTGAATACTGTCATCTAATGGCCTGTCTTTCGTCTCCCCATACTTTTCTGATTTCTACCACAGACTTGTATGCTTTCAAAGAGTTAGTTATGATTATTCCTAAATGGTCAAAAAGAGTTGAACTTATAATTATGTAATTAGTTATTATATAATTTTGAAGTAATTTAACTGTAAAAGAGTTGGTCTGTGATAGCAGTTTGATAAAAGCAAGTCACTTTGCTTTTTTGATGTAAATTGATGTGGGTGAGTCAGTTGGAAAAATAATAGTAAAATTTTAGAAGACATCTGTACTCGGATTTCTTCAAAAGTGTCCTCACAGCTGCTTCACTTCAGAGAAACTTAAAACCCTCCTACTATTAACTGCCTTTTAAAAAACTTAACTGATTAGTTGCCAGTAGTTCTAGCTATATCATATATGAGGGCTTCATTTATAGTTTTGAAAGCTGTTGTTAGCAGTATTAGAAACGATTATAGAGAAACTGAATGAAACATTTCAGCAACTTTGACTTCTAGGCGTCTTCTGTGGGTCATTCTTCAGCTGCTGAAAAGCTCTTCTTCCATAACTTGTCAGCATCTCTGGGTTCCATAGCGTAAGGATACCTGTTTGTCCCTTAATGTGTGATGGTGGAATGATACGAGAGTCTATTTTAAAATATGTAACTCTTTCACATTAAACTGAAATGCATTTTGTCTACATTTTACAGTCACCTTAACCAGAAAACCCAGTTTGAAAATCCAGTGGAGGAAGCCAAAAGGAAAAAGCAGTTAGGACAGACTGATACTGGGTCTTCAAAACCAGGTAGAACTTTTACCTCTATCTTCTAAGAATAACTTGTGACATTTATATGCTGAAATAATAAAAGTGAGTTTGAACTTTGAAAATCAACAGAGACTATCTAATTTTTGTCACTGTAAAGATATGAGTAATCTTAATAAAACTTCTGGCCATTTTGAAAATGTTGAGATTTTTTTTCTCTTGCTGCCTATATAGAAAGTATGAAATTGTTGGGAGAAGGGATTGAATAAGTTTGTTATGGGTGCAAGGTTTTAGTTTGTAAATTGGATTGTTTTCTCATGTTTAAGGCCAAGTCAGTATTAGATCTTTGATTCATTATGAGCTTCTCCCAAGTTAATTGCTTAGATTTAACATCAGTGACCATTCAAGATTCTTTATTAACTGATATGAACAAATACTAAGCAAATCCACCATATTGTTTGCCTGTATCATTGATTCTCAACTGGGAGAGTAGGGTATTAGTAATATCAGATTCATTTGAGGAACATTTTTTAAATGCACAGGTCCTGAGATTTTGATGAGCCTAGCCCATGTGTACTTTGTAAAAGATGTCCAGGATGTTCTATCCTATTCATCCCTCATTGCCTCCCCTTCTCTGTCATTAATAAGATGTTTATCATCATAATCTAGTAGATTCTTCACTCAGTTGCTGATGAAACAGTTTTTTCTTATAGCCCCTCTTCAAAAACATAGTCCCTTCCCTTAAGTTTTACATTTGATTTAGCAAATATTTTTAGATTAATAAATATTTTTGAGCACCTTCTATATGCCCAGTGCTTTCCTTGGTACCTGGTATTAAAAAATGATTAAGAGTAAGACAGGTCTTAGCCTCAAAGTTTACAGTCTAAAACAGGAAACTAATGGTTATAATATATGCTGGTAGATGCCATCCTGTGTTAGTAGCTAAATGTACAAGGAGACAGAGCAAGTCTGAATCCCAGCTGTGTAACCTTGGATGAGAGTTATAAATGTTTGTTTTCTCATCTATTAATACAAAATATGAATGGCAGTAGTACCTACCTCTTAAGGTGGTTCTGCATATGCAAATTAATACATGTAAAGTGCTTACAAATACATATCTGGCACATGGTGGCCAAAAATGATAGTTTTCATTGTTATTAATAGAGACATAACAAGGTTCAGTGGTGGTGTAAAAGAGGGAGTGCTCACCTTTGCTTTAAAGGAGGAAGTTGAGGGGCAGGGGGACTTTCACACAGAGGACATATATTTGAACTGGGTCTTCAAGTGTCAGTAAAAGCTAAATCAGGCAGATGAAAAATTTAGAGGAGCAAGATGGCATACTGAGTAGATGGAATAGGATATGTAAAATCATAGCCGCATGAAATGGTGGTCCAGGGGTCGTAGAACAGATAGAAATGACCAGAGCATAGTAGAAACAAGAAATGACATTGCAAGGATAGGTAGCCATGAGAAGAAGCCGAAAATAGCTGACTTTTTTTTTTTTTAATGTCAAGTGCTTGTATTTATAAGAGATCAGTAAATCTGGGAAGAACACTACAAAGAAAGCAGACCCACTCCTACCCCAAACCCGCCTTTGTCAGTATTTCCAGGATAGCCCTACTGCTTGCAGTGGCCGTGTGCATACGGCGCACGCCGTGCGACCATACAGGGCAGCCCCAGGGACTGCTCCTCTCAAGCCCAGTAAGCTTTAACGCGTGCTGAAAGGGGCAGCAGCAGATACACAAAGACAGCTCTGGGCTTGATGTTAGCGTGGTCTCGATGTGAAACAAGTCAGCCGGGTGAATTTGAGTCATTAGGGAAATGAGCATCAAAACCACAGTGAGAGACCATTCTGTGCCTACTAGGATGGCTGTAATCAAAAAAAAAGCAGACAGTGACAAGTGCTGGCAAGGATGTGAAGCAGTCAGAGCCCTCATACATTGATGGTGCAATGTAAAATGGTGCAGCCACTTTGGAAAAGTTTGGCAATCCTTCAGAACCTTAAATAGTTATAATATTAATATGTTCATGGTAAACTGCTACATTTCCATTCCCAATAGGTACCTAAAAGGAATGAATGTCTTTGCCTATGCAAAACCTTATGCATGAGTGCTCACAGCAACATTACTCATAATATCCAAGAAGTATAAACAACCCAACAAATCAGTGAAAAAATAAAATGTCATATATCTGTATAAGGGAATATTATTTGGTGATAAAAAAGGAATAAAGTTCATGCTACAATACAGATGAACCTCAAAAAATTATGATAAGTGAAATAAACCATTCAAAAGACCCCATATTATATAATTCCATTTATATTAAATGTCCAGATTGGGCATGTCTACAGACAGAAAGTGGGTTAGTGATTGAGGTTAGGATGTGAGGGCAGGTTGGGGAGAAATGAGAAGTGACTGCTAATGAGCACCAAGATTTCTTTGGAGTGTGTTTGGGGAGGGAGAAACTGTGAGAAAGTTAGATTGTGGTGATGGTTACCACATCATTGACTTGTATAATTCTGTCATATGTGGATTATGTCTCAATAAAGCTGTTAAAAAGAGATTTGTCAGAAAAATTTAAACCATATTTTGAAAAGCTAACTTAAGCAGTGCTTTTTAAGTTATGAATCTGTGCAGTTTGATCCCTGCAGTTCTCGTAAGTGCCCTAATGGCAGCCAGGAGGAGCGAACTTTCTGGGAAAGAGAAGACAGGTATTACTTGCAAATGTGGATCACTTTTAGTGCTAGGATCATCTGAGGAAACCTCTAAAAATAGGCTTTTCAGTGAAACTGCTTTTTGTTTTCCTAAAGTTTCCACTAAGCACAGGCATAAGGGAAAGAAGCATGAAGCTATTTGCTAGTAGTGCAGGGGTTCACCCCACTCATCAGATGTAAGTTAAAGGCTGCAGAAAGCCCGAGTCACGGGTTATAAAACGTTCTCCATGTATTCTCTTTTATAAGTTTGTGACAGTTGCCTTCTTCTTCCTAGTATAGTGTTTTCTACATAGAGTCCAGTAGCTGCTTATTCAAGTGAAATATACATCCAAATGAGTGCCCAAGGCTTTCAAGATTTTAATAATAAAAGTTATCCTTCAGGTGTGTCATTCTAAAGGACTCTTTGCGATTAGAAAAAGTAAGTACAGACAAGGCAATGAGAAGGAGATGAAATATATGTTTTTATACCTTTCAAATGACATAGAAGAGTCCTATAAAAGAATGAGAAATGATTCATTAGCTAAGTTTTTTTTCAGTGATTTAATATATGAATTTAAATTCCAACTGTTCTATAACACTGGATTCTCTCTTATTTTCTTTCTGTTACAGTTTGTTGTATTTAAATTATATAGACCATCTTGGAAATTAGCTTTGAGGAGTATATTCATTGTAATTATTCTTGTTTCTCATTTTTCTGCAGATACAGAAAAATTGCATTTCACTCGAGATCCATCCCAGCTTAAAGGCATCCTTGTTCGAGCATCATTGAAAAAAAGCACAATGGGATTTGGTTTTACCATTATTGGTGGGGATAGGCCTGATGAGTTCCTACAAGTGAAAAATGTGCTGAAAGATGGTCCTGCAGCTCAGGATGGGAAAATTGCACCAGGTAACAGGTTTTTCAGAAATACTTAAAAGAGGTCTTCCCTGGCGGTCCAGTGTTTAAGACTCTGCTTCCACTGCAGAGGGCATGAGTTCCATCGCTGGTTGGTGAACTAAGATCCCACATGTGTCACATGGCATCGCAAAAAATTCTTTAAAAAAAGAAAATTACTTAAAGAGTGATTACTTAAAATCACTTAAAGAGTGATCCTATAACAGAAACTATAGTGAGAATGTTTTATATATATATATAACATATATACCAAATATATAATAGCTATATAAGTATATATCATATATGTATTGTGTGTGTGTGTGTGTGTGTGTAGAGAGAGAGAGAGAAAGAAATTATACAACCAGGAGGTAGATTCCTATATTAAAATAGTTTATCTTCTAAATTAAGTACATGGTAGTTTTGAGGGAGGGTCATTTATTAATATTTTGAATAGTTTGTATAGTTTGAGATAATACTTTGGCTATACTAAGCTAAGGATTTATTAACCATCTCAGAAATTTATTTGATTGCCTGATTTTCTCTGATTGTGTAGGGTACTTTTGGAGTTATTTAACATTTACCTGTAATCTTTTTTGAAAAGTGATTCATTGTGATGTTTACAGTGATACTGAACAAATTGACATATCCCACATTTTTTTTACCAGGTTGGACCCTTTCCTTTGTTTTTTGCTTTCTTAGTGGCTATTAGTAAAGTTAAGCCACTATGTTAAGAATTATAGACAATAAAGCTAAAAAAAGAATACAAAAAGAAAAGAATGGGAAAAAAGAATTATATTATTATAGACAATAAGGTTATTATTTTTACAGAGCTGTATGAATTTGTCTTTTATGTAGTTTTCTCAACATCTTTACCTGGTGACTGTTACATATTTTTATGTGAGCGACTGTTTATGGCTATAGGTTAGAGGAAGTTTAAGACTATGATTATGAGGCTGTCTCTTATACACATCTCACACATTACAAAGAGTATAAATATAAGTTACTCCTTTTTATGTATTAATGCCTGGGCGGCAAAGTGAGTCATTCTAACTGATGACGTTCAAGTAAGCCAAGGTTCTTTCTAAACAGGTTTATTCTTTCCGAAGTGTCAGTTTCTAGTTTTGTTTCCTCAAGAATATGTAAATTATCAGTATTTAATAAATAACTTTAAAAATAGTACCTAACACCAAAGATTTTCATTTTCATGGAAGGTTAAACAGTTAACTCAGTTGATACGGTCCTTTCTCATAGTGAGAAGCAGAAGCATACTTGAGTTTTAGTGAAATCAGAACCCAAAGAATGTCACGTAGAACTTGCCATATTTAGAGCTCTGAAACTGAATACCTACATCTGTTGCAGGGTTGACAATGCACTAGATGCCTAAAAGGCATAGAGAAGCATACTCAAAAGCTAGGGCACCTTGCTATAAGGGTTTTCTTTCTCCCTGTCGACCCCTCCTCCATCCCCATTAATGGTCACAAGTGGCAAAGAAAATATTCAAGTTGTATGACTATTTGTGTATAGATTTTGTAATATTCAGCTTATCTAAAGACAATCATAATCTGAAATTCTCATGATTTAATGTTTAATTGCTGATATTTAGTAATGTCACTCCTTGTTAAAATGGATTCTGCTGGGAAATGAATTTCAATTGGCTGAAATGTGTTTGCAGTGTAGAAGTACTAGAATATAATTTCCCCTTGCTTCTATATTAGACCTATTTGCAGTCTTACACGTCTTTCATATAGTAGTTGCGGTCTTAATCCACTTACAGTTACCTGGCTTGCCAGGATAGCCAATGCTCAGTTCTTCTGTGAAACATACTCTCGCCATAGTGTATTGAATACTGTCATCTAATGGCCTGTCTTTCGTCTCCCCATACTTTTCTGATTTCTACCACAGACTTGTATGCTTTCAAAGAGTTAGTTATGATTATTCCTAAATGGTCAAAAAGAGTTGAACTTATAATTATGTAATTAGTTATTATATAATTTTGAAGTAATTTAACTGTAAAAGAGTTGGTCTGTGATAGCAGTTTGATAAAAGCAAGTCACTTTGCTTTTTTGATGTAAATTGATGTGGGTGAGTCAGTTGGAAAAATAATAGTAAAATTCTAGAAGACATCTGTACTCGGATTTCTTCAAAATTGTCCTCACAGCTGCTTCACTTCAGAGAAACTTAAAACCCTCCTACTATTAACTGCCTTTTAAAAAACTTAACTGATTAGTTGCCAGTAGTTCTAGCTATATCATATATGAGGGCTTCATTTATAGTTTTGAAAGCTGTTGTTAGCAGTATTAGAAACGATTATAGAGAAACTGAATGAAACATTTCAGCAACTTTGACTTCTAGGCGTCTTCTGTGGGTCATTCTTCAGCTGCTGAAAAGCTCTTCTTCCATAACTTGTCAGCATCTCTGGGTTCCATAGCGTAAGGATACCTGTTTGTCCCTTAATGTGTGATGGTGGAATGATACGAGAGTCTATTTTAAAATATGTAACTCTTTCACATTAAACTGAAATGCATTTTGTCTACATTTTACAGTCACCTTAACCAGAAAACCCAGTTTGAAAATCCAGTGGAGGAAGCCAAAAGGAAAAAGCAGTTAGGACAGACTGATACTGGGTCTTCAAAACCAGGTAGAACTTTTACCTCTATCTTCTAAGAATAACTTGTGACATTTATATGCTGAAATAATAAAAGTGAGTTTGAACTTTGAAAATCAACAGAGACTATCTAATTTTTGTCACTGTAAAGATATGAGTAATCTTAATAAAACTTCTGGCCATTTTGAAAATGTTGAGGTTTTTTTTCTCTTGCTGCCTATATAGAAAGTATGAAATTGTTGGGAGAAGGGATTGAATAAGTTTGTTATGGGTGCAAGGTTTTAGTTTGTAAATTGGATTGTTTTCTCATGTTTAAGGCCAAGTCAGTATTAGATCTTTGATTCATTATGAGCTTCTCCCAAGTTAATTGCTTAGATTTAACATCAGTGACCATTCAAGATTCTTTATTAACTGATATGAACAAGTACTAAGCAAATCCACCATATTGTTTGCCTGTATCATTGATTCTCAACTGGGAGAGTAGGGTATTAGTAATATCAGATTCATTTGAGGAACATTTTTTAAATGCACAGGTCCTGAGATTTTGATGAGCCTAGCCCATGTGTACTTTGTAAAAGATGTCCAGGATGTTCTATCCTATTCATCCCTCATTGCCTCCCCTTCTCTGTCATTAATAAGATGTTTATCATCATAATCTAGTAGATTCTTCACTCAGTTGCTGATGAAACAGTTTTTTCTTATAGCCCCTCTTCAAAAACATAGTCCCTTCCCTTAAGTTTTACATTTGATTTAGCAAATATTTTTAGATTAATAAATATTTTTGAGCACCTTCTATATGCCCAGTGCTTTCCTTGGTACCTGGTATTAAAAAATGATTAAGAGTAAGACAGGTCTTAGCCTCAAAGTTTACAGTCTAAAACAGGAAACTAATGGTTATAATATATGCTGGTAGATGCCATCCTGTGTTAGTAGCTAAATGTACAAGGAGACAGAGCAAGTCTGAATCCCAGCTGTGTAACCTTGGATGAGAGTTATAAATGTTTGTTTTCTCATCTATTAATACAAAATATGAATGGCAGTAGTACCTACCTCTTAAGGTGGTTCTGCATATGCAAATTAATACATGTAAAGTGCTTACAAATACATATCTGGCACATGGTGGCCAAAAATGATAGTTTTCATTGTTATTAATAGAGACATAACAAGGTTCAGTGGTGGTGTAAAAGGTGGAGTGCTCACCTTTGCTTTAAAGGAGGAAGTTGAGGGACGGGGGGACTTTCACACAGAGGACATATATTTGAACTGGGTCTTCAAGTGTCAGTAAAAGCTAAATCAGGCAGATGAAAAATTTAGAGGAGCAAGATGGCATACTGAGTAGATGGAATAGGATATGTAAAATCATAGCCACATGAAATGGTGGTCCAGGGGTCGTAGAACAGATAGAAATGACCAGAGCATAGTAGAAACAAGAAATGACGTTGCAAGGATAGGTAGCCATGAGAAGAAGCCGAAAATAGCTGACTTTTTTTTTTTTTAATGTCAAGTGCTTGTATTTATAAGAGATCAGTAAATCTGGGAAGAACACTACAAAGAAAGCAGACCCACTCCTACCCCAAACCCGCCTTTGTCAGTATTTCCAGGATAGCCCTACTGCTTGCAGTGGCCGTGTGCATACGGCGCACGCCGTGCGACCATACAGGGCAGCCCCAGGGACTGCTCCTCTCAAGCCCAGTAAGCTTTAACGCGTGCTGAAAGGGGCAGCAGCAGATACACAAAGACAGCTCTGGGCTTGATGTTAGCGTGGTCTCGATGTGAAACAAGTCAGCCGGGTGAATTTGAGTCATTAGGGAAATGAGCATCAAAACCACAGTGAGAGACCATTCTGTGCCTACTAGGATGGCTGTAATCAAAAAAAAAGCAGACAGTGACAAGTGCTGGCAAGGATGTGAAGCAGTCAGAGCCCTCATACATTGATGGTGCAATGTAAAATGGTGCAGCCACTTTGGAAAAGTTTGGCAATCCTTCAGAACCTTAAATAGTTATAATATTAATATGTTCATGGTAAACTGCTACATTTCCATTCCCAATAGGTACCTAAAAGGAATGAATGTCTTTGCCTATGCAAAACCTTATGCATGAGTGCTCACAGCAACATTACTCATAATATCCAAGAAGTATAAACAACCCAACAAATCAGTGAAAAAATAAAATGTCATATATCTGTATAAGGGAATATTATTTGGTGATAAAAAAGGAATAAAGTTCATGCTACAATACAGATGAACCTCAAAAAATTATGATAAGTGAAATAAACCATTCAAAAGACCCCATATTATATAATTCCATTTATATTAAATGTCCAGATTGGGCATGTCTACAGACAGAAAGTGGGTTAGTGATTGAGGTTAGGATGTGAGGGCAGGTTGGGGAGAAATGAGAAGTGACTGCTAATGAGCACCAAGATTTCTTTGGAGTGTGTTTGGGGAGGGAGAAACTGTGAGAAAGTTAGATTGTGGTGATGGTTACCACATCATTGACTTGTATAATTCTGTCATATGTGGATTATGTCTCAATAAAGCTGTTAAAAAGAGATTTGTCAGAAAAATTTAAACCATATTTTGAAAAGCTAACTTAAGCAGTGCTTTTTAAGTTATGAATCTGTGCAGTTTGATCCCTGCAGTTCTCGTAAGTGCCCTAATGGCAGCCAGGTGGAACGAACTTTCTGGGAAAGAGAAGACAGGTATTACTTGCAAATGTGGATCACTTTTAGTGCTAGGATCATCTGAGGAAACCTCTAAAAATAGGCTTTTCAGTGAAACTGCTTTTTGTTTTCCTAAAGTTTCCACTAAGCACAGGCATAAGGGAAAGAAGCATGAAGCTATTTGCTAGTAGTGCAGGGGTTCACCCCACTCATCAGATGTAAGTTAAAGGCTGCAGAAAGCCCGAGTCACGGGTTATAAAACGTTCTCCATGTATTCTCTTTTATAAGTTTGTGACAGTTGCCTTCTTCTTCCTAGTATAGTGTTTTCTACATAGAGTCCAGTAGCTGCTTATTCAAGTGAAATATACATCCAAATGAGTGCCCAAGGCTTTCAAGATTTTAATAATAAAAGTTATCCTTCAGGTGTGTCATTCTAAAGGACTCTTTGCGATTAGAAAAAGTAAGTACAGACAAGGCAATGAGAAGGAGATGAAATATATGTTTTTATACCTTTCAAATGACATAGAAGAGTCCTATAAAAGAATGAGAAATGATTCATTAGCTAAGTTTTTTTTCAGTGATTTAATATATGAATTTAAATTCCAACTGTTCTATAACACTGGATTCTCTCTTATTTTCTTTCTGTTACAGTTTGTTGTATTTAAATTATATAGACCATCTTGGAAATTAGCTTTGAGGAGTATATTCATTGTAATTATTCTTGTTTCTCATTTTTCTGCAGATACAGAAAAATTGCATTTCACTCGAGATCCATCCCAGCTTAAAGGCATCCTTGTTCGAGCATCATTGAAAAAAAGCACAATGGGATTTGGTTTTACCATTATTGGTGGGGATAGGCCTGATGAGTTCCTACAAGTGAAAAATGTGCTGAAAGATGGTCCTGCAGCTCAGGATGGGAAAATTGCACCAGGTAACAGGTTTTTCAGAAATACTTAAAAGAGGTCTTCCCTGGCGGTCCAGTGTTTAAGACTCTGCTTCCACTGCAGAGGGCATGAGTTCCATCGCTGGTTGGTGAACTAAGATCCCACATGTGTCACATGGCATCGCAAAAAATTCTTTAAAAAAAGAAAATTACTTAAAGAGTGATTACTTAAAATCACTTAAAGAGTGATCCTATAACAGAAACTATAGTGAGAATGTTTTATATATATATATAACATATATACCAAATATATAATAGCTATATAAGTATATATCATATATGTATTGTGTGTGTGTGTGTGTGTGTGTAGAGAGAGAGAGAGAAAGAAATTATACAACCAGGAGGTAGATTCCTATATTAAAATAGTTTATCTTCTAAATTAAGTACATGGTAGTTTTGAGGGAGGGTCATTTATTAATATTTTGAATAGTTTGTATAGTTTGAGATAATACTTTGGCTATACTAAGCTAAGGATTTATTAACCATCTCAGAAATTTATTTGATTGCCTGATTTTCTCTGATTGTGTAGGGTACTTTTGGAGTTATTTAACATTTACCTGTAATCTTTTTTGAAAAGTGATTCATTGTGATGTTTACAGTGATACTGAACAAATTGACATATCCCACATTTTTTTTACCAGGTTGGACCCTTTCCTTTGTTTTTTGCTTTCTTAGTGGCTATTAGTAAAGTTAAGCCACTATGTTAAGAATTATAGACAATAAAGCTAAAAAAAGAATACAAAAAGAAAAGAATGGGAAAAAAGAATTATATTATTATAGACAATAAGGTTATTATTTTTACAGAGCTGTATGAATTTGTCTTTTATGTAGTTTTCTCAACATCTTTACCTGGTGACTGTTACATATTTTTATGTGAGCGACTGTTTATGGCTATAGGTTAGAGGAAGTTTAAGACTATGATTATGAGGAAGGTTTAAATACTTTTTTTCCAGAAAGATTTTAATAATCCACTGAGGTTTCTTCTTACACTATTTGCTAGGCTTTTCTAATCCTCTGTTATTTCACATACTGTGTGTAAATACATTCTCCACTTGGATGATTCAATTGTCATATTACTTTTGATGGCAGGTATCAACTTATTTTCAGTTAGTATATGAGATCTCTCATATTATGCTTCCCGAATTAGGTGATAGAAATTTAAATTAGGAATCTTAAAATAATTAAAAGTTATAAAGAAAATTATTTTTCTAATTTATTACTTTATAAAATCAACAAACTCTGGAGATTAAAATTAAGGTTTTGTCCTAAGTCCTCAATTTTTACTTTTTAAATATTTTTGTCCATGAAACACATCTCACAACTATTGTATATGCTGTCAGGATTTTATGATGTAGATTTAGATTTGTCTAAAGGTGTTATTAATTTGTAAAGCAATAGGATACTTCCATTAAAACTCAGAGAACTTTGACTAGGGGAGGAAAAGTCAAAGCTTTATTTCTAATTAGTTTAATTTCTTTATCTTGAATTTTGAAATTAATTTCCACAGGCTAACATTTGTTTTTAAATAGCATTCATGTTGATTTTTTAAAGCCTACATGCAATCAGAACAAATTGAAGCACTTTTATTTGGCAATAACCTTTTAAATAATCATATTCGAATAAAAGCAGCAAATGGATGAGACACCAGAGGACAAATTTTAAAAATCAAAACTGCATTTGAAAAAACACGCAACTGATGAGTGGCAAAGACCCTACAACCAAAGTGGGTCATAATGGTGCAAAACCAAGAAGCCAACCCAGCTCTGAAAAGGGTTAGTTCAGCTGAATTTTCAGCTTCTTAAATGATATAGCCTTTACTTGTATTGAATTTTTTTGTTGCTTATTTCTCCTTTTGATAACTAAATTACACTAAATTGAAAGTCTCTCCAAAAAAGAAAGATGTGAAAAGAAAATACATTCATAAGTTATTATTCTAATCTTTAAACTTACATTGTTCAAACTAGAATGAATTTTTAAGTACGTAATCAGTGGCTACTTAAAAGTCATGAAATAAGATGTACTTAAAGAATGTCTGCTTTGTCTGTTTGTATAAGTAGCCAGTGGAGTTGTGCACCGTTGTCTATGTACTGAACACCTACTACAATGTACCTAGCTTTGTGTGCCCACTTAGGTGTCACTCAAAGGATATACTAACAAGGATAATATGAATTTTTTTTAACATTCACTTGAGCTTGAGGTCGTAACTGTTTGCCACTAAGCATACATTTATATGGCTTCCCAGGTGGCTCAAGCGGTAAAGAATCCACCTGCCAATGCAGCAGACATGGGTTCAGTCCCTGGGTTGGAAAGACCCCTGGAGTAGGAAATGGCAACCCATTCCAGTATTCTTGCGTGGAGAATTCCATGGACAGAGAAGGCTGACAGGCAGTCCATGGGATTGCAAGGAGTCATACACACACACACACACACACACAAGTTTATATATTCTTTTTAGGGAGGAGTCACCGAAGGGAGAATGACATGTCTGTGTTCAAAATCTATTTTTTCAGTAGTTAATGAATAGTAAGAGGTTTCCAGAATTCAAATTTAGATGCTAAATTTCAGTTATTTTTATCTCCCCCAATAAAAGATCAGTTTATTTGATGGCTTGAAGATTTTTAATGTGATTTATGTTTTACCAGGTGATGTTATTGTAGACATCAATGGCAACTGTGTCCTTGGTCACACCCATGCAGATGTTGTCCAGATGTTTCAATTGGTACCTGTCAATCAGTATGTAAACCTCACTCTATGTCGTGGGTATCCGCTTCCTGATGACAATGAAGATCCTGTTGTGGACATTGTTGCTGCTACGCCTGTCATCAATGGACAGTCATTAACTAAGGGAGAGACTTGCATGAATACTCAGGATTTTAAGTCAGGAGCAGTGGTGCTGGACCAGAATGGAAAATCGGGACACAGCTTGATCAGTGATCGTTTTAATGGAGCATCAGATCTGAGTGAACAGAGAGCATCTATGGCATCGTCAGGCAGCTCCCAGCCAGAACTAGTGACTATCCCTCTGATCAAGGGCCCTAAAGGCTTTGGGTTTGCAATTGCTGACAGCCCAACTGGGCAGAAGGTGAAAATGATATTGGATAGTCAGTGGTGTCAAGGCCTACAGAAAGGGGATATAATTAAGGAGATTTACCATCAAAATGTGCAGAATTTAACACATCTCCAAGTGGTAGAGGTGCTAAAGCAGTTTCCAGTAGGTGCAGATGTACCATTACTTATCTTACGAGGAGGTGAGTAAAAGCACAAGGGAAAGTCGTCATTGTTCATGCATTTATATCTGTGACTTGTCCTTCCTTCCAGGTCAGAATGCCTCTTTCCCAGAAGACTTAACTGGTAATTAGTGTGCACTTTCCTTAAGTTTTGTCTGACTGCTTCCATAGGCAGTATCTTTTGTAGCAGGTTTGTTTTTTTTTTTTTTTTTAGTTATTAGTGGTTTCATTTGTGTCCATTATGGATTTCTTTCTCTCTGTGTTCTTTTTAAAATCTGATTTATGACTTTAATGATTAGCTAGAGTCATAGCATTGTCCTACTTCAGATGAAATATATCCTCTTAATTTCATTTTCTCGGTTGATGGCAATAATAGAAATGGACTCTTTCAAGCAGCGGTACTTCATCTGGGCCTCTGTAATGTACCAAGGATGTTTTGAAAGAGCTAGCATCTCTGTGAATAAGTAAAAATGTTGGATGGTTTGTTAATCTGTTCTGTAAAAGCAGTCATGGTAGCTTGTGCTCGTACAGCTTTTATCTTAAGCTTTAATATCTGTCAGTAAATGTTAATTAAACCCCACAGTGCTCATGTGAGAGAAATATAATTTTATTTTCCAAGGTCGTCAACTGACTTGAACTCCTCCCAGACATAAATGCAGTTCCAAGGACTAATCAAAAAGTTATATTTTAACAGGCTTTCTTAAATCCATACCAATGAATGACTAGTATTTTAAAGAATAAAATTTAGCCCTTCACATGTATCTCACTGGCTGTTAGTTTTCATTTTTGAGGCAAATAACAATTTAACTTCGATTCTGATTTCTTTGAACTGTCTTTTGTATCTTCTCTGGGTGATAATCTGCTCAGAGTAAGTGCAGATCTCTTTGCGGGGGCTGGAGAGTCATCCAGAGTTCCAACAGATAAAAGTGTCCAGGGTTCTGTGTCAAACAGGTTGGATGTCAGTTTCCTGCCTAGTTGCTGGTTGATTCCACAGCACAGGAAAGTAGTGTTAATCTATTTGAGTCTTGCTTTACTTTATCTATAAAATGGCAGTAGCATATATGCCTTAGGACTGTCATAAAAAATGAAATATGTGTATAATGCCTGGCACATAGAACATGTTGGACATAATTTACTAGCCTACTAAAAGTCAAAGCTAGTTTTATCATAAACATTAGCAGTATTTGTAGTCTGGGAATCCTTCCTCTGTTTTTAAAATGTGGCTCATTTTTTTTAAGGTCCTCCTTCACCAACTAAAACTGCCAAACTGGTGAGTATGCAGTTGTCCTCAAATTCTTCTTTCCAACACACGGAGAGAGACGCCGCGTTTCCCTCCATGAGGGCTGCTCGTGGGGTGGGTGTTTACAGACCGGGAGGAGTCGGAAGACAGACTGCCCTGGGCTTGGAACAGAAACTCAGGGAGTGTGCAAGTTAGAAAAAGCCATCTATAGAGGCGCTGTGCTCTGCTGGTTAAGTATTTCTGTTGAAGAAATGTTAGAGACCTATAGTAGTCTGATGTTCTATGTAGTAAAACGTGGACTCATTGAGGTGCCTAGTGAGGGGTCCTTTGGCTTTCTTTGTGTTTCAGAGGAGCAAGGGTAAGGAATAGCTAGACATTGGGCAGATGTCTTGGTACAATGAGAAGATGCAGTGGTTTCCCACAATACATGGGGACTGTCATTACCCACGTTTAGCCAACCTTCTGACGTTTAGGGCTAGAGCAGTTGGGGCCTCTCTGCTCAGTTTGCTTGTTATCAGACCAAGAGGCTGTCAGACTTGGAACAGTTTTTTTGTGGTGTTCTTCTGAATAACTGACTAGCCTGTTTTAGGACCTGTGTGAAGACTAAGACCTAAACAAAGAACATACCAGATAATGGTATGAAGGAAACTGTGCTAGGCACACGTGTGGCTCCTTAAATGCTTAAGTTTACAATTATATGGATATAAAGACAGTTAGGTGTATAATCCTATTAGCTCTAGTTTGCTTCATTTGGAGTGTATCATCTCACAGTTAAAAGATGGTCTTCCATAACCATAGACCATAGGCTGCTAAACAAAAGATCATCAGATACAAAATAGACTAATTGCTTATAGCCCACTGAAAACGATCTTCTGCAAATTTGCCGTTTTAACTCCTGTACCACCCTGTGTTTCATAATGGATGCCAGTGCAGCCACGGGGACCCTAATGCTTTATAATTGACGAAAGTTTCTGATGACCTCTCACTGCCTCTGACAGAATCCTAGGACAAGAAGGGGAGAAAGAGGAAAAGGCTACTCTTATCTCCTAGGCATCTGACTGGGTCCTGGTCAGCGAAGGGGCCCTTCTGGCACACCACTTTATGGCCACTGTCCTGAGTCCTCCCTGACAAGCTCCTGCTCCTACATCATAGTCACTTTAATTATTTTTATCACAAATGTCCATAATCTCCCTCTCCTAACCATAATTCAGGGTAACAAGCTGTTCTCTACACCATAATATTTATTTTCTGAAGCTGTTTATTGGATTTCACTTTTAAATTTTATTAAAGAAGCCATTTTGATGAGCTATTCTTCTGGGCAAGTTCGATCTGAATGGGAGCAGATGAATATATCCCTTATCTGATTCCTAGGCATGGAGCATTTTCATGATCTATTTGAATTGACCATGCAGGTTTTCACAGTGTCATCATTACAACCTAAATTAGAATTAACACTTTGTATTTCGTTTTCTTAGAAAGAATGTTCCTTAAACATCTTTACTGGAAATTAATTCAATGAGTGGGGAGGTGAGGTTATCAAGAGTTAAATGGAGGTGCTCTCTGAGCCTTCCTCCTGCTCTGCTTAGAAGTGCTGTCTTGTATGTCTTCTCAGACTCAGTTTGTGTCTTGGTGGTGGAGAAAAGGGCAAACTTCCTTACCATGGGACTAGTTAAGGCCCTTTGATTGACATCATTATAAACGTGTTCTAATTTAAGTGAAATATGTTTTAATCAAATACACATGACTGTGAAAGTGAACTCCTCTAAGACTGCAAATATGCTGTGGCTTTGACCCTGCTGCTTACACAACTGTAATCAGTTGACATACTGGTTCAGACAACAGTTTTTTGCACTAATCAACCATCTGGCTTTTTGAGATGCTAAGTAAGGCCCTTTTCCATTTCAGAAAACAGATAAAAAGGAAACTTCAGAAAGTTTGGAGGCCATAAATGAGCCTGTTCCCCAGCCTATGCCTTTTCCACCCAGCATTATCAGGTCAGGATCCCCGAAACTGGATCCTTCTGAGGTCTACCTGAAATCTAAGACTTTATATGAAGATAAACGTAAGTAGCTGTGGAATATTTCAGGAAAGCATGCAACAACATTAATTTGAATTTTCTTAAAAACTTGATTTTTCCATCTCTAAAAACCAACATGCTGAAGTTATTCATTCCCATTTTAATGTAGCTCTGGGCTTCTTCCATTTATACTCAACACTCATTCATTTGTTTTCTTCAAAACCATGTTTTGAACTCTTGTTTTTGAAATGTGCCTCTGTCTACCCAACATCATAGTAGGTAATGGGAATACAGAGGTAATAGGTTACATTAGACCCTGCATCCAAAGAGATGGTTAAACCTAAACGGAAAAGACAAAGAAATAGTCAAGTACATATACAAATAACAGGTACAGTAATAGAAGGATAGGCTGGATGAATTGGGATCCAAAGTAGAAAATGGTCGGTTTTACTGCTGTGGGTAGTAGGAAGTATCATATACTGCTTCGTATAGGAAGTTAAGCTGTATGACAAAGAGGTGGTTGCTTAGGAGACAGATAAAAGGGAAAGCAGGATCGCATTTGCACACTGCGTGGCCCCAATTGTGCATTTAGTTTCAGTTTAGCTGGGTGTGGTCGGCAGTGGATACCAGAGGGGAGGGCAGGAGTGGCCGGTGGAGAGCAGATTATGCCAGTCTGAGGAAGCTGGAGACAATGACATACATGATAAAGAGCCACAGAACGGTCTTAACTAGAGGGATGAAGTTGTTGGGCTTGTGTTTTAAAAAGATTTTTTTTGGCAGGAACACAAAGGATGATGAATCAGAAGGGTATGTAATCTGAGGAGGAAACCAGAGAGTAGAGTAGACTCCTTAGAGGAGTCCAGTGGACAGATGATGAGAAACGAGTGTGCATAAGGCAGAAATTCGTTTTCGTACTAATTTACCAACTAATGATCATTTTTTTCTGAAACACAATTGTAGATTTAAGTGGTTTAACTTTTGAAATGTATTTATTTTTAGAAATAGATCTAATAAGCATCTTCCCTGGTGGCTCAGATGGTAAAGTGTCTGCCTACAGTGTGGGAGCCCCAAGCTCGATCCCTGGGTTAGGAAGATCTCCTGAAGAAGGCAATGGCAACCCACTCCAGTACTCTTGCCAGGAAAATCCCATAGATGGAGGAGCCTGGTGGGCTACAGTCCATGGGGTCGCAGAGTCAGACATGACTGAGCGACTTCACTATCTTGGAAAAGATCCACAAGTAGAAATATATATAATTGATTTCATACTTATTTAACCAGTTACAGTTTATCTTGATAGTCCCAGACCCAGACTTGATAGTCCCATTTCAGAAGATGAAACATCAATTTGAAAGCATCAAGAATTAATGGCAGTATAATACTGAGTGTATGGAAATGGGAATAAATATTCCTAAGCAATCTTGATTCAGTTTGAGTTAAAGCACAAAACAAAGATTTATGATTGAGTTTTTCTATAGTGTTAAACTTTTTAAAACAAAGTGTATATTGTGTACGTTTGTTTGTATTTATTATTTTCTGGTTTTCCTTAGCACCAAACACCAAAGATTTGGATGTTTTTCTTCGGAAACAGGAATCGGGGTTTGGCTTCAGAGTACTGGGAGGAGATGGGCCTGACCAATCTGTAAGTTTAAATACATTGTCATTTGGCTATTCCTGTTAAAACTTGTAATAGAGATTTGGTAGAATATGGTGCGTTTGTTTTGGATTCTCCTTTGTTTGTTTTTTTTTTTTAAAGATTTTGTTTTCTCTTAACAGTTTCATTAATATGACAAAGAATTGCATTTCTAGTGATGTCATAATATCTCAGTTAACTTGATATGTGAAAGTGAAAGTGTTAGTTGCTCAGTTGTATCCAACTCTTTGTGACCCCATGGACTGACTGTAGCCCTCCAGGCTCCTCTGTCCATGGGATTTCCTAGGTAAGAATACTGGAGTGGGTTGTCATTTCCTCCTCCAGGGGATCTTCCTGACGCAGGGATTGAACCTGGGTCTCCTGTGTTGAGGATAGGTTCTTTACCGTCTGAGCCACCAGGGAAGCCCTAACTTGGAATAGCTGAGGCTAAAACTGTAGGTAAAAGCAGAATAAGTCCGCCGTAAATTAGAGCATAATAATGGGTTATATCTGCAAGGCATTTAAATCTAGAAATTTATTTATATAGAATTCTCACTCATACTTAGAGAACAAATATAGTGGGTTTATTTTTGTTTTGCCCTTAGTTTGACAAAGAAGTGATGTGCTTCTTAGAGTTTAAGAACATATTTAAAGCTTTTTTGTATAATATGAATGACTACGTTATCATGTTTGGAAGTTAGGTGAATAATAATATTCTTTTAAAATTACAGGCTTCTTTCTATTCTGACTAGAACATTTGATTTATAGAGTATAAATATGTTCTAATTAGTCATATCAGTTACAGTTAAAATAATTATCAGAGACAAATAAAGCTTAAGGTAGGTTGCCCTATGTAGGGCAAATATGAAGTACCTTGATTGTTTCTTTTCCTTTCTTTTGAATTGAGCTATGATTGATGTATAACATTATATTCGTTTCAGATGTGCAGCGTAATGATTCAATGTTAGTATACACTGCAAAATGATCATGACAACAAGCTTAGTTACCATCCGTCATCAGACAAAGTGACAGATTTTTTTTTCTATGATAACCCTAAACAGTTATTCCCTCAGCAACTTTCAATTATGCACTACAGTATTACTGGTTATAGTCCCCATGCTACAGCATTACACCCCCATGACTTATTTATTTTATAAACGGAAGTTTGTGCCTACCTCCTCCCAACCCCCTTCCCACTGTCAACCACCATTCTGTTCTTTCTGAGTCTTGTTTTGTTTGTTTACTTTGTTTTTTAGTTCAGATATAAGTGAGATTATACAGCATTTGTCTGTCTGACTCTTTGACGTAGCATAATGTCTTCAAGGCATTTTGTTGCCTTGCAAAGATTTTGTTCTTTCTAATGTAGTTTAATTTTTGTGATTAAAATTACATTGTGATTTTCCCAATTTTTTTCTTGTAATTGATTTCTGGTTTTATACCATTATGGTTGGAAATGTGTGATATAATTTCAGTTTTCTTTATTGAGGCTTGACTTGTGGCTTAACATGTGGTCTGGCTGAGTAATACTCCACTGTGTGTGTAAGTGGGCGTGCAGGCGGGTGATCTGTGTATGTCCTCGTTTATTTTCCCTAATTGCTGTGGCTTAGACTTCCAGTGCTCTACTGAGTGGAGGTGGCGGAAGTGGGCACCCTTGCCTTGTTACTGGTCTCAGAGGGAAAGCTCTCAGCACTTCAGCTTGGGGGTGGTGTCAGCTGGGAGCTTGTCATTGCTGTTGGCTGTCCTTTAGTGGCTGAGTCATGTCCAGCTCCTTGCAGCCCTGTGGACCGTAGCCCGCCAGGCTCCTCTGTCTGTGGGATTTTCCAGGCAAGAATATTGGAGTGGCTTGCCATTTCCTCCTCCAGGGGGTCTTCCTGACCCAGAGATTGAACCCACATCTCCTACACTGACAGGGAGGTTCTTCAGTACTGAGCCACCTGGAAGCCTGAGCATGTCATAAAGTGAAAGTGAAGTCGCTCAGTCGTGCCCAGCCCTTTGTGACCCCGTGGACTGTAGCCTGCCGGAGGCTCCTCCTGGGGTTCTCCAGGCAAGAGTGCTGGAGTGGGGTGCTGTTTCCTTCTCCAGGGGATCTTCCCGACCCAGGGATCGAACCCGGGTCTCCCACATTGGAGGCAGNGTGAAGTCGCTCAGTCGTGCCCAGCCCTTTGTGACCCCGTGGACTGTAGCCTGCCGGAGGCTCCTCCTGGGGTTCTCCAGGCAAGAGTGCTGGAGTGGGGTGCTGTTTCCTTCTCCAGGGGATCTTCCCGACCCAGGGATCGAACCCGGGTCTCCCACATTGGAGGCAGACGCTTTACCATCTGAGCCACCAGGGACGCCTCGAGCTTGTCATATATGGCCTTTGTTGTGTTGAGGCATGTTTCCTCTACTCCCTTTGTTGAGAATTATTATAAATGGATGCTGAATTTTGTTAAATGCTCTTTCTGTATCTGTTGAGATAATCGTATTTTTATTCTTTATTTTGTTAATTTGGTGTATCACATTGACTGATTTGTGGATGTTGAAATATTCTTGCATCCCTGGAGTAAATTCCACTTGCTCATGGTGTATGGGTCCTTTTAATGTATTTTAAAATTTAATTTGCTAATGTTTTGTTGCAGATTTTTGCGTCTATATTTATCAGTGACATTGACCTGTAATTTTCTCTTTTTGTGTTGTCCTTGTCGGTTTTGGTATCAGGGTAATGCTGCCCTAATAGGATGAGTTTGGAAGTGTTTCTTCCTCCTCAGTTTTCTGAAAAAGTTTGAAAGGATAGATATTAATCTTCTTTAAATGTTTGATAGAATTCACCAGTGAAGCCATCAGGTCCTGGACTTTCATGTGCTGGGATATTTTTAATGACTGATTCAACCTCCTTACTAGTAATTGGTCTGTTCAGATTTTCGACTTTTCATGATTTACTCTTGAAAGATTGCATGTTTCTAGGAATTTATCGATTTTTTTCTAGGTTGTCCAGTTTTTTGGCATACGATTGATCATAGTATTTTCTTATGATTCTTTGTATTTCTGTGGTATCAAAGGTAACTTCTCTTTCATTTCTGATTTTATTTTTGAGCCCTCTTTTTTTCTGGTGAATCTAGCTAAGAGTTTTTCAGTTTTGTTTATTTTTTCAAATAGCCTGCTCTTAGTTTCATTGATCCTTTCTTTTGTCTTGTTAGTCTCTATCTCATTTATTTCTGCTCTAATCTTTGTTATTTCCTTCCTTCTACCTATTTGAGATTTTTGTTATTTTGAGATAGACCTATATTACTATGAACTTCCCTCTTAGAACTACTTTTGCTACATCCCAGAGATTTTGCAAGTTATATATCCATTTTTATTTGTCTCAAGGTATTTAAAAATTTTTCTCTTGATTTCTTCATTGACCTATTGGTTGTTCACTAAGATGTAGTTTAATCTTCACATTTTGTGATTTTCCCAATTTTCTTCTTCTGATTTCTAGTTTTATATAATTGTGCTTGGAAAAGATGTTTTATATAATTTCAGTCTTCTTAAATTTATTGAGATTTGTTTTATGGCTTAACATGTGATCTGTCCTGAAGAGTGTTCCGTGTGCACTTGAGAAGAATATATAATATGCTACTTTGGATAGAATGTTGTGAATATATATAGAATATACATAGAATGTTCTGAATGTATAATCTATCTATCTATCTATAAAGGTTATTCATTCTAATGTGTCATTTAAGACCCATGTTTCCTGATTGGTTTTATGTCTGTATGATCTATTCGTTGATGTGAATAGGGTTATTAAAATTCCTTACTATTATTGTATTGCTGTAAGTTTCTCCCCTTAGATCTGTTAATATTTGCTTTATATATTTAAATGCTTCTATATCGGATGCATAAACATTTACAAGTGTTACATCCTCTTGTTCAGTTGACTCCTTTGTCATTATATAATGCCCTTTTTGTCTTTTATTACAGTTTTTGTAGTTTTTGTTTTAAATTCTGTTTTGTCTGATGTAGATATAGCTGCTTTAGCTTTCTTTTGGTTTCTGTTTGAACGGAACAGCTTTTTCCCTGCCTCTACTTTCAGACTTTGTGGCCCCTTACATCTGAAGTTAGTCTCTTATAGGCAGCATATAAATGGGTCTTGTTTGTGCATTTGGCCACTCTACGTATTTTCATTTGAGAGTTTAGTCTTTTACATTTAGTCACTATTGACGGGTATGTCCTTAACTGCTGTCTTGTTCTTTGTTCTCTGGCTGTCTTGTAGTTCTTCTCTCTTCTTCTTCTCTTGCTTTCTTCCCTTGCAGTTTGATGACTTTCTTTAATATTATACTTAGATTCTATTTTTATTATATTTTGTGTATCTACAATAAGTTTTTGTTTGAGGTTACCCTGAGACTCACATATAACAGTTTTTATACATATATATATATATTGCTCAGTTGTATCCAACTCTTTGTGACCCCATGGACTGACTGTAGCCCTCCAGGCTCCTCTGTCCATGGGATTTCCTAGGTAAGAATACTGGAGTGGGTTGCCATTTCCTCCTCCAGGGGATCTTCCTGACGCAGGGATTGAACCTGGGTCTCCTGTGTTGAGGATAGGTTCTTTACCGTCTGAGCCACCAGGGAAGCCCTAACTTGGAATAGCTGAGGCTAAAACTGTAGGTAAAAGCAGAATAAGTCCGCCGTAAATTAGAGCATAATAATGGGTTATATCTGCAAGGCATTTAAATCTAGAAATTTATTTATATAGAATTCTCACTCATACTTAGAGAACAAATATAGTGGGTTTATTTTTGTTTTGCCCTTAGTTTGACAAAGAAGTGATGTGCTTCTTAGAGTTTAAGAACATATTTAAAGCTTTTTTGTATAATATGAATGACTACGTTATCATGTTTGGAAGTTAGGTGAATAATAATATTCTTTTAAAATTACAGGCTTCTTTCTATTCTGACTAGAACATTTGATTTATAGAGTATAAATATGTTCTAATTAGTCATATCAGTTACAGTTAAAATAATTATCAGAGACAAATAAAGCTTAAGGTAGGTTGCCCTATGTAGGGCAAATATGAAGTACCTTGATTGTTTCTTTTCCTTTCTTTTGAATTGAGCTATGATTGATGTATAACATTATATTCGTTTCAGATGTGCAGCGTAATGATTCAATGTTAGTATACACTGCAAAATGATCATGACAACAAGCTTAGTTACCATCCGTCATCAGACAAAGTGACAGATTTTTTTTTCTATGATAACCCTAAACAGTTATTCCCTCAGCAACTTTCAATTATGCACTACAGTATTACTGGTTATAGTCCCCATGCTACAGCATTACACCCCCATGACTTATTTATTTTATAAACGGAAGTTTGTGCCTACCTCCTCCCAACCCCCTTCCCACTGTCAACCACCTTTCTGTTCTTTCTGAGTCTTGTTTTGTTTGTTTACTTTGTTTTTTAGTTCAGATATAAGTGAGATTATACAGCATTTGTCTGTCTGACTCTTTGACGTAGCATAATGTCTTCAAGGCATTTTGTTGCCTTGCAAAGATTTTGTTCTTTCTAATGTAGTTTAATTTTTGTGATTAAAATTACATTGTGATTTTCCCAATTTTTTTCTTGTAATTGATTTCTGGTTTTATACCATTATGGTTGGAAATGTGTGATATAATTTCAGTTTTCTTTATTGAGGCTTGACTTGTGGCTTAACATGTGGTCTGGCTGAGTAATACTCCACTGTGTGTGTAAGTGGGCGTGCAGGCGGGTGATCTGTGTATGTCCTCGTTTATTTTCCCTAATTGCTGTGGCTTAGACTTCCAGTGCTCTACTGAGTGGAGGTGGCGGAAGTGGGCACCCTTGCCTTGTTACTGGTCTCAGAGGGAAAGCTCTCAGCACTTCAGCTTGGGGGTGGTGTCAGCTGGGAGCTTGTCATTGCTGTTGGCTGTCCTTTAGTGGCTGAGTCATGTCCAGCTCCTTGCAGCCCTGTGGACCGTAGCCCGCCAGGCTCCTCTGTCTGTGGGATTTTCCAGGCAAGAATATTGGAGTGGCTTGCCATTTCCTCCTCCAGGGGGTCTTCCTGACCCAGAGATTGAACCCACATCTCCTACACTGACAGGGAGGTTCTTCAGTACTGAGCCACCTGGAAGCCTGAGCATGTCATAAAGTGAAAGTGAAGTCGCTCAGTCGTGCCCAGCCCTTTGTGACCCCGTGGACTGTAGCCTGCCGGAGGCTCCTCCTGGGGTTCTCCAGGCAAGAGTGCTGGAGTGGGGTGCTGTTTCCTTCTCCAGGGGATCTTCCCGACCCAGGGATCGAACCCGGGTCTCCCACATTGGAGGCAGACGCTTTACCATCTGAGCCACCAGGGACGCCTCGAGCTTGTCATATATGGCCTTTGTTGTGTTGAGGCATGTTTCCTCTACTCCCTTTGTTGAGAATTATTATAAATGGATGCTGAATTTTGTTAAATGCTCTTTCTGTATCTGTTGAGATAATCGTATTTTTATTCTTTATTTTGTTAATTTGGTGTATCACATTGACTGATTTGTGGATGTTGAAATATTCTTGCATCCCTGGAGTAAATTCCACTTGCTCATGGTGTATGGGTCCTTTTAATGTATTTTAAAATTTAATTTGCTAATGTTTTGTTGCAGATTTTTGCGTCTATATTTATCAGTGACATTGACCTGTAATTTTCTCTTTTTGTGTTGTCCTTGTCGGTTTTGGTATCAGGGTAATGCTGCCCTAATAGGATGAGTTTGGAAGTGTTTCTTCCTCCTCAGTTTTCTGAAAAAGTTTGAAAGGATAGATATTAATCTTCTTTAAATGTTTGATAGAATTCACCAGTGAAGCCATCAGGTCCTGGACTTTCATGTGCTGGGATATTTTTAATGACTGATTCAACCTCCTTACTAGTAATTGGTCTGTTCAGATTTTCGACTTTTCATGATTTACTCTTGAAAGATTGCATGTTTCTAGGAATTTATCGATTTTTTTCTAGGTTGTCCAGTTTTTTGGCATACGATTGATCATAGTATTTTCTTATGATTCTTTGTATTTCTGTGGTATCAAAGGTAACTTCTCTTTCATTTCTGATTTTATTTTTGAGCCCTCTTTTTTTCTGGTGAATCTAGCTAAGAGTTTTTCAGTTTTGTTTATTTTTTCAAATAGCCTGCTCTTAGTTTCATTGATCCTTTCTTTTGTCTTGTTAGTCTCTATCTCATTTATTTCTGCTCTAATCTTTGTTATTTCCTTCCTTCTACCTATTTGAGATTTTTGTTATTTTGAGATAGACCTATATTACTATGAACTTCCCTCTTAGAACTACTTTTGCTACATCCCAGAGATTTTGCAAGTTATATATCCATTTTTATTTGTCTCAAGGTATTTAAAAATTTTTCTCTTGATTTCTTCATTGACCTATTGGTTGTTCACTAAGATGTAGTTTAATCTTCACATTTTGTGATTTTCCCAATTTTCTTCTTCTGATTTCTAGTTTTATATAATTGTGCTTGGAAAAGATGTTTTATATAATTTCAGTCTTCTTAAATTTATTGAGATTTGTTTTATGGCTTAACATGTGATCTGTCCTGAAGAGTGTTCCGTGTGCACTTGAGAAGAATATATAATATGCTACTTTGGATAGAATGTTGTGAATATATATAGAATATACATAGAATGTTCTGAATGTATAATCTATCTATCTATCTATAAAGGTTATTCATTCTAATGTGTCATTTAAGACCCATGTTTCCTGATTGGTTTTATGTCTGTATGATCTATTCGTTGATGTGAATAGGGTTATTAAAATTCCTTACTATTATTGTATTGCTGTAAGTTTCTCCCCTTAGATCTGTTAATATTTGCTTTATATATTTAAATGCTTCTATATCGGATGCATAAACATTTACAAGTGTTACATCCTCTTGTTCAGTTGACTCCTTTGTCATTATATAATGCCCTTTTTGTCTTTTATTACAGTTTTTGTAGTTTTTGTTTTAAATTCTGTTTTGTCTGATGTAGATATAGCTGCTTTAGCTTTCTTTTGGTTTCTGTTTGAACGGAACAGCTTTTTCCCTGCCTCTACTTTCAGACTTTGTGGCCCCTTACATCTGAAGTTAGTCTCTTATAGGCAGCATATAAATGGGTCTTGTTTGTGCATTTGGCCACTCTACGTATTTTCATTTGAGAGTTTAGTCTTTTACATTTAGTCACTATTGACGGGTATGTCCTTAACTGCTGTCTTGTTCTTTGTTCTCTGGCTGTCTTGTAGTTCTTCTCTCTTCTTCTTCTCTTGCTTTCTTCCCTTGCAGTTTGATGACTTTCTTTAATATTATACTTAGATTCTATTTTTATTATATTTTGTGTATCTACAATAAGTTTTTGTTTGAGGTTACCCTGAGACTCACATATAACAGTTTTTATACATATATATATATATGTATATCAGTCTAATTTAAGTTGATAGCAACTTAAGTTTGAATGCATTCTAAAGCTACATTTTTACTTCCTCCACCACATTTTATATTTTGGATATCACATTTCACATCTTTTTATTTTGTGTATCCCTTCACTGATTGTTCTAGTTATAGTTATTTTTACTACTTTTGTCTTTTAACCTTTTTATACTAGTTTTGTAAATGATTATATTTATCTTGCCCATGAGATTTATACTTTCATATGTTTTCTTATTACTACTCAGAGCCTTTTCTTTTCAACTAAAGAAGTCCCTTTCACATTTCTCATAAGGCCAGTTTATTAGTGATGAACTTCTTTGATGTTTGCTTGTCTGGAAAGCTCTCATCTCCTTCAGTTCTGAATGATAATTTTGCTGTATAGAGTATTCTTGGTTGGACATATTTTTCCTTTCAGCACTTTGAATATATCATTCCACTCCTTTCTGGCCTGCAAAGTTTCTGCTGAAGAATCTGCTCGTAGGCTTATAGGAGTTCCTGCTATATAACAAAGGCTTCCCTGGTGGCTCAGACAGGAAAGAATCTGCCTGTGATGCGGGAGACCAGAGTTTGATCCCGGGGTTAGGCAGATCCCCTGGAGGAGGGAATGACAACCCACTTCAGTATTCTTGCCTGAAGAATCCCCACGGACAGAGGAGCCTGGTGGGCTACAGTCCATGGGGTTCTCATGACTGAGCAACTAAGAACAGCACGCAGTATGCATTTAATGATATTATTTCTGATGTGCTGAAATTTTTGGCTTCCCCGATACCTCAGTTGGTAAAGAATCTGCCTGCAATGCAGGAGATTGCTGTTCAATTCCTGATTCAGGAAGATCTGATAGAGAAGGGATAGGCTACCTACTCCAGTATTCTGGCCTGTATAGTCCATGGGGTCACAAAGAATCAAACTGGACGGAGTGAAACTTTTACTTTCTTTTGTATGTAACAAGTTGTTTTTCTCTTGCTGTTTTTAAAATTCTCTCTTTAACTTTTGACATTTTAATTACAATGTATCTCTGTGTGGATCTTTTTGGGAACTCTTTGGGCTTCCAGAATCTGTGATTCTGTCTCTTTTTCCAGGTTAAGGAAGTTTTCAGCCACTATTTCTTCAAGTTAAAATTTCTGCTCCTTTCCCTTGTCTCCTTCTGGTACTCCTATAATATGAATGTTATTCTGCTTGAAGTCATTCCATAGGTACCTTGGGCTATCTTTTTCGTCTTCTTTTTTTTTTTCTTTTTGCTGCTCTTATTGGGTCAGTTCCATCCATATTGTTTCAAGTGGCAAAAATTCATTCTTTATATGCCTGTGTAGTATTCTATTGTATGTATATGTGTGTGTATGCCACTTTTTAGTTTTTTGAGAAACCTCAAAAAACAAAATTTTGACAGTGGCTGCACCAATTTACATTCTCACCAACAGTGTACAAAAGATCCCTTTCCTCCACATCCTCACCAAATTTGTTATTTGTAGATTTTTTGATGATAACATTTCTGACAGGTGTGAGGTTATACTTTGTTATGGTTTTGATGTCCCTGGTGATTAGTGATGTTGAGCAACATTTCATGTGACTGTTGGCCGTCTGCATGTTCCCTTTGGAAAAATGTTTGTTCATATCTGCCCATTTTTTAATTGGGTCATTTGTTTTTTTGGATATTAAGCTGTATGAGCTTTTTTATATTTTGGGAATTAATCCCTTGTTGGACTATACATTTGCAAAAATATTCTCCCCATTCATAGGTTATGTTGTCTTTTCATTTTGTTTATGGTCTCCTTTGCTGTGCAGAAGCTTTTAAGTTAATTAATTTTTTTAGTTTTCGTTTAATGCATTTCTCTTTATATCATTGTGATTTCTGGAACATTTAACTATTTGGTCTTTCTTTTGTTATTTTAGGGCTTCCCTGGTGGCTCAGAGGTTAAAGAGTCTGCCTCCAATGAGGGAAACCCGGGTTCGATCCCTGGGTTGGGAAGATCCCCTGGAGAAGGAAATGGCAACCCACTCCAGTATTCTTGCCTGGAGAATCCCATGGACAGAGGAGCTTGGTAGGCTACAGTCCACTGGGTCACAAAGAGTCGGACACGACTGAGTGACTTCACTTTCACTTTCACTTTCACTTTGTTATTTAAAAAAATCTTTTGATTGAAGTATAGTTGATTTTCAATGTTGTGTTATTTTCAGGNAGTTAGAGCTGGGCATGGAACAACAGACTGGTTCCAAATAGGAAAAGGAGTATGTTAAGGTTGCATATTGTCACCCTGCTTATTCAACTTATATGCAGAGTACATCATGAGAAATGCTGGGCTGGAAGAAGCACAAGCTGGAATCAAGATTACCCGGAGAAATATCAACAACCTCACATATGCAGATGACACCACCATTATGGCAGAAAGTGAAAAAGAACTTAAGAGCCTCTTGATGAAAGTGAAAGAGAAGAGTGAAAAAGTTGGCTTAAAGCTCAACATTCAGAAAACGAAGATCATGGCATCCGGTCCCATCACTTCATGGGAAATAGATGGGGAAACAGTGGAAACAGTGTCAGGCTTTATTTTTTGGGGCTCCAACATCACTGCAGATGGTGACTGCAGCCATGAAATTAAAAGACGCTTACTCTTTGGAAGGAAAGTTATGACCAACTTAGATAGCATATTCAAAAGCAGAGACATTACTTTGCCAACAAAGGTCCGTCTAGTCAAGTATATGGTTTATTTCCAGTGGTCATGTTTGGATGTGAGAGTTGGACTGCGAAGAAAGCTGAGCGCTGAAGGATTGATGCTTTTGAACTGTGGTGTTGGAGAAGACTCTTAAAAGTCCCCTGGACTGCAAGGAAGTTCAACAAATCCATCCTAAAGGAGATCAATCCTGGTTGTTCATTGGAAGTCCTGATGCTAAAGCTGAAACTCCAATACTTTGGTCATTTCATGCAGAGAGTTGACTCATTGGAAAATCCCTGATGCTGGGAGGGATTGGGAGCAGGAGAAGGGGAAGACAGAGGATGAGATGGCTGTCTGAATGGCATCATCGACTTGATGGACATGAGTTTGAGTAGACTCCAGCAGCTGGTGATGGACAGGGAGGCCTGGCGTGCTGCGATTCATGGAGTCGCAAAGAGTCAGACACGACTGAGTGACTGAATTGGGCTGAACTGATTGAGGCCAATTAGAATTTCTTAAAAAAATATGTTTCCTTTGAAGTCAGAAATAATACAAAGATTAATATTATCACCAGTATTATTTAATATTTTATTGATAGAACTACTGAATATAATTTGACAATAAAAATACATAAAAGGTACACAGACTGGAAAAGAGGAGACAAATATTATCTCTGTTTTCAGAGGATGATGCTGTCTTAGAAAGCCAAAGAAAACTGTTTGAAAAATATTACAAACTATAATGCAATAATCTTATAAATTCATTATAAAGCACCCAGTTAGAAAACGTTAGAAAACAAAGTATTGGATTCAAGATGAACAAAGACATAAAATATTTAGAAATCAGATTAACCCAGAAGCTATGAAAAAGCTTAAAATTAACCAAAGTTATTGGCCAAACTCATGCACTGAAACCAAATTACATTTATCTGAAAGATGGTTTTAATACTTTTTGGATGTGTAGCTTTAAAAATCGTGATTATAATAACAATTGCAGTATAATCTTACATAAATATCTATCAATGAGAGAGTTAATGAATACAAAACTATTCACCACCATTACTGCATATACTGATATATGTTGACTTCACACTTAAAATGAGACACACTCAAGTGTAATGCCTTTTATGTAAAAATTAAAAACAAGTGAAGGCCTGCATATCTAGGTAATTTTTTTGCATATGTATAGCAAATTCATTTGAGAAATATGATAGCATTTGCCACCAAGGATGAAGACTATAGTTATTGAACAAAACCTTTTATAGAATTTAAAATAAATTATGAAAAAATGCATTACTTTTATATTAAAAACAATAAAATTATGAAATATATGAGTCTATATTTGTATGTATTTTTCTGCTATGGCATTATATATATGACATATAACATGCATATAAAATAAGTTTATGGAATTTATAAAACAAATATTAATAGTGAACATCTCTAATAGTAAATTTTAAATTTCTTTTTGCCTTTCTAGTTTTTCAAAGATTTGTTAGCAGGCATTTACCTGAGATTCAGAAACAAAATGATTTTAGTGATATTTGATACAGAAAATTAATGAAATTCCATGTTTTCAATTATTAATGAATTTAAAAATACCTAACCACATAAATTGCTCCAAAGTTTAATTACTTTGTTCCTTCTTCTCTTGTTTTTCTTCAGAAGAATATATAATGAGACAAATTGGAGCACCATTATCAACCTTAAAGTTATAAAAACAAAAGCACAAACCAGACCAACTCAACATAAGTATAAGCTGAGAGTAAATTGTCTTAGTTTTTAATACAATATGGACAGAGTTTAGTACTTTGCACAAGATTGAATTCAGTAAATGCTAATCTCCTCCCTCTTCTCCTTTGAGATCCTTTTCTGTAGAAAAGAGAGTAATTAGCCCAATGTTTCTGGAGATTCTGAGAATAAGGAGTCATAGGAATGAGCTTTGCTTGCTTTGGTTTTTTACTGGACATGTAAAATAAATACCTAAAATGACTATCAAGTAAATTCAATTCCTAAAACCCTGCTACATCAGAAAAAATGTATATGAACAAATGCCTATTGAACAGTGAATGAAAAAGAAACTAAAAACAAAGTCTTATGCAGGAAAGAAAAACAGTAAAAATTGTTTCATGTATCCTGGAGGGGACACCAGTGTGGCTTTTAAGTAAGTCTCATATCTGGGGCTTCCTATGTGGTACAGTGGTAAAGAATCCACCTGCAAATGCAAGAGACACAGGAGATGCAGATTTGATCCTTGGGTTGGGAAGAGTCCCCAGAAGAGGAAATGGCAACCCACTCCAATATTCTTGCCTGGGAAATCTCACTGACAGAGGAGCCTGGTGGGCTACCATCCATGCCGTGCAAAGAGCTGGACACAACTTAGTGACTAAAACACAACTCCTATGTATATGGGTTTTTCTGGTACAAAATACCTTCCTTCCACTATTATAGGGATGTTCCCCAACAGGAGTGGTTCAAAAAGCCCTAATTCCTGGAGGTGGAGGTTATTACACTGTTCTTAGTTTAGGCAACAGTGGATGGGGTGAAATTCTTGAAAATGTTGCCATATGAAAACCAACTTCTTATAGACTGCTTAGTCAAGGGTGCACTGTTGTATGGCAGAAACCAACACAACACTGTAAAAAAATTTTTTTTAATATATTTAAATTAAAAATAGAAAAAAAAAGTAAAAAAGAAAAGAGTGCATTCCTAAGAACCAGCTTACTGAATGCTGAAAGGATTTTCAAAATACCCTAGATATTCTAACTTACTGAAGTGTATCATTTGATTTTTTTGAACACTTGCTCAAAAGAAGTAAAAATACTTTTATGAAAACTTTAGGTAAACTTCAAGTTTTCCTCCATCCAAAAGAAATCTTATCTCTGCTGTTGATAATGGGGTGAGTACACTTCTGTGGGCTACCTGGATAAGTGATGATCTGTGTATTATTTTTGTCTTTTTTTACTGACAGCCAAAATCTTCATGAGTTAGATCATGTGTTTTGAGTGGAGATGACAAGGTAGGATATGCCATTAAGCTCTGAGGATTGGAAATACAGAAACATGAAGCTTGCTCTCTATTGTGCAAAAGATTTGTACATCATCCATAGACATACTTGAAGCAAAGCACATTTAGAAAGAGTCAATTTCTTTCAGAAAAGAAAACCTTATTAACGTTGCCTGAAGATTAATAGAATATCTATTAGAGTTGGACACGACTGAGTGACTAACTTTCACTGTCACTTCACTTTCATTATTGGGGAAATGTTATAATCTAAATGAATACAGTAGCTAGAATTTATGCAATAATCCTTCCATGAAGTAACCAACAAAAGGCAACGAATGTTAACAAATTTCACAAATGTCTTGGCTTTTTCAAGACAAATCACTATATCAAACAGTGATTTGAAAGGTAGCATTATGGCCCAAACAGCACACCATTAGAAGTTAAAGATCACTTAGATTTTGACCAAGGACATTCTTTTGAGAGGCAATTATGATTCTGATTCTGAAGGAGGAGAAACAATTCTATGTCAGATCCCATTTGAACTGCATTGCAACAGATGTAATTGACAGTTTTAGGTGTCTTTTGTGCCTCATCAAATTCTTTCCTTCATAATGCTTTCTTGTCATGGTCTTCGGAGACTGGGACCTGGGGACTGGAGTCGATTGAGAAGAAGGATGCAGGGGACTCAAATCTCGAGTGAAACAAGGGTACTTTATTTGCAGAAATGCATGCTTATATATCTTCAATAAAATGATTATTCAGCCATTAAAAAGAATAAAATTCCACCAGTTGCAACAAAACGGATAGTCCTGAAAGGTCACTGAAGGGAATCACTGAAGGAAATCACTGAAAAGAATCCAAGCAGATGCTCTTTCCCATGATCTCAGTCCTGAGAACTGTGTGTAGCTCTGCTCGTTCCTGTTTTCCAGGAACTGATAAGGAACAGAGAGTCCTTGAGAAACGGCGCACAAAGGAAGAAAACAACATATTGGATCCCTTAAAGTTGAACATCCTCTGACACTTTCTCGATTTAAATTTTCTTTAAGGTTAACTATATTTTTTGAAAACCCTGCTGCTGGGAAGTACTCTCTTTCAAGCCTCTACAGGGAGTATATTTAGGGAAAAAAGTGAAAAACCCTACCTCACACATACAAAGAGAGAAAGAGCAGGGCTTTCCACAAAAGGGAACTGGAATGCTCTTCTGATCCTTTTTGCTTTTTCTTAAACTGAATGGTTAGATCATGTAAACTAAAGGAAAATAATTAGATCTTATCTTTTTTATTTTACAACGAATCTGATTTTTATCCATTGTTGGTCACTCTGCTTCATTTTTCTTACCAGTCCTAAGAATTTATTAAATAATATGTTTAACAAACATTAACTGAACAGTTACATCTAAAGAATTCAGAGAGCATTGCAAGAACTCAAAAGATAAAGTGTCTTTTTACTATTCTTAAGAGTTTAAAATTAATAGAAGGTACATACAAAAGTATTAATAACTAGTTAGAGCAGTATCTGATCATGTGCATAAAAATGACACAAACATATACTTGAGGGAGGGAAATGGAAGAAAAGATCATTTGCAATTCAGAGATCAGATAAAATTACATGAAAAAATATGTTTAAACCAGACAAACCACTACATGGAGGATGATTAGAGAAGAAGCTACAGATGGTTCAATGACTCAAACAGACGCAAAAATTAGAAAGGAATGAGACTGGATTGAAATAAGATTTTTATTTGGACCACAAAGTGCACAAAGAAAAGTAAAAAATGAGATTACTTTATTTTAGTTTTAGCTTATAAATAATGTGATTAGACTTTAATCAAAAAAACATACTGTATGCCTAGTATTGGCTTTCCTGATGGGTCAAGTTTAAAGCATCTGCCTACAATGTTGGAGACCTGAGTTCAATCCCTGGGTCAGGAAGATCCCCTGGAGAAGGAAATGGCAACCCACTCCAGCATTCTTGCTTGGAGAACCCCATGGATGGAGGAGCATGATGGGCTACGTCCACGGGGTCGCAAAGAGTTGGACNCTGCCTACAATGTTGGAGACCTGAGTTCAATCCCTGGGTCAGGAAGATCCCCTGGAGAAGGAAATGGCAACCCACTCCAGCATTCTTGCTTGGAGAACCCCATGGATGGAGGAGCATGATGGGCTACGTCCACGGGGTCGCAAAGAGTTGGACATGACTGAGCGACTTCACTTTCACTTTGCATGCCTAGTATTAGCCACTGGACATGGGCTGCTGCAGGGAGGGGCATGGTCTTCAGCAGCCAAGGCAATCCCAAAAGGGATGATGGCTGGAGGTTGCTGTTGACCGCATTCCCACAGCAGGGACAAGTCTTTTATTTGGATAAAAGAACAGTGCTCTGAACAGTGTTCCTCCTTATCCACAGTTCTCTCCCCCTCTCTCTCACATCACCTTTGTTCACACACCTAATGGGAGAATTTCCTCCAGATTCCATTGGATTTTTCTTCCTGGGGAAAACATACAAGAAAGTGGTTACTGAGATGAACTACAACCTGCTTCCCAGTGCCTACAGCTGGTCTCAAGGTTGAAAATGATCAGTTCCTTCTGCCACCTTCTACTGAAGATAACTCTCAGCCTGTCAGATCTTCTGCTGATCTTGGTAGTTTATCTGGTAGCTTGACTTAAGTCTTTATTTTAAAGGAGTCAGACCCCTGGTAGCCATGCCCTTCTCAGGCCAGGTTTGCTGCGCCTTTTATTTGCCATCCAGATTGGGCACCAAGATATGAAAGGATGCCCAAATGAGTGAGCTTGACACCAGACATAGCCCTCTGGTTCAGCAGTGCTGGATAGCATGGGGAAATATGAACTTAATGGGACAGCGATCTAAATAATCATGACTAATAGGAAGATCCTACAGCTCCCCCACCCAACAAGAAGCTTTAGTGTATCTTTCACCTCACCTAAGTAGATAAAATTTAATTAACAATGGTTCAATAATCCAATAAAGAGTCAAAACTGCTTTGTAAGCAAAAAACACTATGTGGCACCTTAAATCAATTCTTAGGTATGGAAACGTATAAAATATTAACATTACCAAAATTAATTTCGTGCATGTGGACAGTGATCCATGCACTCACAGACTTGGAAAATATAGACTTATCATGTGAGTCTAGTTCAGTTTCAGTTCAGTCACTCAGTTATGTCCGACTCTTAGTGACCCCATGGACTGCAGCATGCCAGGCTTCCTTGTCCATCGCCATCTCTTGGAGTTTGCTCAAACTCATGTCCATCAAGTTGGTGATGCCATCCAATCATCTCATCCTCTACCGCCCCCTTCTCCTCCTGCTTTCAATCTTTCCCAGCATCAGGGTCTTTTCAAATGAGTTAGTTCTTCACATCGGTGGCCAAAGTATTAGAGATTCAGCTTCAGCATCTGGACTGATTTCAGGACTGATTTCTCTTAGTATTAACTGGTTTGATCACCTAGCAGTCCAAGGCACTCTCAAGAGTCTTCAACACCACAGTTCAAAAGCATCAATTCCTTGGTGCTCAGCTTTCTTTATGATCCAACTCTCACATCCATACATGACTACTGGAAAAACCATAGCCTTGACTAGATGGACCTTTGTAGTCAAAGTAATGTCTCTGCTTTTTAATATACTGTCTATGTTGGTCACAGCTTTTCTTCCAAGGACCAAGAGTTTTTTAATTTCATGGCTGCAGTCATCATCTGCAGTGATTTTTGAGTCCAAGAAAATAAAGTCTCTCACTGTTTCCATTGTTTCTCCATCTATTTTCCATGAAGTGATGGGACCAGATGCCATGATCTTCCTTATTTGAATGTTGAGTTTTAAGCCAAATTTTTCACTCCCTTTTTTACTTTCATTAACAGAATTTTTAGTTCTTCTTTACTTTCTGCCATAAGGGTGGTTTATAAAATACTGATTTTTCAAAAAGTGTAGAAGGAACAGTTTATTAATCTGAACTTGATCCTAAGAAACATGGTACAAGTAAAATGTATATTTTTTCTAGGCTACATTTGTGAAATCATTTTGATGAACTGCTTATAAAGGGATGTTTCAATTGCAATAAAATTCTTACATAATTGATGAAAACATGTCATAACAGTCAATATAATCATTTCGATAGAACCCATATAGATTAGTGGTTTAGGTTAGTATCAATTTTCCTATTCTTCAGGTGGAAAAATAACAAAAAATGGAATTTATAATTCTAAAAGAGTAATATAAAAAGTTTATATATGAATGAAACTATATTTATTCATAAACTCTGATGATTTCAGTAAGTCATTCATGGCAAAGATATTGAGATCTAATGGGGAAAAAAAGTCTAGAATATTTTAGTTGGCAAACTTTATTTGACAATCTTCTCTACCCCTTCATAGTTACTTGGAAAATTCACTTGCACTCACTGGGCTTCAGTTTTCTCGCCAGTACAACATGGTTGAGGTGATCAGATGGGACAGTCATATGAAAGACCCCTGACATTGCTTATCACAGAGAGGGGATCAGAAAGGGTTGCTTCTACCGTCATCCATAAAATACAGCAGAATATGGCTTATTTCTGACCGAGTCATAGTTGCTTTCTCTCAACCTCAATAATCCTATCAAATAAAAACATGTTCAACATTAAGAGGTTAGAGAGTAAAGCCTTGAAATGCTGAAAAGATCAGATCTGAAAAAGCAGTGGAGTTGCAAGAGGTCAAGGTTCAGATTTTCACTTAAAATAGTATATAGTACCAAGGTGTGTGGCATACATGTTATCTATTGCTTAGGTTGCATGTGTTTTGTGACTGTTCCGTTTTGTATTGTATTGTCTTAGTTTTTTTCTTCAGGGAGTTTAGGAATACTGAAGCATGTTTCAGGCACCCATGACCAGTTTGGCTGAAAATCAGACTGTAATTTTAATTAAAGTCTGCAAAGCATGAAGCTACATCTAATTCAGCAAGATCATGATTTCTTCTCCCTCCATTCCTCCACTCACCCCGTCCTCCTGCCTCACTCCCCAGGAATTATGATGGCTGTGCCAGAGTGGAAAAATTATGTCTTGTCTTTTTAATTTTTTAGTAACCAAGTCACTCACCAGGCACTGCTCTCCTTCACTAAGGCTTCTTTTCAGGAAGCTGGACCATATTCTATTTAAGATTCTGCCAGGCCTCCCTCTCAATGATACTGTTCTAGATTTTGTGGTAGATAGAGAGGAAACTGAGATCTTTATCCTTATTTTTATCTTTATCCTTGCTAGATCGACACTGGAAGAAGATATAGTCACTAAGGGATGTTTCTTTTAATGTTTTCTCTTTAGTTGGCCAGAATGATACAGCGGAATAAACCCTAATCTCAGTATCTGAAGGCACTATTCCAAATCTGCCATTGAGACAGGATGACTTCATAAAAATGTCACTTAACTTCTCTGAGTGTAGTTTCTTCAGAAATAAAACGTGAAGATAATATAGGATGCTCCCCGAGGGATCTTTTCAGCTCTAAACTTGTATCTCTCTACCTCAGATTGTTCCAAACTGCTTCTACCACTCTCAGTGTGTAATTTATTTGTTGATTAAACACAGTTATGTCAAGTGAATAATCTCTCCCTGTTCATCCTCTATAGAAGCCCTAATTGGAAGTCTCAATTCAGGCGTAATTTTGAACAACATTAACTTTAAAATCTTTTGTAAGCCTAGGATTCTAAGAATTTAATATTACAAAACATATAAATTCTGCCCTGAGAGGTTGATGCGAGAAGCACGCTTGTCAAATTTCTTTCCGATTTACTTCTTACTTCATTGTCATTTCGGTGTTGACCATCTGGTGATGTCCATATGTAGAGTCTTCTCTTGTGTTGTTGGAAGAGGGTGTTTGCTATGACCAGTGCATTTTCTTGGCAAAACTCTATTAGTCTTTGCCCTGCTTCATTCCACATTCCAAGGTCAAATTTGCCTGTTACTCCAGGGGTTTCTTGACTTCCTACTTTTGCATTCCAGTCCCCTATAATGAAAAGGACATCTTTTGGGGGTGTTAGTTCTAAAAGGTCTTGTAGGTCTTCATAAAACCATTCAACTTCAGCTTCTTCAGTATTACTGGTTGGGGCATAAACTTGGATAACTGTGGTATTGAATGGTTTGCCTTGGAAACGAACAGAGATCATTCTGTCGTTTTTGAGATTGCATCCAAGTACTGCATTTTGGACTCTTTTGGTGACCATGATGGCTGCTCCATTTCTTCTAAGGGATTCCTGCCTGCAGTAGTAGATACAATTATCATCTGAGTTAAATTCACCCATTCCAGTCCATTTTAGTTCGCTGATTCCTAGAATGTCGACGTTCACCCTTGCCATCTCGTTTGACCACTTCCAATTTGCCTTGATTCATGAACCTGACATTCCAGGTTCCTATGCAATATTGCTCTTTACAGCATCGGACCTTGCTTCTATCATCAGTCACATCCACAGCTGGGTATTGTTTTTGCTTTGGCTCCATCCCTTCATTCTTTCTGGAGTTATTTCTCCAGTGACCTCCAGTAGCATATTGGGCACCTAATGACCTGGGGAGTTCCTCTTTTGGTATCCTATCATTTTGCCTTTTCATACTGTTCATGGGGTATTCTATGCAGCCAAAGATGAAGAAGCTATATACAGTCAACAAAAACAAGACCAGGAGCTGACTGTGGCTCAGATCATGAACTCCTTATTACCAAATTCTAACTTAAATTGAAGAAAGTAGGGAAAACCGCTAGACCATTCAGGTATGACCTAAATCAAATCCCTTATGATTAAACAATGTAAATGAGAAATAGATTTAAGGGCCTAGATCTGATAGAGTGTCTGATGAACTATGGAACGAGGTTCATGACATTGTACAGGAGACAGGGATCAAGACCTGTCTCTTATACACATCTAGATGTGTATAAGAGACAGGACATTACTTTGCTGACTAAGGTCCGTCTAGTCAAGGCTATGGTTTTTCCNTGTCATTCCCTTCTCCAGTGGACCACATTCTGTCAGAGTAAACGAAAACACATGGGGGATGATGCCCCTAATGGAAGGGTCCCTTATGGGCCCTCAGGTCCATGCTTGTGGACATATAGATCCTTTCTCCACTGGCTCTTTCTAGCCTTTTCAGTCTCCATTTGATATCCCCTCAGTTGGTCCCTTTGCTTGTATCCCAGGTTCTAATTGCTTTGGGCAGATTTCTCAAATGCAGTGTGTTCCTTTATTTTTCGTGCATTTTCATCTTGTTCTTTCTATTTTACTTTTTTTTTTTTTTAATCTATATGTCATCCTCCTAATGACTCCTCAAGACCCATTTCACAGGTCACCTTCTTCCTGGGACTTTATATCACTCCCTCCCTTTCCGTCTTTCTCAGCATAATTGATTCCTTTTTATCTGTATTCCTAAGGGATCCTGTCCATAGTTCTATTACAGCACTTATCATGGAATTAAATTTATGAATGTATGTGTCTGCTTTCTTTAGGAGTTTAGAATCTCTGAGGGTGAAGATGTTTTATTCATTTTTGTATCTCCTGTTCTTGCCACTTAATAAAATTTTCTATAGATGTGTGTTGAATTGGATGTGTCAAACCTTGTTGTTTTTATTTTCCTCCTCTTTAAAATGTGAGGAAGAAACTGCCACCTCTGCATTACTGAAGGGAAAATTCTTGCCCCAAAGTCACAAGCCGCTTAGGCAGTGGCCTCGGGAGGAGTTGACTGTGGGTGGTAAGTGGTGCTGATAAACTGACCTAGGTGCTAAGGCTAGTGGCTGCTCTGTCCCCTCTTCTGAGCTTAGCTGTGTTGTCTCCCATCCCATTTGCCTATGAGTTTCTTGAGGGCAAGAATCATGCCTCTTTTATGTTTGTGTCCGCAGATCCTAGCAGCAATGGTTTTCCATTGTTGCTGTAACAAATCACCACAAACTTAATAGCTTGCTGCTGCTGCTGCTAAGTTGCTTCAGTCGTGTCCGACTCTGTGCGACCCCATAGACGGCAGCCCACCAGGCTCCGCCGTCCCTGGGATTCTCCAGGCAAAAACACTGGAGTGGGTGGCCATTTCCTCCTCCAGTGCATAAAAGTGAAAAGTGAAAAGTGAAAGTGAAGTCGTTCATTCCTGTCTGACTCTTCATGACCCCATGGACCGCAGCCTACCAGGCTCCTCCGTCCATGGGATTCTCCAGGCAAGAGCACTGGAGTGGGTTGCCATTGCCTTCTCCACTTAATAGCTTAAAACAGCACAAATTTATTATCTTATAGTTCTAGAGACCAGAAGTCTGAAATTAAGCTAACTAGGCTACAGTCAGGTGTTGGCAGGGTTGAGTTCCTTTTGGGATGCTTACGGGAAGACCCCACATTCTCCTCTTTTCCAGATTCCAGAGGCTTCCCACATTCTTTGGCCTGTGGTTTCCTTCCATCTTCAAAGCCAGCAGGGGCTGGTTGAGTCTTTTTTACATTGCATCACTCTGACACAGTCTCTTCTGCCTCTCTTCCTCATTTGTAAGAATCCTTGTGATTAAATTGGACCTAACCAGATAATTCAGGATAATCTTTCCATCTCCAGGTCAGCTGATTCACAAGCTCAATTCCATCTGCAATCTAAATTCTGCTTTGACATTTAATCAAATATATTCATAGATTCTTGAAATTAGGACCTGGGCATATTTTTTGCTGTGTCTATGTGTATGCATGTGGCATTAGTCTGCCCACCACACTAGCATAGCGTCTGACTTATGTTAGGAGGTAAATTTGCAGAAAGAATGGACAGGGTCTCTTGTGAGTGTGAGTGGCTTTAAGTCTCAGGGCTGTTAGAACAACTGTGAAAGCAGTGGTGATTGGGAGGTTGGGAGGTGGTGAGGAAGAAATTCCCTGGTAAGAATGGAGGGCTTCAGCTGTAGAGCGTCAGGGTTGATTTCACTGTTGGGGGCCAGTAGGGCAGACTGACTGTGAGGTGACCCCCAGAAAATCCAACCTCCTGGTGTTGACAGATTTGTTCCATGTTCCACTTTTTACTTTAGGTAGGACCCATGACTTGCTTCTAAGCAATAGAACCTGGCAAGATGATGAGATATCACTCTCATGATTAGGTTATTTATGTGGTAAAGGTGATTGTCATTTCTGTAATTATCTTACATTATATGACTTTGGTCTTAGTAGATTGGGTCTGGGGACTTTTATTGTGCACCTGATGAAGTAAACAGCCATGTGGAAGTCCGTATGGCAGGTAGCCTCCAGGACCTGCCAATACCTAGTAAAAAGCCAGGGCCCTTGGTAGTAGAGTCAAGAGGAAATGAACCTGTGATCAGCTTGAATTCTGGAAAAGGCAATGGCACCCCACTCCAGTACTCTTGCCTGGAAAATCCCATGGACAGAGGAGCCTGGTAGGCTGCAGTCCATGGGGTTGCTAAGAGTTGGACATGACTGAGCGGCTTCCGTTTCACTTTTCACTTTCACGCATTGGAGAAGGAAATGGCAACCCGCTCCAGTGTTCTTGCCTGGAGAATCCCAGGGACGGGGGAGCCTGGTGGGCTGCTGTCTATGGGGTCGCACAGAGTCGGACATGACTGAAGCGACTTAGCAGCAGTAGCAGCAGCAGCAGCAGCAGATTCTTTCTCAGTTGAGATTCCAGATGGGAATGCAGCCCAGCCAACACTTTAATTTCAGCCTGTAAACCTGGACCTCAAACCCAGTTAAGCTGCTCTGACTCCTGAGCTACAGAAACTTTGAAATAATAGGGACTGTGTTTTAAGCTGCTAAATTTGTTTTAATTTGTAAATAGAACAAGAAAACTCTTGCAGGCCATTTGGGAATCACATGAGAGATGGAGATGGATCTCTTCTGTCCATGCTTGTGGGGAAAAGAGCCCCTGACTGTAGGTGTACCTCCACTTTACAACTGAATAAAGATGAGAAAGAACAAGTTGTTACTCATTACTCTTTATCCAATGGTCAGTAAGAAATACAGGAAGAGAGCCTGTTATTCTGACTTATGCTGAGCTTCCTCCCAGCCCTTCCAGAGGCCATGACAGGGGACTTTGCTTCATGTACCCTCATGACAGTATTCTGAAAGAAGATTTTTGGGCTTTTATTTTCTTTCAGACAGAATCACAGAGAGAGGTACCACTTATCTATAATCGTGGTAAAGATTCAGGTTGATATCTGGGCATGAATGAGTAACATTCATTAAGCTTAGTGGTCAAGTTCTTAAAAGTTTTACTCACTGAATGTATTGTTTAACATCCCTGTCCTGTAGCTATAAAGCTCAGTCAAAACTCAGCTTGGATTTTCAAAAAAAACTTCTTTGAAGAGGCTATTTTAAATTCATCAGTAGCATTTGATGAATTTAAATGACCAGTTTTTATATATGCATATTACTTTAATATCTCCTCCCTATCACTCACTCTCCTCATCTCATAGATAGGATTATTGTGTGCGAAAAGATTAAGTGAACTGTTCCACCTGCTTACACAGCTAATTCTCACTAGAATCCAGTTTCCAAGCTTAGAGTTTCATATTGTTTTCACATATAAATTCTAGAATCAGAAATTATGAAAGGTGGTAACAGTCTTATAGCTAAGTCCATATCCCTGCTTTGAGCAGAACCAGATATGCCTAAAACATTCATTCCAGACATGTAATGATCTTTCTTTACAAAAAATTCCAATGTAAGTGATAGGATTCTTTGATGCCTCAGCTTTGATTTCAATTGATATCTGCTGGCACTTTGAGCAATAATTATCTTTATCTTTCTTGGTTAGATATTGATTATAGTCAGGAGTGTGGTACTATTTTTCACAGATCTATGGACTCCTATTTTGGACTAAAGGACCAAGGACAAGCGGGTTTGGAGTCACATCATATTTGCCCTGGGTTGGGGCACCAAATATGGATTTGGAGTAAAGCTAAAAGAGGGGCATTTGTGGGCTGAGCATCAAGACAGGTTTGATATGGACTTCCTCTGTTCCCTGGTGGCTCAAATGGTAAAGAATCTGCCTGCAGTGTGAAAGATTCGAGTTTGATCCCTGGAACAGGAAGATCCCCTGGAAAAGGAAATGGCAACCCACTCCAGTATTCTTGCCTGGAGAATTCCATGGACAGAGGAGCCTGGCGGGCTACAGTCCATGGAGTCGCAGAGTTGGACTGAATGACTAATACTTTCATTTTCTTCTGTGAGAGCATGAAGAGTGTAAGTGTGGTATGTGGATTAAGAGCTACTAGGTTTCTTGATGCTGGCTTGGAAGGGGATGAGGTTCTGGCATAACCTCCTTCCAGAGCTAAACAGGGCATCACAGAATGTTAGAACTGGAAGGCACTTTGGAGTTTACCTTGTTCAATCTGACATTAATGGACTCAGGCTTAGAAAGATGACTTGCCCAAGAATATATAACAAATCGGTTAAGGCTTAGCACTTGGAACCTCCTAATAGTCATAACTTTCATTTGTTTTTATTTTATACCTTTACTACTTCTATGTTTTTAATCCACCCCACTCAGTTATTGATACAACACATACACATATGCACATGCATGCAGACATACACACATCTTTCCCTACCAAATTACTGGAGGGTGGTGGTGCTGATAGTCAAGGTCCAAATACACAAAAATGTTTTGAATGCTTCTCATGGAAGTAGCATGATAAAGTAGAGAGATACCTGAATTTGGAGTTAGAAGACCATGACTTGCCTTCAGGTTCTCACAAACCCATAAATATAGGGGAAGCAGCTTTTTTTGAGTCTTGTTTTTTTTTTTTTTTTTACAGTCCATTCTGAAGGAGATCAGCCCTGGGATTTCTTTGGAAGGAATGATGCTAAAGCTGAAACTCCAGTACTTTGGCCACCTCATGCGAAGAGTTGACTCATTGGAAAAGACTCTGATGCTGGGAGGGATTAGGGGCAGGAGGAGAAGAGGACGACCAAGGATGAGATGGCTGGATGGCATCACGGACTCTATGGACGTGAGTCTGAGTGAACTCAAGGAGATGGTGATGAACAGGGAGGCCTGGCGTGCTGCAATTCATGGGGTCGCAAAGAGTCGGACACGACTGAGCGACTGAACTGACTGACTAACTGAACTCATTGTCATTTAGCAGTGAAAGTGAAAGTTTCTCAGTAGTGTTCGACTTTCTGTAACCGTAAGGAATTCTCCAGGCCAGATTACTGGAAGGGTTAGCCTTTCCCTTCTCCAGGGTATCTTCCTGACCCAGGAATCAAACCAGGGTCTGCTGCATTCCAGGCAGATTTTTTGCCAACTGATCTATTAGGGAAGCCCTGTCATTTAGCAGGTGAATGTTCAATTGAACCCTTGCATGTTCCCATTTTGTGTCAACATGTGGAGTGAACTGCGATTCTACATAGCATTTCATTTACCATTTCATTATTACTCATCTCTCTTTACTTTGGGTATCTCAAGAAAGAGCTAATTTTCAGAAATTTCACAAACTGTGTATTCACAAAAGTATATCCTGAACAGGTTAAACTTTTTAATCTCTTTCCCTATGGGAAGATTTCGGGGGAAAGTGATGGATGTTTGTTGAAGGGAAAATACTACTATTACTTTTTTTAACTTTTAATTTTGTATTGGTGTATAGCCAATTTTTGCCTGGAGAATTCCATGGACAGATGAGCCTGGCAGGTTACTATCCATGGATTCTCAAAGACTCAGACACGACTGAGTGACAAGCACTTTTTTTTTTCATGGCTGATTAACAAACAATGTTGTGACAGTTTCAGGTATACAGTGAAGGGATTCGGCCATATATACACATGTATTAACTCTCCCCCAAACTCCCCTTCCATCCAGGCTGCCACATAACATTGAGCAAAATTCCTTGTGCTATACAATAGACCCTTTTGTTGATACATTTTAAATATAGCAGTGTGTACATGTTGCTACTTTTAATAAAATAGAACTCTTATAACAGTGTCCCTTTCAAGACTTACTTGCTACAATCTTCTCAAGGTGATGAGTGTGTCAAGGTAGTGACATTTAAATACAGAACAAGATTTTTTTGGACTTTCTTGGTGATACAGTAGATGAGTCCACCTGCCAATATAGAAGACATGGGATTCAGTCCCTGGTCCGGGAAGATTTCACATGTGCAGTCAACTGGGCCCGTACACCACAATCACTGAGCCTGTGCTCTCGATCCCACAAGCCCCCTGAAGCCCATTCGCCTAGAGCCTGTGCTCCATAACAAGGCAAGGCTGCACACTGCACACTGCTAGTAGCCCCCACTCTCCACAACTAGAGAAAGCCTGAGAGCACAGCAATGAAGACCAGTGCAACTAAAACAAAATAAATTAATAAAATTTTAAAAAGATCTCTTATCAGTGGGAAAGAACAGAATAATATTACTCATATATTTACTGGATGCCTGAGTACTTTTCAGAGGAATTAGTAATTCTTAAAGAGTTGTACTACTTAACTGAATAATAATAAACTAGGTATAATTGGGCACAGGGTTCAAGTATATGTATGAAGTGAGGATGGCAGTGCTCTTTCTTCCTCCAGGCCCTCTTTCTGTCTTCTATAAAAGGTAGAAGAAAAACATCTTATTTCTGAAATTTCTTAATATTTGGTGTCCCTTCTCTCATGTTATGCAGGGATGTAAAAGCACTTTTCCATGTCATTCTTCACTTACTGGCATACATGTCTATTCCTAATACGAATATTGCTAAGGTTAGTAATAGTGATGATGATAAGCGTAAGTGTTAGTCACTCAGCTGTGTCTGACTCTTTGCAACCCCATGGACAATAGTTCACCGGGCTCCTCTGTCCATGGAATCTTCCAGGCAAGAATACCGGAATGGATTGCCATTCCCTTCTCCAGGGGATTTTCCCAAACCAAGGGTTGAACCCAGGTCTCCTGCATTGCAGATGGATTCTTTACTGTCTGAGCCACCAGGGAACCCCAGTGATTATGATAACAACAGTCAAATATGAAACACTTGTGCCAGGCAGTAAACTGTTTTACATGGTGTATATCTTTACTCCTGCAACAACCCACTGAAACAATGATAACATCCATATCTTACAGATAAAGAAATTGCAGTTTAAGTACCTTGTCAAAATTCACAAAAGAAAAAGAGGAGTTGGAAATTAAACGCAGGAATTTACCTCCAGAACTCCACACCCCAAATTGCATGGCCCACTATGTGTCTACAGTTAAGCATTCTGCATGTACAAAATCAAAACACAAACATTACATACTTTAAATTCCTCTCTCAAACAATGACTTCTTAAAAAATTCCAGGGAGCTTGCTTTTTCTCTTATGTTTTCTCTTCCAGTGAAAGGCTTCACCAGTTTCGACATTTCCTTGTCAATTCTTCCTTTCTCTTATCCTAGTTTCATATTCAATTTGTCATGCCTGATGACTTAAGTTTAAATATTTTTCTCAATTTCCAAAATATTTCTCAATATTTTTTTCAATATCTCAAAACCAAGTAATTAGCCTTGGTTCTTTTTATTGTGTCATTGAATTATGGCAAAGTGTTGTAACTGTTTGTTGTAGGTGGAATTGCTTCCAGCTCAAATTCACATGTTGAAGGACTCACCTCCCAGTTCCTCAGAATGTGACCTTATTTCAGCATAGGCTCTTTGCAGAGGTACTCATTAGTGGAGCCTTGACTTAGTATGACAGAGGAGTTTGGACACAATAACACACAGGAAGAACGTCATGAGAACAGGAAAGCAGAGATTGGGGTGAGTTGTCTATGAATTAACAAACACCAAAGATTGCCAGCAAGCCACTAGAAGGCAGGGGAACAGATTCTTTCTCTTGGCACTCAAAAGGAGCCAACCCTGATGACATCTTGATCTTAGACTGCTAAACTTCAGAACTGTGAGTTAATACATTCTGTTATTTTAGCCACCTTCTTTAAAGTTTTTTGTTACAGCAGCCCTAACAAACCTGTACGCTGGTTTCTGATGTCCATGTTACCATCAGATTTGAGTATTGAATTAGAGTCATTGCAAACTGCTTTGCCAAAAGATGCGGTCCCTTGTCAAGCTTTGTCTTTTCCAGAGCTTGTCCTTTCCCAAATCAATTTTCTCTTCATCTAGATAAAGTATGCTTATATTTAAAATGCTGCTTATGATAATATTTTCTTTTTTACCTTTCTCAAGTCACAGCCCACTCCACTTACTTATGACAGAGCTTTTAGCTGCCTTATTTCCCCAAGTTTGGGGTGTGTATCAGTTATGATCTGACAGAAAATAGAAATTACTGGACTTCTGGTGAAACTATAGGTAATTGCCATTTTTTGCTGATCAGATTCAGTCCAGTATTAGTAAATGTATATGAGTTAATATAATGTTTTAAGCAGAGTAAATTTAGCTCTTTACACATAATGAAAAAGCTGAAAAGCTAAACAGAGGATGATGGGGGTGATCCAAATATTAGCAACAGTGAGAAACTGCTGGTTCCCCTGAGGCTGGAGGGACAAAGAGAGGAGGGCAGTTCAGGAACCAACCTACCTGTTGAAGGTTGGAGCCACTGCAGGTCTGAAGGGCAGGAGGTGCAGCCACAGAGGAGATTTGAAGAATCTCAAAAATAGGGAAAGAAACATTCCAACTTATTCTCTGATTCTGTCTTCTGCCAATGCCTCCCACTGGCTAGCCTAAGCTGAATTCTAGAGGCCCAGGCTTCCCTGGTGGTTCAGATGGTAAAGAATCCTACAGTGCAGGAGACTTGGGTTCAATCCCTAGGAAGATCCCCTGGAAGAGGACATGGCAACCCACTCCCGTATTCTTGCTAGAAGAATGCCCATGGACAGAGGAGCCTGGCAGGCTACAGTTCATGGGGTTGCAAGGAGTCGGGCACAACTGAATGACTAAGCACAAACACTAGAGGCCAATGGAGCCTGGGAAGTACATGTAATGATACCAACTGGAGTGGATAAGGCTGGGGAGTAGATGTGAGAGCAAACAAGTGAAAAAAGTCAGAGATTAAAAGGTTCTTTTATGTTTGACTTCAATTTGTCAGTATCCTGCTGGGTCTTAGGGCTGATGCTGTTCAGTCTCTATTCCTCCACAGAGGTGATCCCTACATTGTCTCTGCGTTTTGAACACCCTGAACCTAATCCACACGGAGGAGTGTGACAATGGAAACTGCCAGAGTTCTCATATCCAGTTTCTGGATGAATCAGCATCAAAGGACAAAGGAAAGGCCCCTAATAATGCAGTCATGCTGAGCCACCAGTCTACTGGCCTCAAAGTAATGCTCAGCAGACTTCTGCTTCCCAGGGAGAGAGATCAGAAGCAGGACCCGTGATTGTGCACCTGACTGTGGGTATCGGAGCAAATGTAAGTCAGCATGTAAAACAAGGACCGCAGGAAATCATAACAGGGCAATCCAGAATAGACTGGGGTGAGCAGCAAAGAGCACACCCACAGTGACTCAGAGACAAGGATGTGGGGAGAGGGGCTGTGGCAGCTCACCTGATTTCCAGGATCTATTACATCTCTGGTACTTGAATTTTCCAGACTGTGTGATTGAGTTCTAATTTTTAGAGATAAATGCCACTACAGAATTGAGGATGTGTATCACTAAGTTTTCATCTTCGGGATCCTAGTAAATCCAGAAATGATTCTTTAACTAAGGACTTTCATCTAGACATCCAAAGGGAGAGGGTTACCATACTTACACTGTGAAATGAACTACGCAAAGATCACTCAGCACTTAACCAAAGTGGAATGTTCCTACTAGCTATCCAAATAAAATGGCACCGTCTCACCTCCAGATCCTCCTTAGCTTTAGAAAGATAGAAAGTGAAGTCTCTCAGTCGTGTCAGACTCTTTGCGACCCCATGGACTGTAGCCTGCCAGGCAAGAGTACTGGAGTGAGTTGCCATTTCCTTTGGCCACATTGAAATGAAACATGAAAACTTCAGTGGTAATGAGGATCTTCCTTGAGGGTCTATTTAGGATAGGGAGAGTGGCATGTACAGAAACTTTTAAAAATATCTTGGGTATATTTTCTTAAGTTCACACTCTTTCTGAAGCTTCACTGGGCAGCTGTGCTGTTTCTTCTGCAGACTTAACTGTTACACTGATTTGTAATCGTCTATTACTGCTCCAAAGAGCAAAAGACAGAATCCTCAGAGCCCGTCTCTTAGAAAGCTGAAAAAGAGGGAATTCTTAACACACTTGTTGTTCTCACATTTCTAGTAGACCTAAAAAGAGATTAAACACAACATGAAGAATATTCTGTTATTAATTTTCAAGCTGTTCTCATTAAAGAAAAATAAGCTTATTGACTAAAAGAAGCTATATAAATTATCTCTGCAAATTTCTTCTCTGACTTCTCATCTCAGTTTGGCATTGCAAACTTATATTTAGTCTTACAAAGCTGGGCAAGAACTGTAAGAAAACACAGCTATTCTTAGGTCTAGAGGGACCTCCCTTGAAAGACTAATCCATCGAAAGATAAAGAGCAAGCAATTTATCAGATGACTCTGTCATTGGTCGAAGCTCATTCCATAGGACCTGAACTCTTGTACAGTCTCTGGTGGTTGTGTTACCTGGTGCCTTCAAAAAGTCAAGAGCTTCTATAGGTCAAGCTGGTTTGGATTTGAAAGATGAAGTTTCTGTGCCACTCAGTGGCAGAATCAAAAGCCATTTTAAAGCCCAACCCTCATTACTAGAAGACTGAGACAGTCAGTGGCATAAAGAAATAAGCAGAGAGATGATGGAGGCATCTGGACAGCAATGGTAAGATCCATCAAGAATCCACCCAAAGGGTAAACAGGGCAAACAAACAGGCTAGGCGGGCAGGTGGGGCCAAGTTTCTCTAAATGATACATAGACTAGGTTTTAGACAAATTATGCCTAGTCATACATCATTTTCATTGTCTCTTTTTCTCCTTTTTCTTTTTTTTTTTTGATACACAGAAGTATGAGCTATATATATATATAAAGATTTTTCAGAATAATTCTTTGTCTTGATTATTAAATTAAAAACTGCAAAATTCAAAATGATGCACATTCTATCTATAAATCTTTTGGTCAGTTTTGAGCTAATGGCACCTGCTGTCTATCACTGAGAGTAGAAGTATGAACATTTCTCTCAGCTGAATATTGGTATTGGAGTCTCTAAGGAAAACACAACACAGTCAAGCACTTGATAAAAACAAGGCTTTTCTCACATAGAGAAGAAATGGGGCAAAGCCAGCTTCCATTTTCAGTTCCCCGTGACCAGCTGGTCTCTCCTAGCAGCTGCCGCAGGGCACGTGGCCTGGATGCAAGCTTCTTGTGCTGTAGCAGAAGGTCCTTAGGCCCTCCCCATGGCGTACAGATATAGCAGTAGGGCTGCCCGGGTGTCCAACACACATACTCAAGTAGAAAAAAGGAACAAATTGAGCCTGAAACAAGGAAAGTTATTCCTACAGGAGTCGATATGTTCAATATAAGCCCCTGAAAACTCATTATCTCCTGTGTGTACATGCTAAGTCACTTCACTCATGGTCAACTTGTCGTGACCTTAGACTGAAACCCACAGGGCTCCTCCGTCCATGGGATTCTCCAGGCAAGAGTACTAGGGTGGGTTGCCATGTCCTTCTCCAGGGAATCTTCCCAACCCAGGGATTGAATTGATGTCTCTTTACATCTGCCTGCATTGCAGGCTAGTTCTTTACCACTAGTGCCACCTGGGAAGTACCCATTATCTCCTAATCAAAAAGTAACCCAGATCCAAGACCCATTCTTAGGCTGCCAGGTATGAATGGAAAGATTGCACCTAGAGACTGCCTTTCCCAATGAGCAGCATGTGAAAAAATATATATATTTATCTTGAGTTATCTAGATAATTAAACTCATACCACATTGCATTGTTTGACATGAAATTAAGAATAAAATCTACTTCCTAATGAGGAACCCCAATCTTTATAGTACATATGCTTGAAAAAATATTAAAATAGCATCAAGCTTTGAAAGAAGAGTATGTTTAATCCATCAAAAGAAAATGTCTAGAGATTACAGAGGAACCAGTTTCCTGATGGTGATTTTGTCTCAACTGAATGGTCTCACCTTAATATGTATCAGTGATTCTCTTGTAAATAGATCCCACTAATAATTGTAGATTGATCTCTGTAAGAAAACAAGGAAAGGGCATCCTGAGACCTACTGTTGGAAAATCAAGCTGCCCAAATAGGGTTTCTTGCTGTTGTGTTGTTGTTACTAATCCCCATGGGATTTCCCTGCAATAATACTGAAGTATTGCCATTTTCCTTCTCCAGGGGATATTGGGACCCAGGGATAGAACCTGTGTCTCCTGCATTGGCATGTGGATTCTTAGTCACTGAGCCACGAGGGAATGAAATGTACAGAATCTGGAGAGTTTGAATTTGGGAAGCTATACATATCTATATTTACCTACAAAGGTCCGTTTAGTCAAACCTATGGTATTCTTTGCCAACCAGTGAAGCCCTCAATAAGGTTCAATTCAGCTCAGTTCAGTCGCTCAGTCGTTTCCGACTCTTTGCGACCCCATGAATCACAGCCCGCCAGGCCTCCCTGTCCATCACCAACTCCAGAAGTTCACTCAGACTCACGTTCATCGAGTCGGTGATGCCATCCAGCCATCTCATCCTCTGTCATCCCCTTCTCCTCCTGCCCCCAATCTCTCCCAGCATCAGGGTTTTTTCCAGTGAGTCAGCTCTTCACATAAAATGGCCAAAGTACTGGAGTTTCAGCTTTAGCATCATTCCTTCCAAAGAAATCCCAGGGCTGATCTCCTATAGAATGGACTGGTTGGATCTCCTTGCAGTCCAAGGGACTCTGAAGAGTCTTCTCCAACACCACAGTTCAAAAGCATCAGTTCTTCGGTGCACAGTCTTCTTCACAGTCCAACTCTCACATCCAGACATGACCACAGGAAAAACCATAGCCTTGACTAGACAGACAACGTTTGTTGACAAAGTAATGTCTCTGCTTGTGAATATGCTATCTAGATTGGTCTAACTTTCCTTCCAAGGAGTAAGCGTCTTTTAATTTCATGGCTGCAGTCACCATCTGCAGTGATTTTGGAGCCCCAAAAAATAAAGTCTGACACTCTTTCCACTGTTTCTCAATCTATTTCCCATGAAGTGACGGGATCAGATGCCATGATCTTAGTTTTCTGAATGTTTAGCTTTAAGCCAACTTTTTCACTCTCCTCTTTCACTTTCATCAAGAGGCTTTTGAGTTCCTCTTCACTTTCTGCCATAAGGGTGGTATCATCTGCATATCTGAGGTTATTGATATTTCTCCTGGCAGTCTTGATTCTAGCTTGTGCTTCTTCCAGTCCAGCATTTCTCATGATGTACTCTGCATATAAGTTAAATAAGCAGGGTGATAATATATAGCCTTGATGTACTCCTTTTCCTATTTAGAACCAGTCTGTTGTTCCATGTCCAGTTCTAACTGTTGCTTCCTGACCTGCATATAGGTTTCTAAATCACAACAAAAGGGAAATACTCTGAAGTGATTTTAAGAGTTGAGATGAATGGATATAAATGAGAGTCTCTGTTTTATTCTGTTTTTAAGTATACTAGTCATAAGTGGAGCTGGAAAGTTTAGTGTGGATTAAGAATGAAAAAATTAAAGTACTTGGAGTAAAAATTGCCAATGATGACTTCATGACTGAACAATAATAAAAAATCTTTATAGTTCAGGATTAAAGTTCAGAAAGTAGAAGGTTGTCTATATACGAATCCTCACAGGAATATGTAGGAATACACACAGATGAACACAATCTGAATTAAATGTGTAGAGGCATTTCTCACTATGCTGTACTTCTCTTTATTGTGCTTCACAGACATTTCTGTTTTTACAAATTAAAGATTTGAGGCAACCTTCCATTACGCAAGTCTATTACTACTGGTTTTTCCAACAGCATTTCCTCATTTTGTCTTTCTGTGCCACATGTTGGCAATTCTCAAAATATTTCTATTTTTTGTTATTATTATATTTTTTATGATGATGTGTGATCAGTGATCTTTGATATTACTACTGAAAAATGATTATGACTTGCTGAAGGCTCAGATGATGGCTAACATTTTTTAGCAATAAACTACTTTTTATTAAAGTAGGTACTTTTGACTCAAAGAATGTTCAAATGACTGGACAATTGTGCTCATTTCACATGCTAGTAAAGTTATGCTTAAAATTCTTCAAGCTAGGCTTTAGCAATATCAAACCAAGAACTTCCAGATGTACAAGCTGTGTTTAGAAAAGGCAGAGGAACCAGAGATCAAATTGCCAACATATGATGGATTATTGAGAAAACAAGAGAATTCCAGAAAAACATCTATTTCTGCTTCATTGACTATGCAAAATTCTTTGACTATGTGGATCACAATAAATTGTAGAAACTTCTTAAAGAGATGTGAATACCAGACCACCTTAGCTGTCTCCTGAGGAATCTGTGTGAGGGTCAAGAATCAACACTTATAACCTTACCCAGAAAAGATTAACTTGTTCAAAACTGGGAAAAGAGTACAAATATCGGCTGTATATTGTCACCCTGCTTATTTAACTTCTATGCAGAGTGCATCACATGAAATGCCAGGTTGGATGAATCAAAAGCTGGAATTGAGATTTGCCAGGAGAAATATCAACAACCTGAGATATGCAGATGATACCAATCTAATGGCAGAAAGTAAAGAGGAACTAAAGCGCCTCGTAATGTGGGTGAAAGAGAAGACTGAAAAAGATGGTTTAAAGCACAACATTAAAAAAAAATAAGATCATGGCATCAAACCCCATCACTTCATGACAAATAGAAGGAGAAAAACTGGAAATAATGACAGATCTTCTTTTCTTAGCTCCAAAATCACTGTGGTTGAAGACTGCAGACATGAAATTAAAAGACACTTGCTCCCTGGAAGAAAAGCTATGGCAAACTTACACAGCATATTAAAAAGCAAAGACATCACTTGCCAACAAAGGTCCGTATAGTCAAAGCTATTTCCGATAGTCAGGTATGGATGTGAGAGTTGGATCATAAAGAAGGCTAAGTGCCAAAGAATTGATGCTTTTGAATTGTGGTGCTGGATAAGACTCGAGAAACCCTTGGACTGCAGAGAGATCAAACCAGTCAAGCCTAAAGGAAATCAACCCTGAATAGTCATTGAAAGGACTAAAGCTGAAGCTGAAGTTTCAATACGTTGAACACTTGATGCAAAGAGCTGACTCATCAGAAAAGACCCTGATGCTGGGAAAGATTGAGGCAAAAGATGAAGAGAGTGGCAGAGGATGAGATAGTTAGATAGCATCACTGACTCAATGGATATGAATCTGAGCAAACTCTGGGAGATGGTGATGGACAGGGAAGCCTGGAGTGCTGCAGTCCATGGGGTCACAAAAAGTTGGATAAAACTTAGTGACTGAACAACTACAACAACTGTATTGAAAACTATCAGAAGAGAGAAAAATTCTGTTTAATAAAGTCTGAACAGGAATATGTGAATCATTTTATCTAGTTCTTTCCTTTAAGAAAATACCATGTCCTATGTGAAATATTACTATTAAGTTGGGATGTGTTCACAAATTCATCATCTAATTCATCAAATTTATCATAGAAAGACAGGGAAGTGCATCGTGCTGCAATCCAAGTGATCTCAAAGGGTCAAACACAACTAAGCAACTGAACAACAACTGTTGGCCTGTGAACAGCATGGGTTTGAACTGCATGGGTCCACTTATACATGGACATTTTTCAGAAAATAAGTATTAAAGCCCTACACAGTCCAAGGCTAGCTGAATCTGAAGATGCAAAACTGTGGATAATGAGAGCCAACTATAAAGCAATAGTCAGATTTTGACTGCACAGAGGGTTGTGCGCATGTGTGCTAAGCTGCTTCAGTCTTGTCTGACTCTTCTCCATCCTATACACTATAGCCCACCAGGCTCCTCTGTCCATGGGATTCTCCAGGCAAGAATACTTGAGTGTGCGGCCATGCCCTCTGCCAGGGGATCTTCCGCACTCAGGGATCAGACCCATGTCTCTTATATCTCTTGAATTGGCAGGCAGGGTCTTAATCATTAGTGCCATCTGGGAAGCCTATCTATCTATCTAAAATTATATATACACAAAACCATGTGTGTGTAAACATATGCATACATATATGTGTATATGTATATCCTGAAAGATGATGCTGTAAAAGTGCTGCACTCAATATGCCAGCAAATTTGGAAAACTCAGCAGTGGCCACGGGACTGGAAAAGGTCAGTTTTCATTCCAATTCCAAAGAAACGCAATGCAAAAGAATGTTCAAACTACCATACAATTGCACTCATCTCACATGCTAGTAAAGTAATGCTCAAAATTCTCCAAGCCAGGCTTCAGCAATACGTGAACCGTGAACTCCCTGATGTTCAAGCTGGTTTTAAAAAAGGCAGAGGAACCAGAGATCAAATTGCCAATATCCGCTGGATCATCAAAAAAACAAGAGAGTTCCGGAAAAACATCTATTTCTGCTTTATTAACTATGCCAAAACCTTTGACTGTGTGCATCACAATAAACTATGGAAAATTCTTAAACAGATGGGGATACCAGACCACCTGACCTGCCTCTTGAGAAATCTGTATGCAAGTCAGGAAGCAACAGTTAGAACTGGACATGGAACAACAGGCTGGTTCCAAACAGGAAAAGGAGTACGTCAAGGCTGTATATTGTCACCTTGCTTATTTAACTTCTATGCAGAGTACATCATGAGAAACGCTGGACTGGAAGAAACAAGCTGGAATCAAGATTGCCGGGAGAAATATCAGTCACCTCAGATATGCAGATGACACCACCCTTATGGAAGAAAGTGAAGAGGAGCTAAAAAGCCTCTTGATGAAAGTGAAAGAGGAGAGTGAAAAAGTTGGCTTAAAGCTCAACATTCAGAAAATGAAGATCATGGCATCTGATCCCATCACTTCATGGGAAATGGGGAAACAGTGGAAAGAGTGTCAGACTTTTTTTGGGGGGGCTCCAAAATCCCTGCAGATGGTGACTGCAGCCATGAAATTAAAAGACTCTTACTCTTTGGAAGGAAAGTTATGACCAACCTAGATAGTAGAGACATTACTTTGCCGACTAAGGTCCGTCTAGTCAAGGCTATGGTTTTTCCTGTGGTCATGTCCGGATGTGAGAGTTAGAATGTGAAGAAGGCTGAGCACTGAAGAATTGATGCTTTTGAACTGTGGTGTTGGAGAAGACTCTTGAGAGTCCCTTGGACTGCAAGGAGATCCAACCAGTCCATTCTGAAGGATATCAACCTTGGGATTTCTTTGGAAGGAATGATGCTAAAGCTGAAACTCCAGTACTTTGGCCACCTCATGCAAAGAGTTGGCTCATTGGAAAAGACTCTGATGTTGGGAGGGATTGGGGGCAAGAGGAGAAGGGGACGGCCGAAGATGAGATGGCTGGATGGATGACTCGATGGATGTGAGTCTTAGTGAACTCTGGGAGATGTTGATGAATAGGGAAACCTGGCGTGCTGCGATTTATGGGGTCACAAAGAGTCAGACACGACTGAGTGACTGAACTGAGCTGATATAAAATGAATGAGTATAGAACGTAGGGTGAAGAGAAATTGGTTGGTCCATGGAGTTCTCCAGACAAGAATACTGGAGTAGTTTGCAATTTCCTCCTTCTGTGGACCATGTTTTGTCAGAGCTCTTCACTATAATCCGTCCATCTCATGTAGCCCTCCATGCCATGCTCATAGCTTCACTGAGTTATGCAAGCCCCTTTGATGTGACAAATACAGGGCTGTTAAAAGATTTTCCTGAGATGTTTGCAAAGACGGCCCTGAATTGCAAGCTTTCTCCAAATTATGCAGACTTATTTTGGCACTCTTCAGACACCAGTGACTACAGGTCTTTCACAAGATTTGGGTTAGAAGAAGAGTGAAAGAGTAGACCAAGTGTCATTACTTGTTAGTTTTTTTTTTTTTTTAGCAGTTCCTCCAAAAGAATCATTAGAATCACTATTGTGGCTCACACTTACATCTATCATCGAAAGCTTCCAAACTTCCAAATATTTCTTTGGCTCTGAGATTGAAAAAAATTAAGAATGTCTGTGAAATATACTTTGCCTAATACATTGGTATTTGTAAAATCACAGAATGGTGTTATGTCTGAATTTGACTAGTTTTACTGTGTTAATAACCACTTATCTGGATGTCTAAAAAGTGTCTAGTTCCCAGATGCTAACCTGGAAATATGTAGCATATATCAGAATAAAGATTCTAAACACTTTGGAAGTCTAATACCCTTTAAGAGTCTAAGAGATGTTTTAGATTGTCTCTTAAATATATATATGTGTGTGTGTGTGTATATATATATACAAACAAATGTGCTTAAATTTTCATAAAATTTCCATGGATCTCTCCCCAGCAGGACAGTTGACCCCAAAATAAAAAACTCAATTTTAGAAGAAGTTGAATCTTTAATTGCTAGCTTTCTTCACACTTCAAATGCCACTTGAACTAGGATTCTAAATCTTGAGGAAAACAAGTACCTCATGATAATATATTTTCCATTTAACACATGAAAGCAATAATTAGCATGAAGTTGAATAAAATGAAGAAGAAAATAGCAAAAATGAAAACTATGTAATTAAGTAGGTTTTATGGCCTCTTCTCTTACCGTGGAAGACTTACATCTGGATTTGATGCCTGGCCACATTCACCCTAGGACAGCTGACTGGCAGAATAAAAATGACATCTTTTTCAAGTACATATTTAGTATAAATAGAAGGCAAAACTGTATAATTATAGAATATTCTTACGTTTTGCTGAAAATGGCTAGAATCTCATTTCTTCATTCTCTTAAAATGAACTTATCAAGCTCTTAAAGCTTATCAAGCACTTAACACTGTAGGGAGACATCAATAAAAATAATACATGCTCATTTTACTCATGAAATTTTAATCCATTTGAGCAGCTCACAATTTTTTTGGCAATTAAAAATGGAAAGAATATCAAATTTACCTTCACCACTCTCCCCTCATTAAGGTTGTTTTTTTCTAATAGACTCATAATATATACCACAGTAAACCTCTAGTCTATTTAGTAAATCTACAAATCATGGGATGGCCTATAATCTGGAGAACTGTATTAGGAATGTGGTATATTATTGTTTCTAACCTATGTTATGAGGGCAAAGAGATTGAGAAGATCTTTTATGAGCAAGTAAATCTACATTCATCTTAATATAAAGTTAATGTCATTATTTGAAAAAGATTAAGTAACATCTGGATCTTCATATCTAATGATCTGAATTTGTTTAACAGATTTGAGTTTCATTTAGATTCTTTCTCTCTTGAAAAGGATAAAGCTGTTAAATGAGGTTCACAATTATCTTTAGAGATCTTGGGTAAACCTTTGCACCTTGAAAGGAAATTTGATGACCTCTCAACTGAAGAGTGGTGAAGAGGGAATGATAGAGTAGGTGTTGAAAATAATTTTTCTGAGAAGAGCACCAAAGGGCACAAATATCCTTCAGTATATTTAGTGCTTCAGTCCTGGTAAACACCAGAAATTATGGAGAGGAACATAGCAAATCTGTTTGGATGACAGTAAGGTTCACAATTATCTTTAGAGATCTTGGGTAAACCTTTGCACCTTGAAAGGAAATTTGATGACCTCTCAACTGAAGAGTGGTGAAGAGGGAATGATAGAGTAGGTGTTGAAAATAATTTTTCTGAGAAGAGCACCAAAGGGCACAAATATCCTTCAGTATATTTAGTGCTTCAGTCCTGGTAAACACCAGAAATTATGGAGAGGAACATAGCAAATCTGTTTGGATGACAGTGATGGCTGAACCAGAGATATGTTTTTTTTATTTGACCACCCCCACAGTATGACTCAAGATGTTGAGAGTCTTTTGCAGAAAACTCCTGTCTACTTATTAATGTTCAATTTTTTTGGACAGTTTAATATATATATTTTAAATAGGTAAATTTATATAACAGCAGAGGCTAAAATCATTTCAGATCATTGCCATATGAGTACTTTGGAAATTGCTTTGAGTGAATATACATATTCTAAACGGTCAGTCTAGTTTATATCTTAGAGCAGAGAAAATACATTAAAGCAAAGTTGTAGTCAAATGACATCATTCCTTCCAGAATGTATTTGTATAATACATTGAAATAGGTCAGCCATATAATGACTACAGAAACAGGAAGCTATGTAATGTACTTCAGTTTTCTTAAATATGAACCTTGATAGATTTTCTGTCCACTCAGATACATTTTTTGCTATTGTCTTCTCCAGGATGTTGCCCAAGAAGACTGCCTACTTTAGGAGCCCCCTTTATAAACTGCAGAGGCTACAGTGTCCTTGTAGTGGGAGGGAGGGGGAGAAGGATGTATTTTCAATGTTAAACCTTTACTCAGATGAAATTTTGGAAATGCTTTATACAGATGAAGTACGTCTAGTGCTTGGCAACACATCTAGTTTTTCCTGTGTTCTGCGTTGACATCCATTTGCATTAAAAACACAGCCAAAATATCTGAAACAAATGTCATCAACTGTTATGAAATTTATTAAATTCATCAGCACACAGGAGGCTTAGAACACTGCCTTTTTAAGTGGTGTTGTCAAAAACTGATATAGCCTATGAAACTTACCTGCTACCAAGAAGTTCACTCTCATTCTCAAGGACAAGTCTTAAAGGACAATATTGAACTTAGAACAGAAATTTGTTTTGAAGGTCTCTACGAAGACTATTTGAATAAGATGTATCTTTGATTAACACATGTCAACCACCATAATGAGTACTATTGAAAAACTAAAAATGTCTTTGACCAAGCTACAAGGATAAAAGGATTCAAGGCACATTCTTGAGAGGTTCTGAGGCTGGAGCTTGGGTGAGAATCCACAGTTATAAAGCCTCTCAATTTTCCAACAGATAAGAATCTTCAGTCACCAAAAGAAAAAAAAAAGAAAGAAAGAAAGAAAAACCCACATCACTTTAATCTTCCTTTAAGAAAATAAAATATACATTTTAATTCAAATCTATATTAGTTTTTTCAGGCCACCATAACAGACCACCACAAACCAGGTAGCCTAAACAAGAGAAATTGTTTTCTCACAGTTCTTGAGGCTGGAATTTCAGGATCAAGGTGTTGCAGGGTTGGTTTTTGGTGAGAACTCTCTTCCTGGTTTGTAGATGACCTCCGTCTCACTGTGTCCTCGAAAGAACTTTCCTCTGTGCATACACACTGCTGCTGCTGCTGCTAAGTCGCTTCAGTCATGCCCGACTCTGTGTGACCCCATAGACGGCAGCCCACCAGGCTCCCCCATCCCTGGGATTCTCCAGGCAAGAACACTGGAGTGGGTTGCCATTTCCTTCTCCAATGCATGAAAGAGAAAAGTGAAAGTGAAGTCGCTCAGTCTGTCCGACTGTTAGCGACCCCATGGACTGCAGCCCACCAGGCTACTCCGTCCACTGGATTTTCCAGGCAAGAGTACTGGGGTGGGGTGCCATTGCCTTCCTACTAGCTATCCAAATAAAATGGCGCCGTCTCACCTTCAGATCCTCCTTAGCTTTAGAAAGATAGAAAGTGAAGTCTCTCAGTCGTGTCCAACCCTTCGCGACCCCATGAACTGCAGCCCACCAGGCTCCTCCGCCCATGCACACTACTGACATCTTTTTCTCTTCTTAAAATACACCAGTTATATAGGATTAGGATCTCGTACTATGCTTGAGTCAGCCTCCCTAAAGACTTTCTCTAAATACAGTCATCTTCATTTGTATCATTTTTTTTCTTTTTAGATCCCACATATAGGCAATATCATAGAGTCTTTCTCTGACTTACTACACTTAGGATAATAATCTCCAGGTCCATCCATGTTGCTGCAAGTGGCATTATTTCATTCTTTTTTTTTTTAATTGAGGTATAGTTGCTTTACAATGTTGTGTCCGTTTCTGCTATACAACAAAGTGAATCAGCTATGAAAGTGAAAGTATTAGTCACTCCATTGTGTCCAGCTCTTCTAACCCCATGGCTCTTCTGTCCATGGAATTCTCCAGGCAAAACTACTAGAGTGGGTTGCCATCCCCTTCTTCAGGGGATCTTCCTGACCCAGGGATTGAACTCAGGTCTCCTGCATTGCAGAAAGACTCTTTACTCTCTGAGCCATCACATATATCTTCTTCTTCCTGGACCTCTTCCCACCCCTTCTCCATGGGGAGACCCTCTAGGCCCCCACAGGGCACTGAGTGGAGCTCCCTGCACTGTACTGCAGGTTCCCACTAGCTATCTATTTTACACATGATAGTGTATACATGTCCATACTAATCTCCCAATTCATGCTACCTTCCCTTGCTTTGCCACCATGTCCACATGGACGTTCTCTACCTCTGTGCCTCAATTCCTGCCATGCAGATAGATTCGTCTTTACCATTTTTCTAGATTCCACTAATATGTGCTAATATATGATATATTCCATTGTATATATGTAACACATTTTATTTATCCATTCATCTGTAGATGGATATTTAAGTTGCTTCCATATTGTGGTTATTGTAAATAGTGCTGCAATGAACCTTGGGGTGCATGTATCCTTTTGAACAACATTTTTCTCTGGATACATGCCCAGAAGTGGGGTTGCTGGATCATATGGCAGTTCTATTTTTAGTTTTTCAAGAAACCTCCATACTGTTCTCCATAGTGCCTGTTACCAATTTATGTTCCCACCAACAGTGTAGGAGGGTTCCCTTTTCTCCACACCCTCTCCAGCATTTACTGTTTACAGACTATTTGATGATGGCCATTCTGACCAACATAAGGTGATGTTTCATTGGAATTCTGATTTGAATAATTATGAATGTTGAGCATATTTTCATGTGCTTCTTGGTCATTTGTATGTCTTCTTTGGAGAAATGTCTATTTAAGTCTTCTGCCCAGTTTTTGATCAGGTTGTTTGTTTTGATGATATTGAGCTGCAAGAGCTATTTGTAAATTTTGGAGACTAATCCACTGTCGGTGGCATTATGTGCAAATATATTCTTCCAATCTGTGGGTTGTCTTTTTGCTTTATTATTTCCTTTGCTGTGCCAAAGATTTTGAGCTTAATTATGCCCTATTTGTTTATTATTTTAATTTCCATTACTCTGGGAGACAAGACAGATCAAAAAAGATATTGTTGTGATTTATGTCAGAGAGTGTTCTGCCTATGTTTCCCTCTAAGAGCTTTATGTTCATAATATCATCTTACATTTAGGTCTCACAGACTCAGAGAAGGAACTTATGATTACCAGAGGGAGAAAGTTGGGGGAAGCATATACTGGGAGTTTGAGATTGACATGTACACACTGTTATATTTAAAATATTAATAGATAACCAATGAGGACCTACTGTATAGCACAAGGAACTCTGTTCAATATTCTCTAATAATATAAATGGAAAAAGAATTTGAATGCGAACAGATATATATATTCAGTTCAGTTCAGTTTAGTCGCTCAGTTGTGTCCGACTCTTTGCAACCCCATGAATCGCAGCATGCCAGGCCTCCCTGTCCATCANTTGCCATGAAGTGATGGGACCAGATGCCATGATCTTAGTTTTCTGAATGTTGACCTTTAAGCCAACTTTTAATTTGTTTTCTCTTTTTGTTAATAGTTTTATGAAGCATCTCATCTTTTTTCTTTTTTTCTTTGTTTTCCCTCATGTTACTTTGGGAGTACTATTGTGCTCTTCCACTCCATTACTGATTCCTTTCCTTTCCTGTTATTCACAATCCAACGTGCTCAGATTTGCCTGTCAGCAGATGGAAAACAAAACTAGAAGGAAAGAAGGAAGGAGGATAGCAGTAATCTAGGTGAGCTGATAATTGCATTCTGAAGTCGGGTTATAGCAGGAAACATGAGGTGGTAGGATGTGTTCAGCAGTGATTCAGAAGCAAAGAGAGTTCATATGCTTAGGAGTTTCCTGGCACCTTAGTAGTTTAATACCCCTTTCTTGGGACCTGAAGTAAGGTCAGAAATTGAAGTTTAAAATAAGAGTGGTGCTCGGTTTAGTGAGTAAAAAAGTTTAATTTAAAAACTTGTTTGCAATCTTCCTGGTGATCTGATAGTTGAGAATCTACCTTGCAATGCAGGGGACGTGGGTTTGATCCCTGGTCAGGGAGCTAGGATCCCAGATGTTACTGGGTAACTGAACTTGCATGCCACAACTAAGGCCCAACACAGCCAAATAAATAAATAAATATTTTTAAAAATTGTTCAGAGTATAGAAGGCAGGCATAGGGATTGTTAACAACCTGTTTAACTTTTATTTATAATAAAAAATGTTCATATTATTCATGAACATTCATTGAGTATCTGTGCAGATCCTGGTACTGTAAATGCTTGGAGCAATAAAAAAAAATTTGAATCANCTAAGGCCCAACACAGCCAAATAAATAAATAAATATTTTTAAAAATTGTTCAGAGTATAGAAGGCAGGCATAGGGATTGTTAACAACCTGTTTAACTTTTATTTATAATAAAAAATGTTCATATTATTCATGAACATTCATTGAGTATCTGTGCAGATCCTGGTACTGTAAATGCTTGGAGCAATAAAAAAAAATTTGAATCAGTCTTCCTTCTTCAGAAACTCAGAGTAACAATAAAGTATTATATTTTAAAATGTTTTCTAAGTAAGAATACAAGTATTTTTAAGGAGGATATATTGCGTAAATCTCTTAAGTGTAACATGGAGCCCTTGGGTTGCTATTTGGGGTTATCTTACTCACTTGTTTTCAGTGAAGACATCTAAAAAATATATTTACCACCCAAGTAGGTGTATTTGTTAAGATCATGTTTCTGGCTTTGTACCTTACCAGGGCTTCTCCTGAGTGATCCAGATCTCACTCTTTCTTATAGGCCACTCCAGATGTGTCCTCTTCTATGCTGTGGATGCTTAACTTCCTATAGATCATTTTGTCTTAGAAAAATTTGTTTCTTTCTTTTGGCTTCATCATGTTCTCTCCCAACCCCTCAGATGTTTCTAACTTATCCCTTTTGCATGGCAGCCTCAATTACAAAATTTATCTCATAGTCCTCCTTGTGGTCATGTGTACAATCTCTAATAATTGTTAACTTTTAAAATATGAGATGCCCTTTTAACCTTTCTGGTGGCTCAGATGGTGAAGAGTCTGCCTGCATGCAGGAGACCTGGGTTTGATCCCTAGGTCAGAAAGGCCCCCTAGAGAAGGGAATGGCTACCCACACCAGTATTATTGCCTGGAGAATCCCGTTGACAGAGGAGCCTGGCGGGCTACAGTCCGTGGAGTCCCAAAGAGTCTGACAGGACTGAGCAGCACTTCACTTTAGTCTTTTATGGGGGCTTTCCAGGTGGTTCTGGTGGTAAAGAATCCACCTACAATGCAGCTAGTGGTAAAGAATCTGCCTGCAATGCAGGAGTTCAATCCCTGGGTGGAGAAGATCCCCTGGAGTAGAAAATGGCAACCTGCTCCAGTATTCTTGCCTGGAAAATTCTATAGACAGAGGGGCCTGATGGGCCACAGTTCGTTTTAGAAATCACCTTGTTCTAACTTGATCTAATATTATTATTGTGTTTGACAAATTATTATAATTAGTGCTGTAAAATTAAATGTACTTCTATAAGGTTCAAAACCAAGCAATTGTAACAATATATTGTTTAGGGATACATATATGTGGGATAAAATAAGAGAATGAGAAACATAAAATTCCTTCAGGGTTGAGGAAAGTGGGAACAAAGGATAGAAGAGGAGCATGTCAGTAAATGTGGGTTATTAGAGTGAGCCAGGGTTCTTTAACCTTTTATTATGGAAAATAGAATAGTATAATAAACTCCTATGTACTTACCAAGTTTCAAGAATTATCACCATTTTGCTGTTTTTAATATAGTCTCCTACCACTTCTTTTTCCTATCATATTTTAAAAGCAATCCCAGATATTCACAAATGCTTGTGTATACATCCTTAACTGATAAGGATATTTTCACTTTCACTTAAGGACCATGCTAACCATCACTTACCATAAAATTAATTATAAGACCTGGTCCATATTTATGTTTTCATGATGCTTTCAAAAATATCTTTTTTCAACTTTTCTCCCTAGGAATCCATATAAAATCCTTATATAGAATATTTATGTATTCATTTATTTTTTATTGAGGTATCATTAATTTACCAAGTTGTGTTAGTTCAAGCATATATCAAAGTGATTCAATTATACATATCTATCTATATTTTCAGATTATTTTCCATTATAAGTTATTATAAGATATTGAGCATGTTTCCCTTTGCTATAGAGTAGGTCCTTATTGTTTACCTATTTTATATTCCTATATTGCATTCTGATATTATGTTTCTTATGTCTCTTTTATTCTGTAAAATTCCCTGGCCTCTATTATGACATCAGTTTTCTAGAGAAACCAGGTTAATTGTCCTAGAGAATATACCCACATTCTGGATTTCAAATAACTTCTGTCTGGTATTATGTAACTTGTTTCTCTCTCCTCATGTTTCCTATAAGCTGGTAGTTATTTTTAAAGGCTTGATGAGAGTTAGATTCTTTGTAAGGTGTTTTTTTTTTAATTTTTTCAGGCAAGAATGCTTTGTAGATGGTGCCTTGTACTTTATTTTATATTACCTCATGAGGCATATAATATCTGCTTGGCCCACTTTTAAGGGTGCTAAAATTAATCAGTTGGTTTAATGTAACGTGTTTCTTGATACATTCATTTTACTTAATCTGCATTTCTTGATACATTCATTTTACTTAATCTGCATAGGGGAGCACCCCTTTAATAAGATTTCAGATTTGACAAATTAAAGAAGGGAGAAGAGGAGGGGTAGGAAATATAATTCAGAACTTTTGTCCCCTTATTGTAAAGTATATTGGCTGTATTAGAATTGAATACCAATTGCCTGTTGTAGACCAAATCTACAAAGATTTATGAAACAAATCTTTACTGGCTTAGCACAACTACTTCCTCTAGTCTCTTTCCTAAAGACAGCAATTTTGAGATCTCAGTCTCTCTTCATCTGTGTTTTTTACTATAGTCCTTATTGCCAGAGTAGTAAATTTAGGTAGTTAACTTAGGTGACTTGAAGTACAAAATAGATTGAGAAAGACAGAAGGTCTCAAGTGAAAGTCGCTCAGTCGTGTCTGACTCTGCAATCCCATGGACTATAGAGTCCATGGAATTCTCCAGGCCAGAATATTGGAGTGGGGCTGTTCCCAGGGGATCTTCCCAACCCAGGGATCAAACCCAGGTCTTCTGCATTGCAGGCGGATTCTTTACCAGCTNTCAAGTGAAAGTCGCTCAGTCGTGTCTGACTCTGCAATCCCATGGACTATAGAGTCCATGGAATTCTCCAGGCCAGAATATTGGAGTGGGGCTGTTCCCAGGGGATCTTCCCAACCCAGGGATCAAACCCAGGTCTTCTGCATTGCAGGCGGATTCTTTACCAGCTGAGGTACCAGCGAAGTGGAGATCTCAGTCTCTTTCAACTGAATTTCCATGAAAATTTTTAATAATAATAAACTTTTTAAACAGGGTTCAACTGCACCAGTAACTGTTTTCAAAGGTTCAAAGAAACCTTACTTAAAAGAATGCATTTTGATTATTAACCATGATACTGGGGAATGTCGTCTAGAAAAACTCAGCAGCAACATCACTGTAAAAAAAACAAGGTATGTGGTTAATGAAAGAAATATTTTATCAACACATAAATTGCTAAGAAAATGTCAATGATAAAAGTTATTGGATTAAGTCACGTTATTATATAAGGATTTTTCTATGTGGTGCAAGGTGTTTTGATTTTTTTGCAAGTTTAAATTTGATGAAGATCCTTTTGCCAGAAGCTTTTACCATTTCTCCTTATGATATATAAAAGCTTCTTTTGTTTCTAAATTTTTTGCCAGAAGCTTTTACCATTTCTCCTTATGATATATAAAAGCTTCTTTTGTTTCTAAATTTTTTTATATGTAGTTATATCTTTATTCTGTTGTAGATATGTTTGTAGAACTGGACTGAAAGGAGTCATTATGCACTCTCCAAATAATATCATTATTCTTGGTTTTATCAAGCACCTAGAAAATGTGAAGCAAGAAAAGGGAGAATTTCCAATACAAATGGTGACCTCAAAACTTCTACATTTTAATTGGGTTAACATATAATTGCACTAAAAAAGTCAGTAAGAGAGTATAGCCATCTCAGATTTTGGGGAAGGGGGATAGGAAGTAGATTAATTAACATGTAGCTGGGCTGTGCTCTAAAAGCCATAAAAATATTAATAGTATAAACAAAACTTGTTCTAGGAATTAAAAGAAGGGAGAAGTTATGGTTCACCAGAGCATTAAGGGAGCTCTTATTGATGTACCTTAAAAGGAGGATAAGATTTAGAACTGTTTTCCCCAAACATACTTGGTGATAAGAATTACCTTTGTGTGTTTAAACATATGAATTCCCAAACTCAACTGATCAGGGAAGGAGCCTAGGAAGCTTTTTTTTTTTTTTTAATTATCCTCTCCTCTCAGATGATTTTTATTGGTAAAAAGTTTAGAAGATACTGATTTAATTATCAGAGAGAACATGAGGACATAAACAAGGTAGGAATTTATCTGACTTATTTGGAACCTATGAATAAGACTTGCTTGAATAGAGGAGAAATTTGTTTCTTTGTTTGTGTACCAATATTAGAAATGGAGAATGAGGCTGGAAGAAGCTAGAATTAGGTGAGCTAATGCTTTCAATATTAACCATGAAATTAGTACAGTGTCTTATTGGCGGTGGTTATATACTGTATTAAAGTTTTTTTAACCAGGGATCGACATGCTTACATTCTTGTTTTGAAATGTAATATCCCAAGTAAGTCAATTTAAATGAAACCATGTGGGAAACAGAAAAATGCATAAACCATGACTCTTGAGAGTAGGAATGAAAATTAAAGCGAAGTTCCAAATAGTTTGTGAAGGAAGAACTAGCAGGATTTGGTGACTGGAAATGGGAGCAGCAAAGTTAAGCATAACTGTGTTATTTATATATACTCTTTTCTTAAAAGTATTGAAAGGAGAGTATACGAATCTTCTTTAGTAACATGTCTTAATGTTTTAGGAGAAGGCAATGACACCCCACTCCGGTACTCTTGCCTGGAAAATCCCATGGACAGAGGAGCCTAGAAGGCTGCAGTCCATGGGGTCACTGAGGGTCAGACATGACTGAACAACTTTGCTTTCACTTTTCACTTTCATGCATTGGAGAAGGAAATGGCAACCCACTCCAGTGTTCTTGCCTGGAGAATCCCAGGGACGGGGGAACCTGGTGGGCTGCCGTCTGTGGGGTCGCACAGAGTCGGACACAACTGAAGCGACTTAGCAACTTAATATTTTAAATGAAAAATGTGGGAATGGTTTAATTTTAACAAGATGAAAGTTTTAGATTTTAGGGAATATATTGTACCTCTTGTATACTTAGGTATAATTTCATTTTATTTCAGTCATTTGTGTATGTCTTATCTGTTCGATTTGGAGCAGTGGTTTTGTTTTTACTCACATTTATATCCTTCAATGAACCTGTGTGTATGCCATGTATATAGCAGGGCTCAATAAACATTTGTTATATAATGAATTAAATTAATGCTTTAATCTTTGAATGTCAATTTAAAGATCTCTAGAATAAAGAACAAGCTGTCGGTTTTAGCAGTTTTGTAAGTTGAAATTGTTGTTATATTGCAATCATCGTATTGGTTTTGACCTTTTGCTATTCTTAATTGCAGGTTTGAAGGAAGCAGTAAAATTCAGTATCGAATAGAACAGCAGCAGCAACAAATGCGAAATTCAGCTAGGACTCCCAATCTTATAAAACATTCTCCATCCGAAGACAAGATGTCCCCAGCATCTCTGATGGATGATATTGAAAGAGGTAAAGTCTATGCATATGTAATGTCCCTTTACAAGAAATTATTAATAAATGCTAAGTGAAATCTTTCATTTTAATTGACAAGCAAACTAACCATAAAATTCTAAAAGCATGTTTTTAATTATGGGTTTTTCTAGGGGAAGAACATAGTTTAGTGATTTTATGTACATGAGCCTATATATAATAGAATTTACATTTTTTATTATTCAGAGGAACAAGTGTTTATTATTTATTATTCAGGGGAACAAGTTTAAATACGTGTAATTGGAGTTTTCTTCTCTTTGACAGTTATGATGATTCAAATTCAGGTCTTCACAGCATCTTCCTGTTGAAGTTTTTTATGTATAGCCAGACTATAGATGTCTAAGATGTCGACAAACCAATAGTGAAGTGAGGAGATATAGGAAGCCAAAGCAGCAGGCAAGTTCTTCTGAATTGCTGCTCACTTCTCAGCAGGAAGGTGTTTCTAGGAAAGCACAGTCCCTTTGAAAGTAAGGAAACTTATATATCTATTTCTTTTCTAGCTGCAGTTTGGGTGTCTGTGTTATTGTAATTAAATGTGGTAGGAGCAAGATCCTGATCACCGAAGTTTATTTGCTTCTACACTTAGCCTTCATAACTTATATATCATGTTCTGTTTTCCTCTTGCCCCCTTCTAAGCCCAGTATAGTATTAGATCCCTAATATATTAGTGTTCACTTTACAAACAATAAGGAAAATATAATCTCAGAACTCTTGTTGCTATAATGGTTAGCATACATGTAGCCTTTCCAGGTGGCCTAGGTTTCCTCACAACCTAGTGACTAGGTTCCAAGAATAAGTGTCGAGAGACAGAGAGTGAAAGGAGAAAGGACAGCGTGGAGGTGAAATCTTTATCTTTTTAATTACACAGGCTCAGAAGCCATGTAGTATCACTTGTGTATGTGTTTGTACATGTTTTAACAGCTTTATTGAGGTATATCTGACACAAAATCTTCAGGTATTTAAACTACAGTCTGTTAGGTTTTGATATTTGTACATCCTGAAGTTACAACCAGGATAATGAACTTATTTATCACTCTAAAAAGTTTCTGCCTGGTCATTTGTAATACCACTCTGCCAGTCCTCCCCACCCCATCTGTTCCTAGGTAAGTACTGATCTGCTTTATGTCACTATCATTAGTTTGTTTATTTTAGACATTTATATCAGTGGAATCATATAGTATGTCCTCTTTTTTTATTTCTAGATTTTTGCACTAAGCATAATTATTTTGATAATCATCCATTATTGAAGCATGTATCAATAGTTCAATCCTTTTTTACTGCTGAGTAGGGGTCTTCTTTATGGACAGACAACAATTTGCTTATCTGCTCAACTTGAAGATGGACGTTCGAGTAGTTTCCAGTTTTTGGTTTTTACAAATAAAACTGTTATGAACATCACATATTAATCTTTGAAAAGCCAAATGTTTAATCCTGACTAAATATGTAGAAGTGAAATATGCACTGGAAATAATGAATAGATTCAAGGGATTCAATCTAGTTAACTGTGCCTGAAGAACTATGGACAGAGGTCTGTAATATTGTACAGGAGGCAGCAAACAAAACCATTCTAAAGAAAAAGAAAAGCAAGAAGTCAAAGTGGTTATCTGAGGATATCTTTACAAATAGCTGAAGAAAGAAGAGAAGCAAAAAGCAAGGGAGAAAGGAAAAGGTACATCCCACTAAACACAGAGTTCCAAAGAATAGCATGGAGAGACAAGAAGGCCTTATGGGCACAATAAGGACAGAAATGGTAGAAAGCTAGTAGACACTGAAGAGATCAAGTAGAGATGGAAAGAATACATGAAGAACTGTACAAAAAATATCTTAAAGAACCGGATTACTACGACGGTGTGGTCAGTCACCCAGAGCCAGACATTCTAGAGTGCAAAGTCAAGTGAACCTTAGGAAGGATTACTGTTAATAAAGCTAGTGGGTGTGATGGAATTCCAGTAGAGCTATTTAAAACCCTAAAGGATGATGCCATCAGGGTGTTGCATCCAATATGTCAGTAAATCTGGAAGACCACACAGTGGCCACAGGACTGGAAAAGGTCAGTCTCCATTCCAATTCCCAAGAAGGGTAGTACTAAAGAATGCGCTAACCAGTGGATAGTTGCACTCATCTCCCATGCTAGTAAAGTCATGCTTAAAGTCTTGCATGCTATGCTTCAGAATTACATGAACCAAGAACTTCCAGATGTCCAAGTTGGGTTTAGAAAAGGCAGAGGAACCAGAGATCAAATTGCCAACATTTGCTGTGTCGTAGAGAAAGCAAGAGGATTCCAGAAAAACATCTATCTCTGTTACATGGACTACGCTAAAGCCTTTGACTATGTGGATCATTAAAAACTATGGAAAGCTCTTAAAGAGATGGGAAATACCAGACAATCTTACCTGTCTCCTAAGAAACCTGTATGTGGGTCAAGAAGCAACAGTTAGAACCCTGTATGGAACAACTGGGCTTCCCTCGTGGCTCAGACAGTAAAGTGTCTGTCTACAATGCATGAGACCCGGGTTCAATCCCTGGGTTGGGAAGATCCCCTGGAGAAGGAAATGGCAATCCACTCCAGTACTATTGCCTGGGAAATCCCATGGACAGAGGAGCCTGGTAGGCTATAGTCCACCGGGTCGCAAAGAGTCGGACGTGACTGAGTGACTTCACATGGGGCAACTGATTGGTTAAAGATTGAGAAAGGAGGACAACAGGGCTGTCTGCTGTCACCTGTTTGTTTAACCTATACATTGAGCACAACATCTGGGCTGGATGAGTTACAAGCTGGAATCGAGATAGGTGGGAGACACATTAACAACTTCAGATATGCAGATGATACCACTCTAATGGTAGAAAGCAAAGAGGAACTAAAGAGCCTCTTGATGAGGGTGAAGAAGGAGAGTGACAGAGCTGGCTTAAAACTAAATATTAAAAAAGAGATCGTGGCATCTGGCCCCATTACTTCATGGCAAATAGAAGTGGAAAAGGTGGATGTATCGTGACAGATTTCCTCTTTTTGGGCTCTAAAATCACTGCGGATGGTGACTGAAGCCATTAAATCAGAGGACAGTTTCTTCTTGGCTGGAAGGCTATGACAAACCTAGACAGTATATTGAAAAGCAGAGACGTTACTCTGCCAACGGAGGTCCGTATAGTCAAGACTATGATCTTCCCAATGGTCATGTACAGTTGTGAGATTTGAACTGTAAAGAAGGCCAAAGAATTGATGCCTTCGAACTATGGTGCTAGAGAAGACTCCTGAGAGACCCTTGGATTGCAAGGATATCAAAGCAGTCAATCTTGAGGGAAATCAGACCTGAATGCTCGTTGGAAGGACTAATGCTGAAGCTGAAACGCCCGTATTTTGGTCATCTGATATGAACAGCCAACTCATTGGAGAAGTCCCTGATACTGGGAAAAATTGAAGGGAATTTACTCTGCCAACGGAGGTCCGTATAGTCAAGACTATGATCTTCCCAATGGTCATGTACAGTTGTGAGATTTGAACTGTAAAGAAGGCCAAAGAATTGATGCCTTCGAACTATGGTGCTAGAGAAGACTCCTGAGAGACCCTTGGATTGCAAGGATATCAAAGCAGTCAATCTTGAGGGAAATCAGACCTGAATGCTCGTTGGAAGGACTAATGCTGAAGCTGAAACGCCCGTATTTTGGTCATCTGATATGAACAGCCAACTCATTGGAGAAGTCCCTGATACTGGGAAAAATTGAAGGGAAAGGGAAGGAGAAGAGGGCTTCAGAGGATTACGTAGCTGGTAAGCATCACCAATGCAATGGACATGAACTTGGGCAAACTTCAGGAGATGGTGAGGAACAGTGAGACCTGGCGTGATGCAGTTCATGGGGTTGCAAAGAGTCGGACATGACTGAGTGACTGAACTGAACTGAATCTATATCAATGCTTGGATTCATTTTAGTAAGATGTGTAGTGGTATCTCATTGGGTCTTTTTTTTTATTTATTTGATCGAAATATAGTTGATTTACAGTGTTGTGTTAGTTTCTGGTGTACAGCAAAGCAATTCAGTTACACATATATGTATGATATATAATAGTTTGCATTTGGTAATCCCAAACTCCCAATTCATCCCTCTCCCACACTCTACCTTGGCAACAAGTCTGTTCTCTATGAGTCTGTATCTGTTTTATAGGTAAGCTCATTTGTATCATATTTTATATTCCATGTGTAATGATATAATATGGTATTTGTCTTTTCCTTTCTAACTTAATTCACTAGGTCCATCCATATCACTGCAAGTGGCATTTTTTTCATTCTTTTTTTATAGATGAGCAGTATTCCATTATATATATACATATCTCTATATATAGATATATAATATACATATAGATATATACATATCATTATCTACATAATATATAATGTGTGTATGTACATGTATACATAATATATATAGACAATATTTTTCCTTTCTAACTTAATTCACTAGGTCCATCCATATCACTGCAAGTGGCATTTTTTTCATTCTTTTTTTATAGATGAGCAGTATTCCATTATATATATACATATCTCTATATATAGATATATAATATACATATAGATATATACATATCATTATCTACATAATATATAATGTGTGTATGTACATGTATACATAATATATATAGACAATATGCATGATGTATACATATATAGATATATTTTTGAGTCTAGTGGCTCAGTGGTAAAGAGTCCACTGTCAATGTAGAGATGTGGGTTTGATCCCTGGAATTCAGTGCAATACCAATAAAAATTTCAACAAGCTTTGTAAGAAATTGAGAAGCTAATTTTAAATTCTTGTGCAAAATGGAAGAGTCCTAGAATACCCAAAACAACTTTGTAAGAGAAGAACAAAGATGTAAGACTAAAACTTCCTGATTTCAAAATTATTATAAAGCTAACAAGACAATGCAGATGACACCACCTTTATGGCAGAAAGTGAAGAAGAACTAAAAATGAAAGTGAAAGTGGAGAGTGAAAAAGTTGGCTCAAAGCTCAACATTCAGTAAATGAAGATCATGGCATCTGGTCCCATCTTCATGGGAAATAGATGTGGAAACAGTGTCAGACTTTATTTTTCTGAACTCCAAAATCACTGCAGATGGTGATTACAGCCATGAAATTAAAAGACGCTTACTCCTTGGAAGAAAAGTTATGACCAACCTAGATAGCATATTCAAAAGCAGAGACATTACTTTGCCAACAAAGGTCTGTCTAGTCAAGGCTATGGTTTTTCCAGTGGTCATGTATGGATGTGAGAGTTGGACTGTGAAGAAAGCTGAGCACCGAAGAATTGATGCTTTTGAACTGTGGTGTTGGAGAAGACTCTTGAGAGTCCCTTGGACTACAGCGAGATCCAACCAGTCCATTCTAAAGATCCAGTCCTGAGATTTCTTTGGAAGGAATGATGCTAAAGCTGAAACTCCAATACTTTGGCCACCTCATGTGAAGAGTTGACTCATTGGAAAAGACTCTGATGCTGGGCCGGATTGTGGGCAGGAGGAGAAGGGGACAACAGAAGGTGAGATGGTTGGATGGCATCATCGACTTAATGGACATGGGTTTGGGTGAACTCTGGGAGTTGGTGATGGATAGGGAGGCCTGGCGTGCTGTGATTCATGGGGTCGCAAAGAATCAGACACGACTGAGCGACTGAACTGAACTGAACTGAACAAGACAATATGGTGTTGGCATAAATATAAACAAATAGATCTATGTGTTAGAATAAAAGTTCAGAAATAGACCCATGTATATATGGACAGTTTTTTTTTTTTTCCTCACAGTGTCTCTCTCCATTTATTTATATATTTAATTTCTCTTACAAATGTTTTATGGTTTTCAGCATACAGGTCCTTCAAATATTTTGTCAAAATTATCTATGTTGTTGTTGTGCACTCAGTCATGTCTGACTGCGACCCCATGTACTACGGCACTCCAGGCTTCCCTGTCTTTCACCATCTCCTGGAGCTTGCACAAACTCACGTCCATTGAGTTGGCAATGCCATCCAACCATCTCATCCTCTGTCGTCCCCTTCTCCTGCTTTCAATCTTTCCAGCATCAGGGTCTTTTCTAATGAGTTGGCTCTTCACATTAGGTGGCCAAAGTATTGGAGTTTCAGCTTTAGCACGTCTTTCCAATGAATATTCAGGATTGATTTCCTTTAGGATGGACTGGTTTCATCTCCTTGCAGTCCAAGAGACTCTCAAGAGTCTTATCCAACACCATGGTTCAAAAGCATCAATTCTTTAACACTCAGCCTTCTTTATGGTCCAACACTCAGATTCATACATGACTACTGGAAAAATCATACCTTTGACTAGATGGACCTTTGTTGGCAAAGTGATGTCTCTGCTTTTTAATATGCTGTCTAGGTTTTTCATAGCTTTTCTTCCATAATAATAATGATCTCATAGAACGAAGGGGCTAAAGGAGTTAAAGCATGTCAAGCATTTAAAAGAGTACCAGGAACATAGTAAGCATGGTCTCCCCATATGTGAGAATTAGTCATGGGGAAAGCAGAGGAGGTGAATGAAAGCTCCATGGTCTCTGGAGTTGTGAGTTGTGGCCCAGCCTTCTCATCTCAAGTGTGAACTTCTCTTGGATAACCTTGAGTTTATTTGTCATTTCATAACATACTCCATGGCATGTGACCTAATTCGTTGAGTCATTCATTCTAAATATAGTTCACTGAAGAGCAGCAGGGTGAGGAATAGATTGGGAAAGCAGACACACCAGGTTCCCTGCCCTCGTGGAGCTCCCATTTTGTGCCTAGGCTTTGTGTACAGGTGAGACTTCAGGGCGCTGTGCCATGTTCATTGTGTGGCTTGGTTTTCTCCTGTGCAGGACCGTGTGTGCTAGTGGCTGGCAGCGATCAGTGGCCTGGGCTTGAGTCTCTCTTCACCAGTCTCACAGTGGCCCAGTTTCTAATGCCAGGTCCCCCCGCCCAGTGCCATTCGCCCTTCAATCTAGACTTTGTCCTGTTTACTTCCTGTCTTGATGTCGCTCCTATTTCTTGATTTTTATGAGAGCTAGGTTCCTCTCTTCTTAATATACTTTGGGCACAACAGTGTTGCAAATCTGGTTCATTTCAAGCAGCTATTTAGGAATGATTTACTGTCTTACTAGTGCAGTTGGATCCATCATGTCCTTGATGGTTATTGTGGTTGGTTGCAAACCTGCTTGCTTCTTCAAAGAGCAGGATCCGAGGTCTCCAATTCCCGTGTTTTACTTTCCCCTCCTGCAAGTTTAAAAAGCAGAGAGCATGTGGGTGAATGGATTGCCATTACAATTGCTTCAGTGTTTTTGTTGTTATTCATTTTAAGGGTAAATGCTGTTCACTTGCAAGATGCTAACACGTCCCAAATTCAACAAGAAACCACCATTAACGAAACCTCGGAGATTTGCACAATGAGAAATAATCTGGGATAAATTTGTCCTTGGGTCCCTGGATGTTTATCATCACTGAAGCTGTTTATTGAACTCTACACAGCTGATATTGTGCTAAACAACTCATATACATTCTCTTACTTAATCCATTTCACACGAGAGACTTCAAAAGTAGGTGTTAACACCATTTTACAGACAAGCAAATAACTGTTAAGTAACTTTTTCATGGTCTCCCTGCTGGTGTGTACAGAATCTGGGAACCCTGTCTGTTTCTCTCCACCTCCAAAGCCCTGCATTTTCAGTTACTAAGAATCACTTCTTTCTCTTTTACCCGCAACTAGACTCTGGTGTCTAGTCTACATATTCCTAGGCCTCTTTCCCAGGAACTCCAAGTATTTAAAGGGAACTTGACTTGCTGAATGATCTACTTCTTCTTAAATACTTTTAATATCTTTTCCCAAGGCCCACTGCCTCCTGCCCACTCTCCCTACTGCAGCCCCCACAGGGCTTTCTATGCTTCTGACCTGAAGTGGCACCTGGCAAAATAATTTAGCTCTTGCAAGTATTGGAAGCTGACATATTAATGCAAAGCCTCCTGAAATATTACTCATTATTATGCATTTTGCCAGTGTTTGAGTGATTTGTGAACTCTTCATTGGAATAAAGTACTGTAAATGATTCATGAATGATCAAGTTTATGAAATTCTATAAAAATATTAGCAGGTGGTAATGATTCCCTCACACTGTGACTATAATCTGCTGGCTGCAAATTTGTCAATATAGAAGGACAGGAGTGGAGTGGGAGACAGTCTGTTAGGCAGGTGGGGGGTTGGGGTGGGGCTCAGCAGTGGCTGAAAGGGGAAATAGGAAGCAGGCCTGTGGTAGTGGACCAGTGTCTTGGTCAGGAGACCTTCACCTCCTCTGTTGTCCACTGTGGGAAATCCAGCAAGGGCTAGGGTGTCAGAGTTGAACGGGAGAAGAGGGGAGCATCTGGAGAGAGGGAAAGAGCCGATGTTTCCTGAGCACCTATTAAGTCCCCGAGAACTCTCTCGAGTTGTACACACAAACCTGAAACTGGTTTATTATCTTGTCCTTACTGATGTGTTAGCTGAGGGCCAAAGCGGTTCTCAAGATATATCGTTGTTTACTGTAGATGTTAACATTTATTGAATGCGCCAAGGCTCTGTGCTAAATATCTAAGTGATCTCATTTGATCTTTTTAAAGGTGAACTTAACACGGTTATCATTCTCAACTACAGAACTGGTAACAGGAACCATCTGTGTTCTTGGCCTCGGAGACTGAGTAGGATTTCATTGTGTCCTTCTGAAAATTGGTTCACATTTTCTGGGATATAACATACTCCCGTTTGAGCCAATGTCTTGGATAAGTTCTGACTTCGTAATTAGGAGTATTACCGTGAAACTGGAAAATACCAGACAGACAGAGGGCATTCTTGCTCCTGTGTGTCCCTTCATTTATGACTCCACCCTGATTCTAATCGACATGACAGTTTATCAGAAAATACGTGAAGGTGAAAAATGCTGCTGTTATGTGGAGATAGTGTATCACAACACAAGCGATGGTAGGACAATTGGGAGATGAAGATTGGCCCAGATTAGGGAGTCACTGGGGTGGTTAGCCTCCTTACAACAATGTCCATGCTGTGCATGGGTGATGTGCACTTTACCGTGGTAGACTTGCTGCCCTGGATGATATTTGTGCTTGAGTGCTCCCGCAACCCTCAACTGTGGGGACAAGCTGCTTCTTTCTTCATCCTCTAGTCTGGTCTTCCCCATGGCTGACTTTTTTAGGTAGGATTCTTGATAGTAGTCAACAAAATCCCCTCTGACTAATATACAAAGAAAGGGATTTATTTAACAGTATAGGTAGCTTGGGGCTTCCCAGGTGGCTCAGTGGTAATGAACCCGCCTGCCAAGCAGGAGATGCAGGTTCAGTCCCTGGGTGGGGAAGATCCCCTGGAGAAGGAAATGGCCACCCACTCCAGTGTTCTTGCCTAGGATACCCCATGTACAGAGGAGCCTAGCAGGCTTACCGTCCATGGGGGTCACAAAAGAGTCAGACATGACTTAGCGACTAAACAAGAACGGGTAACTTATAGAATTGCCCAAAAGACCCAACAACCTGGTTTACATGCAAAATACTGGAAACGGGTGCTGCAGGAAATACCCAGCCATTTGTGAGGCAGCTCTAGTGTAAGGTTCTCAGTCTTAGTACTGTGGGTATCTAGGGCTGGATGATGCTCTGTTATGGGGGCTGTGCATCACAGGGTGCTTAGAAACACACATGGCCTCTTACTAACAGATGACAACAGTATCCCCCCAGCCCAGTCTTGACAATCAAAAATGTCTCCAGATACTGCCAGTCATGCCACAGGGGCAAAATTGCCCCCAGCCAGTAACCACCGACTGTTCTCGAGGAGCCGTCGTTGCTGCCACCTCTTCCTATCGCCGTGCTCCTGTGATGCTCGAAACTGGGTGGTGGAGACTCTGCCTGGGCAGCCCTGAAACCCTGGATGACCCTGAGCCCATGCTTTCGGGAACCTCAGATCCCCAGAGCAGAGCCGCTGCCTATGTCTTTCATTCCCTCACTGAATCTCAGGCTAGGATGTGTGTAGAGACGAACCTCTGTCATCTGAAGCACTCCAGCTGAGCTAGCAAGGGGCCTGGGGTGGGAGCTGCCACCTATGGGGTCAGCCATGCCATCAGAACAGTTTATTGCAGGTGAGAGGCAGTCAGTGACAGTCACACCTGGTTGAGGGCCAGTGACCAGTATTTGCTTGGAGAGCTGGCTTCACACCTATGCTCTTAACTCGTCTCCATACTTCAGTCCTATTGATCAGTAAGACACATGGCCTGCAAAAGAGTCCTAGCTGGGAGGAGACAGAGACCTTGAGTTGAAAGCTCAGGCTTTGCAATCAGACCTACTGAGGTTATACTCTGCTATCAGAGGAACCATATGAAAGTGTCATTTTTATAGTTGAAAGAAGGGTGAATATCAGCCATTTCATGGTTTGTCCTGATACTGTATCACCTTTGGCAAGTTATTTTCTTTTCAACTTTAGACTGAGGATGAGATTGCAGGATCATCTCCCAGTGGTCTTGCAGGTGCTGAGCGGGGTGTGTACGCATAGCAGTCTGTACAGTCTCTTACTGAGTGTTCCGGAATTGGGAGCTGTCGTTTCACGTATCATTTCGTAGCTGGGGCTCCCTGCAGGGGAGATAGAGGTGAAAGCCGACATTCAGCGATTGAACAGCCAGCAAGCAGTACAATGGCTGGGCATCAGCAGCACCGCATGTTACTCCGGAGAAGGGAACCGTCCAAATGGATGGCAGACGTTGAGCGACTGCACATCCAGCGAGCAGTCCAATGGCTGGATGTAGGAGCACCGCGTGTTGCTCCAGAGAAGGGAACCGTCCAAATGGATGGCAGACATTGAGCGACTGCACATCCAGCGAGCAGTCCAATGGCTGGATGTAGGAGCACCGCGTGTTGCTCCAGAGAAGGGAACCGTCCAAATGGATGGCAGACGTTGAGCGACTGCACATCCAGCGAGCAGTCCAATGGCTGGATGTAGGAGCACCGCGTGTTGCTCCAGAGAAGGGAACCGTCCAAATGGATGGCAGACGTTGAGCGACTGCACATCCAGCGAGCAGTCCAATGGCTGGATGTAGGAGCACCGCGTGTTGCTCCAGAGAAGGGAACCGTCCAAATGGATGGCAGACGTTGAGCGACTGCACATCCAGCGAGCAGTCCAATGGCTGGATGTAGGAGCACCGCGTGTTGCTCCAGAGAAGGGAACCGTCCAAATGGATGGCAGACGTTGAGCGACTGCACATCCAGCGAGCAGTCCAATGGCTGGATGTAGGAGCACCGCGTGTTGCTCCAGAGAAGGGAACCGTCCAAATGGATGGCAGACGTTGAGCGACTGCACATCCAGCGAGCAGTCCAATGGCTGGATGTAGGAGCACCGCGTGTTGCTCCAGAGAAGGGAACCGTCCAAATGGATGGCAGACGTTGAGCGACTGCACATCCAGCGAGCAGTCCAATGGCTGGATGTAGGAGCACCGCGTGTTGCTCCAGAGAAGGGAACCGTCCAAATGGATGGCAGACGTTGAGCGACTGCACATCCAGCGAGCAGTCCAATGGCTGGATGTAGGAGCACCGCGTGTTGCTCCAGAGAAGGGAACCGTCCAAATGGATGGCAGACGTTGAGCGACTGCACATCCAGCGAGCAGTCCAATGGCTGGATGTAGGAGCACCGCGTGTTGCTCCAGAGAAGGGAACCGTCCAAATGGATGGCAGACGTTGAGCGACTGCACATCCAGCGAGCAGTCCAATGGCTGGATGTAGGAGCACCGCGTGTTGCTCCAGAGAAGGGAACCGTCCAAATGGATGGCAGACGTTGAGCGACTGCACATCCAGCGAGCAGTCCAATGGCTGGATGTAGGAGCACCGCATGTTGCTCTGGAGAAGGGAACCATCCAAATGGATGGTTTTCAAAGCATGGCTCCCGGACCAGGAGCATCACCTGGGAACCTGATAGAAGTACAAATTCTCAGGCTCCTGCTCAGACCTGACAAGTCCTGCGGGTGCCTCTGATGCTGGCAGGTGTCTGAGAAGCCCAGGTCTAAATATGCCAAGTATTAACCTCAGGGAAGATGGCTTGTTAATTTGCTTCAGTGAAGGTGGCCTTTGAGCCAATCCCATCGCATTGCTGGGGTCATGGGTTTGTGCCTGAAAGGTGCTTATTTCTCCACGTGCCCTAGTATGCCATGTGAATGCCCTCTTAATCCAGCCCACACTCTTCAAAATTGCCTTTGTTTTTACTTCCTTAATGGCTTTTGCGAGTGGACAAATTTGTCCCAGGCTTCTTTGCTCTCTCTTCTCTCAACTTTGGATGGCTTTTAAACATAATACCATGTTACTGAGCCTTTGCTTATTTCTCTGAAACCAGCCTTTTAGGCCACAGATGAAAGTGTCTTTAGAAGATTTTAGCCAGTACAGGCAAAGATAATCCCTGACGGGATGAAGCTGGCCCTGGGCTCAGCAGAACCAGCTTCTCTGCCACACTAGATCTGTAATCTTGAGTAAGTTTTTTTGTGGTTCTCAGACTTTGCTCCACTTAAAAAATATCACCTGGAGAGCTTTTAAAATATCCTAGGGACGGAAAAGCCGGGTGGGCTGCCGTCTGGGGGGTTGCACAGAGTCGGACACGACTGAAGGGACTTAGCAGCAGCAGCAGCCCAAGGTGCACTACAAACCAATTAGAATGCGCTGGAGTGGGACCAGACATCAGTCTGTTTATCAAACTCTCCAGGTGTTTCCTCTGTGAAGCCAAGTTTGAGAACCGTGGAGTTGAAACAACTCATTGATGCCCCAGTCTATTCATCACTACGGTTGGGGTTAACGACACAGTAGACGAGATTCAAAAATCTGATCTCCCTCAACCAACTGCTTCCCTCTGAATGAATATCTGAAATGAATGCCTTTCTTATGTCTCTTTTGACACAAGTACTTAAAAAATTAAAATGTAGAGAAACACAGTTTGATAAGTAAATAAACGGATGGTCTTCCGATCCCTTTAGAAAAACGCAATTCGGGATTTGCTTTCAGCGTCTCCCCATGCCAGTACCTCCGAGCATCTCCGTTCGACTCTTTTCCAATTGGTTCTTCACGTTTCCAAGCACCTCATTTTGCAACCTGGCCTTATCTGCCAGGCGCACCTGGTGAAACTGAGGCATGAAGAGGTTACCCGACATCCCACAGCAGCCACGTACGTGGATTAGACCACCGAGTCGCTCCTGACTGATTACTTATTTGGTCCACTAAGCAAAGCCGCTTCCTCACTCGAGGCTACGGAAACGTATTTTCTAAACTTCATTAGCACAAACTCCTCAGAAGTTCAGCTTCAATCTTGGCAAGTGAGAGAACCCCACATTCCTTCCTCAACTTTCTCATCCCCCGGCACCTGGCCCACACAGCATGGACCCACCAGATGTTTATAGGATGAATAAATGTCTAAGGATCAACTTTTATTTTTCTCTTTCTTGTTTATGTGTTTGTTTTAGTTACGTACCTACAACCACATCTATTTCCTTATAAAAGTTTTTCAAATGAGTTGGGGGCTTCCCCCCCCAACCCCGACCAAGATGCTGAAGAACCACAAAATATCAGGACTGCAAGATCTTTTAGACCCATTTTATCTAACCTGTTAAATTTACAAGAGCAAGCTCAATAATTAACCAATGGTTTTGACGCTCAGTACTAAAAGAAAAAAAGAAGGTGCTGCCGCTGTTATCCCTCCAAAGCAGGCATTGTGGCTGCCCTCAACCCCTGGGACTAGATTTTGCAAACACAGATAAGACACCCATTCTAGCTTCTACTACCCAATCTTCATCTATTTTCAACATCAATAAGCATACTGGGTTTTTTCCCCCCATTTTGTAAAAATGAGCAGGGCGGTGGGGGAGAAGGAAGGAGGTGTTTGTCATGGGCGGGGGCTCAGAGGAGGAAGGAGCAAAGGAGATGATGAAAACAGGCCGGCCTCCTCTTCTGGCCCCTTAAAGTGGGCTTGACACTTTGGGGTTAAAGGGCTGAAAATGATGGAAATTATTTTTTTATGAGATACTGTGCAAAGTTGAAGGTGAAGGCCGGAAGCTAATTAAATCAATGACAAAAGACTGGGTAAGATTCCAGGTTCAAGCACTACAGCTATGAGGCCAATTGACAAAGGACGACAGGATTCTAAAGCAAGCCATCCCTCAGGGTCATCCCAGGGCACCAGCCCTGAGCTGATGGGATGGGGAGGGAGGTGGGAGGGGGGTTCAGGATGGGGAACAGATGTACACCCATGGCTGATTCATGTCAATGTATGGCAAAACCACTGCTGCTGCTAAGTTGCTTCAGTCGTGTCCGACTCTGCGCGACCCCATAGACGGCAGCCCACCAGGCTTCACCGTCCCTGGGATTCTCCAGGCAAGAACACTGGAGTGGGTTGCCATTTCCTTCTCTAATGCATGAAAGTGAAAAGTGAAAGTGAAATCGCTCAGTCGTGTCCGACTGTAATATTGTAATTAGTCTCCAATCAAATAAAAAAATAAAGCAAGCCATCTCCTGCCCGGAGACTCCCACAGCAGCTTGGCATGGAAGGGCTGGTGATTAGGGGGTGGATCACCATGATGAGGCTCCCATGGCGGCCCAGATGAGGGAAGAAAAAGCTAACACTGACCAGGAGGCACTTACAAAGTCAGCTTTGGTTTTCCCGGGAAATCCCTGGAGTGCTGTTGTAGTGGGGCTCAGTCCCTCTTAAGGAGGTGAGGACCCAGAATCCTGTGACAGGGAATAAATGCACAGGCAACCCATGTCCTCACTGGGGCTGGGGAGCTGCCACCCTCCAGGTCGTCTACCTCCATTCTGGCCAGCCCCCCAGCTTAAAGTCTAATTGAAATAGACCGCAGGAATTAGAGATCTGAAATGGAGTGAATCTCTGAGCAAAGTCCCAGGAGGGAAAGGAGAACATGAAGAAGGCTGATCTTCCGCCAGCTGTGCTTTCTCTCCCAGCAAGAGCAGTACAGGAAAATGGACAGCATTTATGGAGAGGCGACCTGGACTGCCAAAAGGATGTGCACACACCAAGGCCAGCTCGCATCCCGCAGCCCCATCAAGCATGATTCAGACCAAATACAATATTGATTTAACCGGCAGACATCCATGCTTAACTCACGCCAGCTGTTGTCTCAGGGTCCTGGGGAAAGAGCAGCAAATTACCACCAAGTTTCTGTCTCATGGTGGTTGCCATTTCCTTCTCTAATGCATGAAAGTGAAAAGTGAAAGTGAAATCGCTCAGTCGTGTCCGACTGTAATATTGTAATTAGTCTCCAATCAAATAAAAAAATAAAGCAAGCCATCTCCTGCCCGGAGACTCCCACAGCAGCTTGGCATGGAAGGGCTGGTGATTAGGGGGTGGATCACCATGATGAGGCTCCCATGGCGGCCCAGATGAGGGAAGAAAAAGCTAACACTGACCAGGAGGCACTTACAAAGTCAGCTTTGGTTTTCCCGGGAAATCCCTGGAGTGCTGTTGTAGTGGGGCTCAGTCCCTCTTAAGGAGGTGAGGACCCAGAATCCTGTGACAGGGAATAAATGCACAGGCAACCCATGTCCTCACTGGGGCTGGGGAGCTGCCACCCTCCAGGTCGTCTACCTCCATTCTGGCCAGCCCCCCAGCTTAAAGTCTAATTGAAATAGACCGCAGGAATTAGAGATCTGAAATGGAGTGAATCTCTGAGCAAAGTCCCAGGAGGGAAAGGAGAACATGAAGAAGGCTGATCTTCCGCCAGCTGTGCTTTCTCTCCCAGCAAGAGCAGTACAGGAAAATGGACAGCATTTATGGAGAGGCGACCTGGACTGCCAAAAGGATGTGCACACACCAAGGCCAGCTCGCATCCCGCAGCCCCATCAAGCATGATTCAGACCAAATACAATATTGATTTAACCGGCAGACATCCATGCTTAACTCACGCCAGCTGTTGTCTCAGGGTCCTGGGGAAAGAGCAGCAAATTACCACCAAGTTTCTGTCTCATGGAACTCTGTCAATACATAGACATGAGTGTGTATGTAACACAGCAGGTGATTATTCATGCTGGAAATAAAAATGGAGCAGATTAAAGATGCAGAGAGTGATGGAAGCAGCCACATGACCCAAGCAGGCCTCACCCAGAGTTGACATTTGGGGGAAGCCTGATGAAAGGTCTGAAGCAGAAATGCTTGTCCTTCCTTCTCAGTGTCCTTGGCATCAGGAGCTCTCATCCAGATGATTGTGCCATCCAGGGCACTCCTGGCAATGCCTGGAGACACTTTAGGTCATCCCAACTTGGTGCTACTGGCATCTAGTGGGTCAAGGTGAGAGATATTGCTCAACATCCTACAANTCCTTCTCAGTGTCCTTGGCATCAGGAGCTCTCATCCAGATGATTGTGCCATCCAGGGCACTCCTGGCAATGCCTGGAGACACTTTAGGTCATCCCAACTTGGTGCTACTGGCATCTAGTGGGTCAAGGTGAGAGATATTGCTCAACATCCTACAAGGCACAGGACAGACCCTACATGTCATGCTCTGGTGGTACCAGCATGGAGCTGGCCTTTTAGAGGGTCTGGTTTGTTCACTCAGATATTTGTCAGTTTTGAATAGGTCACAACAAGGTGGGATGCGTCCCTGTCCTTGAGAAGTTCTTGGTCTAGCTGGGGATGATTAGTAATAAGACATCTACACCACCATGGGACAGGGGCAGGCCAGGAACAACCTTCTATGGTACTGTGATCAAAGCAAGTGCTGAAGAATGAGGAGGAGTCAGCCAGGTGACAGGAGGAGTGCAGGGCAGGAGATTGTTTCAGGAAGGGGCACAAAAGAGCTTGAGACAGCTCTGGATACGAGGGAGAGTGAGACTCCTGGGGGAAACAGGAAGTGAACTTGACTAGCAAGGAGTGAGGAGAAGGCAATGGCACCCCAATCCAGTACTCTCGCCTGGAAAACCCCATGGATGGAGGAGCCTGGTAGGCTGCAGTCCATGGGGTTGCGAAGAGTGGACATGACTGAGTGACTTCACTTTCACTTTTCACTTTCATGCATTGGAGAAGGAAATGGCACCCCACTTTAGAGGGTCTGGTTTGTTCACTCAGATATTTGTCAGTTTTGAATAGGTCACAACAAGGTGGGATGCGTCCCTGTCCTTGAGAAGTTCTTGGTCTAGCTGGGGATGATTAGTAATAAGACATCTACACCACCATGGGACAGGGGCAGGCCAGGAACAACCTTCTATGGTACTGTGATCAAAGCAAGTGCTGAAGAATGAGGAGGAGTCAGCCAGGTGACAGGAGGAGTGCAGGGCAGGAGATTGTTTCAGGAAGGGGCACAAAAGAGCTTGAGACAGCTCTGGATACGAGGGAGAGTGAGACTCCTGGGGGAAACAGGAAGTGAACTTGACTAGCAAGGAGTGAGGAGAAGGCAATGGCACCCCAATCCAGTACTCTCGCCTGGAAAACCCCATGGATGGAGGAGCCTGGTAGGCTGCAGTCCATGGGGTTGCGAAGAGTGGACATGACTGAGTGACTTCACTTTCACTTTTCACTTTCATGCATTGGAGAAGGAAATGGCACCCCACTCCAGTGTTGCCTGGAGAATCCCAAGGACGGCGGAGCCTGGTGGGCTGCCGTCTATGGGGTCACACAGAGTCGGACACGACTGATGTGACTTAGCAGCAGCAGCAGCAAGGAGGGGAGGACCAAGTGCCAAGGAATGAGCTTAGATGGAATACCCCTTGGTGACAGGTAGATGTTACAGGATTTCAGGCTGAAGAGTGGCATAAGCAGATCTGGATTTTGCACAGACTGCTCTGTTTGCCAGCGGAGGACAATGAGAGGCAGGAAGTCCTGTCTCTGGTTCTCTGAAGTCAGAGTGACACATACCAGATTAATGGCACCCCCCTCCCACCCCACTGGAAGACCTGGGCTTTGAATCCACACTCATAGTAAAGGTATCAATATACCTTTGGGTGAAAAAAGTAGCAAGAATTGGGAGACCCAATCCCACTAGGCCTTGCAGATTAGGAGCTTGGATTTTATTCTAAGGACACCTAGGAGGACTTTAAGCAAGGGAGTTACACCCAATTTACATTCCAGGAAGATAAGATTTATTCAAGAAAATCAAATTGCCATGAAGTAGAAATTAATTTTAAAAGGCATTCATTTGTTGAGAACCCACTGTCTAGCAGGCAGTGGGGGAGAAAGATAAAAGATAAACTCTGCCTTCTGGACAGAGGAAGCCAGAAATCTCCCTTTATTCTAAATCTACACAGGGAGGGTGGAGAGTGCTTTATGTGTTTGACTGGTCCTTCCCATTTAGTTTGGCTCAATCTCCAGGCTAAGAGAACATTCCCTTTTAAAATTCCATGCTTTTAGTTCTTTCTTCTTTGTGAGTTTATCAGCAGGATATATCAAAATTATTTATTAAACATAGTTGGCTGGAGCTGTTAGCTGTTGATCTGTTTGATTGGCATCTGTTTTAAGATCTTTATTATGAAAAAGGCTTATCTTGTTGTTGCAGTAAGGCACTAGGTGCCCAAAGATCATTTCCATATTACTTTCTTTTCTTCTGAAGGTATAGATATTTGCATAATGGGCTCCTTTAAGCAAATTCTGTCTTTTTGGTTCCATGTTAGAAAGATGATATGCTTGGTAAAGGGACTTGATTGTGCTCTGTCACTTGTAGGCGCTCATTCCCTGCCTGCATCTGGGTCCAAACCAACCCTTGGTCCAGAAGTGGGGTAAAGTGCAAGACAGGTGAGAAGGCATCCTCATTAAATGATGGCTTAGACCATATGCTAGATTGAGGATGTCTGAGTATAAGAAGTCGGGAGGAGAACTCTGTGCTCTTTCAAAGTTGGTCATACCCTCCTGGCTTGGGGTACACATTGAGTTGGTGGCTAACACCTGGGGGGCCCCTCAGGCAAAGGTAGTAGACCCAAGGCTAAAGTCTTTATCAGCTGGTCCTAAAGGCTCAGAAGCCCAGAGAAGTGGCATTTTACAAGTGGGAGTGCATTGTCTGTTCTTTTTGAGCTTTTGATGCAGAACCTAATCATGACCCCACGTCACCTTAGTTCCTGTTTAGTGTTTCTTACTTTCTGTTGTGTGAAGCTCTGCTAATTACCAGATGTATTGAGTTTCTGCTGGTCACCATTAAAGATGTGCTGACCCCTGAACAGGAAAAGCCCTCATGGTCCTTGGAAGAGTCAGCTCCTGGAAGATGAAACACAGTCAGTCCCAAAGGGAGCTTATACGTTTCCCTTTTCAGAAGATTTCCAACCAGAGGTTGACCCTGTGGGGATGCTGCCAGGCCCAGAGGTGAGCTCCACTGGGATGGGCTCTCCAGAGGCATTTTCATGGAGATGCAGTGATCCCCACTATCAGATCAAGGATGGGGCTGCCTGAACATTTCTGCACTCTGCTTCTTGAGTAAATTCAGTAGTGGTTGGAAAAAGCTTTGCACAGATGTCCCATACAGAATAGAGCATATCCTTGCTTCCCTTTCCTAGCAAGTTTCCCTTCAGAGCATTATAGCACTTGGGGAGCTGGAGGCAGGCCCAAGCTGTCCTGCGCTTGGGCTACACCTGAGGCCAACCCCTACCCTTAATAGAATCACCACCACCACCATGATAATGATGAGAATATTGCTTTCTGGGACTTGCTCTGCCCTCATTAACCCTGGCATTGACTCATTGCAGTATGTAACCTTCCTTGGGTTCCTGTTTTCTGCCATAACATATGATCACAAGTTTGGTGGCTTAAAACAACACAAATCTGTTACTATAGTTCTCAAGGTCAGAAGTCAAATGGGAGACTCCCTGGGCTAATTAAAATCAAGATATCAGCAGGAAAGGCTGGCTCCTTCTGGAGGCAAGAGGGAGAATCACCTTCTTTGCCTTTTTCAACTTTGAGAGATCATGGCCTTGCTTAGCCTGTCGCCTCTTCCTCCATCCTCACAGCTGGCAAGGGTGAATTGAGTCCTGTGCATACTATTCTCTCTTTCCCACCCCTCTTCCAATTTGTAAGGACACTGTGACAACATTGAATCTATCTGGATGATCCAGGAAGATCTTATTTTAAATTCAGCTGATTGACAGTAGAGGCACAGAGCAGGTTAGTGATTGAGTCAATGTTATAGCTGGTAAGTGATAGATGATCTTACCTTGACCCCAGCTACAGTCACTCTGGGGCTTCCCAGGGGGCCCAGTGGGTAGAGAATACACCTTCAGCACAGGAGACATGGGTTTGATCCCTGGGTTGGGAAGATCCTCTGGAGGAGGGCATGGCAACCTATCTCCAGTATTCTTGCCTGGAGAATCCCATGGACAGAGGAGCCTGATGAGCTACAGTCCAAGAGTCGGACACAACTGAAGTGACTTAGCATGCACAGTCACTCTAGAATCTGGGGACAGAGGGTATAGCTAGCAGTGTGAACCAACCCCTCTTTGGTTGGCTGTAAAAAGTGTGACAACTAGAGGGAGCGGTAACTCAGTCAACCCTTGGTGACACCCCTGTGATTCCCTTTCTTAACGTTGGAAGCAGCTTGTCATTTCTCTGATATGTTTTCCTACCAGCACATATATGTCCGAGCCTATTTCTCACTTTGCTCGTTTCTCTGTGTCATCTTGGTGTTTCATGATGATCATTTTCCTCAGGAAAAGTGAGAATCAAGGAACGGTTAGACACTCGCTTCTTGTTAGTGTTTGGAGTAGTCTCGGGCTCAGAGCCACCTTGAATCTGTCACTGAGCTCGAGGTGCTGCTCTGATGCCTCTATCCATGGGCAAAGCAGGGGCACTGGGTGGAGTGTGGGTACCTCAGCCCACGGAGGCAGGTCCCAGCACACCTGGTCCCAACTCTAAGCTAGTTTTAGCCTCACAGGTGAGCACCCTAGTGCGGGACCCACTCAGCTCTCAGTCCAGGTTCCTGCCCCTGTGCAACTCACACAAAATAGCAACAGTCAGGCTTGATCTCCTAAAAGAATCCTAAAAGATGATGCTGTGAAAGTGCTGCACTCAATATGCCAGCAAATTTGGAAAACTCAGCAGTGGCCACAGGACTGGAAAAGGTCAGTTTTCATTCCAATCCCAAAGAAAGGCAATGCCAAAGAATGTTCAAACTACCGCACAAGAACACTCATCTCACACGCTAGTAAAATAATGTTCAAAATTCTCCAAGCCAGGCTTCAGCAATACATGAACCGTGAACTTCCAGATGTTCAAGCTGGTTTTAGAAAAGGCAGAGGAACCAGAGATCAAATTGCCAACATCTGCTGGATCATCGAAAAAGCAAGAGAGTTCCAGAAAAATATCTACCTCTGCTTTATTGACTATGCCAAAGCCTTTGATTGTGTGGACCACAACAAACTCTGGAAAATTCTGAAAGAGATGGGAATACCAGACTACCTGACCTGCCTCTTGAGAAATCTAGTCAGGAAGCAACAATTAGAACTGGACATGGAACAACAGACTGGTTCCAAATAGGGAAAGGAGTACATCAAGGCTGTATATTGTCACCCTGCTTATTTAACTTATATGCAGAGTACATCATGAGAAACGCTGGGCTGGAAGAAGCACAAGCTGGAATCAAGATTGCTGAGAGAAATATCAATAACCTCAGATATGCAGATGACACCACCCTTATGGCAGAAAGTGAAGAGGAACTCAAAAGCCTCTTGATGAAAGTAAAAGAGGAGAGTGAAAAAGTTGGCTTAAAACTCTGCATTCAGAAAACTAAGATCATGGCATCTGGTCCCATCACTTCATGGGAAATAGATGGGGAAATAGTGTCAGACTTTATTTTTTGGGGCTCCAAAATCATTGCAGATGGTGACTGCAGCCATGAAATTAAAAGACGCTTACTCCTTGGAAGAAAAGTTATGACCAACCTAGACAGCATATTAAAAAGCAGAGACATTACTTTGCAAACAAAGGTCCATCTAGTCAAAGCTATGGTTTTTTCCAGTAGTCATGTATGGATGTGAGAGTTGGACTATAAAAAAAGCTGAGCCCTGAAGAATTGATGCTTTTGAACCATGGTGTTGAAGAAGACTCTTGAGAGTCCCTTGGACTGCAAAGAGATCCAATCAGTCCATCCTAAAGGAAATCAGTCCTGAGTGTTCATTGGAAGGACTGATGCTGAAGCTGAAACTCCAATACTTTGGCCACCTGATGGGAAGAGTCGACTCATTGAAAAAGACCCTGATGCTGAGAAAGATTGAAGGCAAGAGGAGAAGGGGATGACAGAAGATGAGATGGTTGGATGGCATCACCAACTCGATGGACATGAGTTTGAGTAAGCTCCAAGAGTTGGTGATGGACAGGGAGGCCTGGCGTGCTGGGATTCATGGGGTTGCAAAGAGTCAGACATGACTGAGCGACTGAACTGAACTGAACTGACTATGCTCAGCTCAGATGAAGTGCTTTTTTTTGGATGATCTCTTCTCCCCTAGCATGCTAAGGATTTGAGAATGAAGAAGCACATGTGTAGCTCTCTCAGGAACCTTGAAGGAAGAGACTGTTTTCATTTGGAGAAGCTGAATCTTGAGGAAGTATCAGGAAGCAAGTAACACAGCTGGTAGGTGAGAGAGTCAGATGACAGATCCGTGTCTTTTCTATCCAGAGTCCAGGTGCCACCCACCGGCTCTTCCACACAGCATGGGGCTTGCTTGCTGTAAACCAGTGGTTTTCAGTCAGGAGTCATGGTGCCCCCAGGGACAGTTGGCCGTGTTGGAAGACATTTTTGGTTAACAACTCGGAGGGAGGGTGCTACTGACACCTCATAGGTAGAGACTAGGAATGCTACTAAACACCCTCCAATGCACGGGGCAGCCCCCACCACAAGGGATGGTCAAGCCCCAAATGCTCTAAGTATCACTGCTGACAAACTCTGGTGTAAAATGAGAACAGTCAAACTGACCCTGTAGGGTTGCTGTGAGCTTTGAAAGCGGGAATGTTTGTGCTGCAGCATGGTAAACCTTCTATCTAAAAGTCCTGTCCCACCAACCAGATGTCCTTCTAGCTGGAATGTTGGCAGGCTAGGGCTCCACCTATCCAGAGACCCCACTTAATTCTGAGAAGCAGGCCATACCAGGGTTGTAGAAGACTCACCCAAGGCTCATTTTTCATTCTGCATGGGGTTTTAATTTTTTTTCTCATTTCGGAAGAAAAATTCCATTTCCTTACTCCTGAGGGAAAACTAATTCCAGCAAAGGCCATTTGTCTTTGGTACCTTAAGATCTAGATAATTTACTGCAAGTTTATTTTTATTGAAAATTATGTAGATATTATTCTGAAGCACAATTTCCAGCTATATGGCACTTTTAAACAGATTATATTTTAAGTGCTAATACATACACTGAGGATATATGCTGGAATGTGCATTTCTTAAAGATACCTTTACTTTTTATGAGTCTCTGCCTTTGAGATCCTCAAATTCGTATCCTGTGAAGTGCTGAAGGATTAAGATATTTTCAAACGAAAATTGTCTTATAAGTTATGAGTTGTTACCATTTGACTGCAGTTCAAACTCATGACACTTTATATAGCCTATATGATTAATTCAGAAATAATTTGCATTTAAATGCGTTTAAGATGTCTAACTTGTGATTTCCTATTTTAAGATTGGCAGAAGCACTCCAGTCTCTAAATTATGTGGACAACCTCCCACTGCCATTGCATAGACCTGAGAAGGATTTGGATATTAATAGAGAATAGCTTTTTCAAACTGTTTGTGAAAAACAGAAGAACTGAGAGATGGCCCCACATACATATACACACACAGACACAAAAAAAGGAGTTCTGTGCTCCCTGGGGAACAATTGGGAAGCACTGAAAAACTATAATTGCTTCTTTGAAATTCACAGTGCACCTTTGACACAGCACAGACATTTTGAAGGCCCAGAGATGAGAACCTGTTTAAGCCAGCATATTCCACACCTTTAAAAACTAAATCTTGCAACAATAATCTCCTAGAAGAAATATTAACCATTATAGAAATCACATTCTGGTTAATGTTTAGTGTGGATAAAATGTGAGTAATGAGGACTGAAAGAGGTCAGGGTTGGAAATGCCTGATAGAGGCAACATGCCTTCCTGAGATGCTATGTGCTCTGCCATTCTGGAAAAACCATTCTGTAGACAGCCTGGCATCAACATTCTTCAGTAATGTAGTAGAAACCAGGCTCCTCCCCCTTCCTGTTGTTTTAGCTAATCAAGAGGTAAGGGAGTCTGTGAACTGATAGATGGACAAACACATGTTGGTCCTCCACTCTATGGGATATTACTGAGCCATAGAAGCGGACTGCAGTACTGATACTGATGGTATAATGTGCATGAACCCCAGAAACGAGATGCTGAGTGAAAGAAACCAGACGCAGAAGCTTACGTTTTTGCATGACTGCATTGACAGGAAATGTCTAGAATAGGTAAATCGTAGAAACAGAAAGCAAATGACAGGGCACAGCTCATGAGTACTGGGGTTTCTTTTGCGGATGATGAAAATGTTTTGAAACTAGATAGTAATGGTGGTCACACAACATTGTGGATGCACTAAATGCCATTGAATCGATCACTTTAAAGCGATTGCTTATATATTATGTGAATGTGACCTGAATCTTTTAATAATGAGAAATAATAGGGGAACAGGAAAACCTGTGAAAGTGAGAGGACAGGGAAACCCAGGTGTAAATACCAGGAGGGAGAGGGCAGAGCAGAAGAAAATGGAGAAAATCAGGGCAGTGGGTATGTCCTGCACACTCTCCAAGGCAGCATGGGCACCTTGTCAACATCTGACAACAATGTGCAGAAATTACAGTCCAAGGAAATAGATGATGAGTACAAAGGAGTGGGCACAGAGAAAGAAGGCAGCTCCTGCCCAGCTCAGCAGAGAGCTGATCCACACCGGGGTGAGGAGCCTGGTGACCCACACTTAGCTTTGCTTCCAAGGTGGAAGTAAGTGACCGTGAAACTAAGCTGGACCTTCAGGGCCCGTCCCCTAGCCCGGCCCCTTCTGGATCCCTGTTCCCAATGTTGTTTTGTGACTGTGTGCTCTTCTGCTTAGAGGACACTCCCTGCCCCCACCGATGGCATAATCTTCAGCTTCTTCACAACCTGAATCAGCCTCTGTGACCATCGCCTAGGGGAGCCATCCCATTTCTGTTTGAACATGGTCAACTGTCACATTCATTACTGCCTACTGAAAGTCAAGCATCTTATATATCAGAGAAGGACTACACCAGTGTGGTCCATTAGAACTTTCTGTAGCAATGGAAGTGACCTCTATTATGCTTCCCAATACTGGAGCCACATAGACGGTAGTCTGATACAGTGACTATTGAATGCTGGAACTATGGCCAGTGCAACTATGAAACTGATTTTTTTTTTTTACTTCTTTTTAAATGAGTTTTAATTTAAATAGCCACTTGGCTGATGATTATGGTATTGGAAAGTGCAGGTATAGGAAGAAATATGAGTGAAAATGTTATCTTTAGCGTCACACAGACCTGTGTTTGAATATTAGTTTTACCTCTCACTAGCTATATACTTTCAGAGAATGTGATGGCACCCCACTCCAGTACTCTTGCCTGGAAAATCCTATGGATGGAGGAGCCTGGTAGGCTGCAGTCCTTGGGGTTGCGAAGAGTCGGACATGACTGAGTGACTTCACTTTCACTTTTCACTTTCATGCATTGGAGAAGGAAACAGCAACCCACTCCAGTGTTCTTGCCTGGAGAATCCCAGGGACTGGGGAACCTGGGGCTGCTGTCTGTGGGGTCGCACAGAGTCGGACATGACTGAAGTGACTTAGCAGCTGCAGCAGCTATATACTTTGGGGCAAGTTGTTTAATCTGTAAGCTTTGGTTTCCTCGTCAATAAAAAGATAGAGATCGGAGGACCTACTTGCAAGAAGTATTGTTGAGATTAAATGAGATATTGCCCATTAAGTGCACAGAACTGGGCATCTAATAAGTGCTTTAGTAAGCATTATTTGTGCCTTTTGATACTGGTTTACTTTTGATATTGTGCCTTTTGGTATTGGTTTGATTTTGGTTTGACTGGTTTGATACTGCTTTACACAGCCGTACTTTGAATAAATGAGATTTGGAGAGGTGAAATGACTATGGTCAGTGTCACATAGCCAGAAAATGGAGAAGTGGGAATTTAGGTCCACGTGTTCTAAAATCGAAGTCCATTGGCTTGTTTTTGCCCTGTGCTTCCTCCCGTGGGAGGCCTGGTTCCCAAGTTCATCGACACTGGAGGATGAGATGGGGACTGAGGGAAGGGTCTTTCTTTTCCCTATAAGCTGCTCCCTTAAGAATGAGCTGCTGTTTTTTGTTGACAGCACATCTATGGGAGGGACTGAAGTCCTAGGGAAAACACGTAAATGTGTGAGTGGGTGTCTATGTCTGCAGTGGTCTGTATTCCTTGGCCAGGCTGGCTCTGGCCAGGCTGGCTCTAACCAGGTTCCAGGCTGGACTAGCAAGAGAGACCCCAGTCTCTGCCATCTCAGCCCCCTGAAGGTTCTGTTAAGTCAAACTTTTCAGACAAACTGCTGACACTATTGATTCAGCCAGTCTTGGTTCATGTTTAAGACCTTGAACATCCCCTTTTGAATGCTTTTTCGTCATTGTGTATAAATTGCCTCTAAGTCCTAGAAAGCAAGGTCTGGCATAGAGGCAAACAGTCTCCTTTCATTCCAACTTTAGTGGTAAAGGACACCTGCATCCCGCTGTCCACACGTCAGAGCTTAGAGTAGGTCTGGAGTGAATTACATTCAGATCTCACTGCAAAATGCCCTACATGTGCTCTTGTTCTCATCCTGTTTGAATTCTCAGGAAAGCTTAAGGAGCTAAAGAATCAATGCTGCTTTAGGGTCTAAGGCTTCACTTCCCACTCTAAATACAGTAACTGTCTTGTCACACTGGCTCTTTAACAGCCCTGCCCATGTCATTCTTAAGAGAAATAGAGTGAAGTTTCATTAATAGGAGATCAGCGGTAGTTCAGTTATAATTTATCACTGCAGAGGGAGAGCAGCAGGGTTAGCTCCTCAAGTTGGAAATAAAAAAGATGAATGTGAAGAAGAAATGAAGTTAGTGCTTCACCACCCAGATGCTCTGCCACGGATGCTCGAGAAGAGAGAGGAGAGCTCTTTCTAAACACAGACTGTATACCAAAGGCAATTACTGTTTTTTAACCTACAAAAATCCACTTGTCATGTTAAGGTTCACAGACCTGTCTCCAATACCATGACCCCAGTATGGTCTTATTTTATGACTCATAAAGCTGGGGGCTTTATGCTGGCTCTCATAGCAGCCACATGGAACTATAATCTTTCCCCAAATATTCTGGGGTTCCCAACCTGTCAAGAAGACAGAACCGTGTGGCATCATTCCAGTCTCTCTGCTTCCTGTGACTGATTTGCTTATTCTGAGGTGTACTTGGCTTTCCCACCTACCACACACATTCACTCATTCACACACTCATTAATTCAGCAGGTGATTACTCAGCTGCTGCTGCTGCTGCTGCTAAGTCACTTCAGTTGTTTCTGACTCTGTGCGATCCCATAGATGGCAGCCCACCAGGCTCGCCCATCCCTGGGATTCTCCAGTCAAGAACATGGGTTGCCATTTTCTTCTCAAATGCAGGAAGTGAAAAGTGAAAGTGAAGTCGCTAAGTTGTGTCCAACTCTTCACGACCCCATGGACTGCAGCCTACCAGGCTCCTCCATCCATGGAATTTTCCAGGCAAGAGTACTGGAGTGGAGTGCACCTGTCAGATCCTGTTCAAGGCACTAAGCGATGACCCAAGTCCCTGCTTTCAGGGAACTTACCATAGCAGAGATACAAGGGATGATAAATGCCCCTGAATGAAATTAAACAGTGTGAGGAGCATGGGGACGCAGGGCATGAGCAATCTCCTATTCACATGAGGTGGTCCTGTCTGGCCTTTGTAAAGAGGAGTCATTGCAGCAGAGACCTGATGTAGGAGAAAGATGTGAGCAGTGCAGATACCTGCAGGAAAAGAGAGCTGCACAGATTAGCAGTTGCCAGGTTGGGGGTGGAGAGTGTTGCAGAAATACAGGGTCCTACAATCTAGGAAGGAGCTCAGGGGGAAAGTTTATGCAGAGATCTTTTAACAACTCTGCCTTTGCTGGCTGCCACCATTTTTTTCCCGCAGGGCCTGTGGGAAAATAGTTATGATAGCAGGTGCAAAGGCCCTGGGATGGAAGTGAGCTTTTTATGTTTGAGGAAGATATGGGAGGGGGTAGATCATGCATGGACTCTAGATTCTGGATAAGATGGGAAGCACTTTAGGTTTTGAGCAGAGGCAGGATGCAATATAACAGACCTTTCTCCAGGAATCCTGACAGGGACACAGCAATAGGCTGTAGAAGAAACTGACCTATGCAGTAGGCAGTAAGCCAGGTGAAAGAGGATGGAGCTTGGATTAGGGTGGCCCAGGAGGAGGTGATAAGGAGTTGGATATGACAAGTCTTGAAGAGAGAGACAATGGAATTCACTGTTGAATTAAAAGTAGAATGCACAAGAAAGAAGCATTGACTGTGATTAGGAGACTTTTGTCTTGAGCCAAAAGGGAGGCCAGGTTATCATCTGAGGTGGGGATGGCTGAAGAGAACAGGGGACCAGAATAATCTCATGCCATATGCAGATACTACTAGAAAAATAGGTTGGTCACTTTCGAGTGCTAAAGGAGTTTTTCCAAAATTTTCTGAGTTACAACCAGTGTAAATCCAGACTAAGATTTTCTAAATCAGATGTGCTTGGAGCAGGTAAATGACCCAGTCAGGATGGACTGGGCTTACAGGGTGGTGAGGAGGCCCAGGCAGAGCAAGCCTATCACCGCAGTCACTAGACCCTGTGGTTTCAGGGACTTAGGGCAGCACCAGAGGATCCCCATGGAATAGGCAGAAGTCTCTGCCCCAGGGGCAGCAACGACACTTGGAAGAACTCCAAGAAAGTCCCTGTGTTAGGAGATTGCCTTCTTGGGGATTAGCCAGCTTGAGCTGTCAGTAACAAAATACCACAGACTGGGGACTTAATACCAGAGTTCTGGAGGCCGGAATCCAAGGCTGAAGAATTGGCAGCTTGGAGTCTGCCTGCTGAGGCCTCTCTCCTTGTCTTGCAGAGAGTTGTCTTCCCTGTGTGTTCAGACAGCCTTTTCTCTATTTGTGCAGTTAGGATATTTCTCCCTTTCCTTATAAGGAACAGCTGGACTGGCTTAGAGCCCACCACTTTACGACTTCGTTTCACCTTAACTACTTCCTTTAAAGTCCCTATCTAAGTCTCCAAATAGTTCAGACGTCAACGTGTGAATCAAAGAGACACAATTCGGTCCATGACAGAGACCTCTGTGGAAGAAGATTTTGAGGCTGCCTCCAGATCAACAGGAACGAGAACCACAGTCATTGACATGAAGGTCAATATGAGGCCATCAAACTTACATTCAGTTCTCTTATGAGATCTGGGCCTCAGTGAAAGTCATTTAAAATAAGAAAACTAGCAAACAAACATTTTATCCAACTGGCTTAGACATAGACTTTTGGAAGTGCAGTATCACCATTTTAAGCCTGTTCCTCATTAACTACAAAGCTTTCTCCCGTGTGGGTTTACCAGCTTTATAGAAAAAAGCTTTCATGGCACCACCTGATTCACATCTGTAGAAATGGAGAGTCTAAAGTCTGCCCATGTCTTCTCCTGAAATTAAAAACATAGGGAAGTGTCAAACTTTCTACTTTGTAAAAGCATATTGACCACTCTATTTTTCTGCATCCATTAGTTTTTATTGCTGAGTTTTCTATCTGTATCTTCGTCTATACCTCTGTCTTTACTGATAGTGATTTTTTTTTAGATTTGTGAGCTCCAAAAGAGCTAAGACAGCATGCTGTAAATGGGCTTCTCTGTGTTGGCACAGCACTTTGTAAACAGAGACCCAATAATTCTTTCAACAAACATCTAGTGAGCAGTTGCCATGCGAGGGGCAGTATGTAGGGCATGTGGCTAATACTCAAGGGTGGAGCAAAGAGGGCGTCTGTGTTCTCACAATTACATTAAAGATGTTAGAGTAGCAATATTAAGGACTACTGTTTACAGAGCCCATCTCATCTGCCAGAATTGTGTTCTGTTGTTTACATATATTCTCTTAATTAACCTATATTATTAAGCAATTTTTTCCCGAATGTCTTCTTCAGAATGCTGTCTGGCAAAATGTTGACGAATGCTATATGCATCAGGCATCCCAGGACCACCCTTGCTTTTGGTAATTCCCTGGAAGAACTCACAGACTCAGCATGTAGTCATCCTTAAGGCTAAGATTTACCACAGTGAAAGGATTCCAAGCAAAATTAGCACAGGGAAAATGTGCCCAGTGTGGAGTGGGAAGGGAACCAGACCCAAGCTCCAAGCTTCCTTTCCTAATGGAGTCGCACAGGACGTGCTCAGCTCTCCCACAATGACTTGTGACAACAGATGTGAAGTGTCCACCAGGAAAGCTCGTCAGAGACTCAGTGCCTAAGGTCACATAGGCATCCTGTCTGGTATGAAGCAAAACCCTGGACTTCCAGAAAGAAAGATGTTCAGCGTAAACCAGGTATTTCTGTGCACACAGGCCATACACAGTTAACCACCATCATCAGTTAGGGAACAGTAGAGACTCTCCCAAAATCCAAGTTCCCAGCTGCCAACCAAGGCCTGACCTTGGAAGCAGGCCTTTCTAGGGACAGCAGTCTCTGTTGGGTCAGCTCTTTACTGCACACTGTGCCATAGATAGAAGGATGCTGCTGCTACTGCTAAGTTGCTTCAGTCGTGTCTGACTCTGTGTGACCCCATAGACGGCAGCCCACCAGGCTCCCCCGTCCCTGGGATTCTCCAGGCAAGAATACTGGAGTAGGTTGCCATTTCCTTCTCCAATGCATGAAAGTGAAACGTGAAAGTGAAGTCACTCAGTCGTGTCTGACTCAGCAACCCCATGGACTGCAGCACACCTCCATCCATGGGATTTTCCAGGCAAGAGTACTGGAGTGGGGTGCCATTGCCTTCTCTGAGATAGAAGGATACATACATACATACATATCATATACATACATATCCAAAGCAAGTTGATCACAGTTAAGCTGATTTCTTTACATCTGGATTCCAGTAGTCCAGACTTACTTGACTAGGGGTCACTCCCATCATCTTTCAGCAGAGCATCTTAGAAGACCTCTGCTTTGTAGGAAATGACCTCAAGAAGTTTTGGTGGAAAGATGACATTGGTCTCACTGAAGTCGAATACTGCAAAAAAAAAAAAAAAGTAATTTAAAAATGTATGATTTATCTTTTACTTTGCTTTTCAGCACTGACAGATATTTGTAACTTCTCAGATGGTGCTCAGAGGTACCTAGAGGGAAGAGTGTTAGAACTGAGCTAGCCTCCTCGGGCTATAAAATCTAAGAAATCCATTTAGATTTGGGAGTCTTAGTTGTGGTCTTTACAAACTCATCAAGGGGTCATCTGTTAACTAAATAATTAGCTTGTTTTATTTGAAATTAAATTAAAATTGTCTGGGCTTCCACGGTGGCTCAGTGGTAAAGAATCCACCCGCCGGTGCATGTGTTTGATCCCTGGCCTGAGAGGATCCCACGTGCCAGGGAGAAACTAAGCCTGTGTGCCACAACTATTGAACCTTGCCCTAGAGCCCCCGGGAACCACAGCTAATGAGCCCACGAGCCGCAGATCCCGAGGCCTGAATGCTCTGGGGCCCGTGCTCTACAACTGGAAAAGCCACGGCAATGAGAAGCCTGTGCACTGCAACTAGAGAGTGGCCCCCGCTCGCCACAACTAGAGAAAAATAGCCCAATAGCAGGGAAGAATCCAGCACGGCCAAAAAAAAGAAATTCAGAATTGTTTCTGCATCTGAAGGACTTTAACCAGGGTTAGATCCTGAGCTCTGAAATATAATTTAAACATTTTTTCAGCATGTTGAAAACTTAATCTAATTCTTGTTTCTTATCTCACTAGGAAATTTTTTTGCTTAAAACCTGAGTTAGTTTTTACTTATTGTTACAAGCAAGATTTTAGAATAGGCTTTTATTCAGTTAAATACTGGGACTAGAAGTTAATCGTTCTCCAGATGCATTAACTTTGGGAATTATTGATAAGACAGGAACCCAGGTTCCACTAACATTTCCAAGTGAGGTCTTCAGGAAATTTGTGTGTGAAGTCTTGAAGAAGTAAGTAGGCTTTGTCCCTTGTCCAAGTGGTGTTCGGTTATGTTCTTCCTCGACTTCTGCTTCCATCAGCACTTGCAGATAACAGGATCCTAATCTCACGCACATCCCGACCTTGTGTTGTCTGATTCCTTGTGACTTCCCTCTGTGATGCCCTGGAGCCTCTCAGTCCCACCCCTGGTCTGCGGGGGCCTGCTTCTTCATCTCTATGCTTCATCCATCTCCACCCGTTTCTCATTTTTATGTAATGTACACTTTTAGAAGGTGTGTGTGAAGTCACTCAGTCGTGTCCGACTCTTTGCGACCCCATGGACTGTAGCCTAGCAGGCTCCTCCCTCCATGGGATTCTCCAAGCAAGAGTACTGGAGTGGGTTGCCATTTCCTTCTCCAGGAAATCTTCCCAACCCAGGGATCGAACCTGGGTCTCCTGCATTCCAGGCAGATGCTTTAACCAGGGAAGCCCCAGTCACACTTTTAGAAGTGATCACTAATTCCTCTTGGTTTGATCTATGAAATATTTCCTCCTTGGTCCATCCACAGCATTATTTTCTCAGTTCTAATTTTCACTTTTTCCTGGCCAGGTGAAATTCTCCCTTTGGCTTTGAGGCACTTGTCTCTCCTCGCCTCTGGTGTTGCCACCAGAGGCTTACCACTGGACCTAGCCGCTCCCTTATTTGAACCATCAGCTCTTCTCTGTTGACTTGAGGGTGCGTTCCAGTGGGACACACACCCTTTGCCATCTGTCTCCTTCTTCAGCTCTCCTTCTGGATACTGCTTCTGCTCTACCATGCTGAGCTGCTCGTCATTGCCTCGCTGCATCTCGCTGCCTCAGTGCCTTTGCACATCAGTATCTACTGGGTTGATGGATGGCTACAACATTGTGGGTGATGACAGGATGAGCCAGGAAGGACATCTGATTTGATTAGGGGAGTGGGGAAGGTGAAAATGGGTGTAGGAATATTTGTGCTGGGTCTTCAGCTCTAAACAAAGGGATCCTGTGGATTTAGGATTAGAGATCATTTGATCGATGTCATCCCAAGAAGGAGAGAAGAACCAGTTCACAGATTTAATTTTACGGAAAAGAGAGATAGGGTCTGGCAGGTCATTTAAGTCCACTGAAAGATGGGAGCAGGGGACAGAACCTGTGGCAGTGTGCTCTGTACCACGTATGATTTGCTTGGGTAGAATAAGCTTCCAGATGAGGATCTCTGTGGCTGAGTTGTAAAGAGCTGGAAAAGTTAAATGATTTGATGAGGCCTCAGCTTTGCATGTGCTTTGGTGTGGCACATACCCTGCTCTTGTGTCAGAAGCTAGTGACCCCCCCCCAACACACACACACACACACACACACACACACACACACACACCCCTCTCGGCTTCAGTCTGGACATTTTGAGAATGGAATTCAGGCTATAATCATTTTTATTTAAAAAAAAAATGACCACTGTAGCATACTGCCTGTAAAACATTTGTTACACATTTACATCATTCAGATTTGGATATCACTCCTCACCAGCACCGCATGAGTGCCCCCACCTCTAAATACTTGCCTTATGGTTTAAGTTCTGCATCCTTTCAATGGGCAAAACAAACAGTGCTTCCGTGTCAAATCCAGAAATCGAGACTAAATGCACCCCCTAAATATGAGCTAGTGAGTCACGGCAAATAATAAAAGAGGCTTACAAAGCACAGATGTTTCTCAGAGAGAGCTGCTGCTCTTTAAATGTCACCATGGATTAGGGTCCTTCATTCTGCTCTGTCTCCACAGCTCTGTGTAATAAGTGCAGGGGACACCAGGCTGCTGAGGAGGGGGGAGAATCTGGATGAATCTGGAGGGGAAGGCAGATGTTTTCTAATTTCCATGGTACCCTCCTAGTCAAGAGGTGCTCATGAGATTGGGGGAGGGATTGAGCCCTGTGAGGACCCACTGTCTTTGTAGGCCCAGATTTGCTCCCATCAGCAGGGACAAGGGGAGGGAAAGCTGCGAGGAGGGGACTGGAAAATCAGGAAGGGAGAGAACAGTGTGTGTGTTTGTGTGTGGTTGAGGAGGAGAGAGAACAGGGAGAAATGAAAATCCTAACCTGAGACTGTGTCCATCAGGAGTGGGTGTGTATTTGTGCAGTCTCAGCCTTTCCTAAGTCCTCAAGAGCTTGTGGGAGACCTGAATCTGAAGCACCAAATGACCAGCAGGAAGTACCGTCATATGCAGGTATAATATGGCATTATTTAATGCCATTTTTTATGGCATTAAAAATGATTCACAAGGTTAATAGCTTAAGATGAAAAATAAGATGAAGGAATCAACAGCCAGTGGTAGGTCAAGAGAATCTGAAACTCTCTTTTCACCTTGGTGCTGAGATATCAACATACCCCATTCCCTTTTCTGCCTCTCAGAACTTTTCCCAAAAAGCAACCATGAGCTTCTTTCCTTCTCATCTGAAACAGAGTCTGAAGTGAAGTGAAGTGAAGTGAAATCACTCAGTAGTGTCTGACTCTTTGTGACCCCATGGACTGTAGCCTACCATGCTCCTCAATCCATGGGATTTTCCAGGCAAGAGTACTGGAGTGGGTTGCCATTTCCTTCTCCAGAGG